>PKRV01003527.1:119689-147745 GCA_003709505.1 Hyphantria cunea | reverse complement strand
GTCAAAAAAAAAAAAAAAAAAAAAAGCCCTTCGTCGATTGGCAAACAGATCTAGGAAAGATAACGAAGCAACAGATGTTAGTTTAAGTAGTTTATCTACTTTAAGAGTCCCATGTTATTATTTTATAAGAGAAACGCATTGTAATTAATAAGGAGAACTGAATAAAAGGCTATATAAAAAAAATAATAATAATAATAAGCTCATGAATCAGTGGATAGGGGGTTTGGGGTCCAATACCGTGACTCAATCGTTGAAAAACAGTGAAAGAACAGCTTACATCACTTTTCTGACAGACCCTGGGACCTAGGAATGGTTAATTTTGGCGGTCTGTATGTATATATGTCAATGATCTCCCATCTAAAACAGTTTGACTAAAATCTCTTAGCTATCAGGTAACGGAGAGTTTAACACTATTTTCTTCCTAAAGATTGCACAGTGGTCACAGACTTATTGGATAACAGCCTTATTGTCAGTGGGAGATGATTATACTGTGTTGTTGTAGGGTAAGCACATACACAAAAAGGCACATACACACGCACCTTTGTTATACCTCTTACTCAAATCTTTCACTTATCATTAATAATCTGAAAGGCTGGTAACCTATCATACTGTCTCACCCACTCGGTCATATAACACTAAATTTGTGAATCAATTTCAATTTGTTAATAAACGATTTATTAAACTACTGAACCGATTTTAATGAATGCGGTATTACGGGAGTTGTAATAATGGATTGAGTGACATGGGCTGTATAAAGTTTTTACGTAGTCATGTTAAGGTTTTTTTAATTTTCTTTTTCCATAATTGGTTAAACATACTACGTTCTATAGAGGCTAGAATAATTGAAGGACTGCAGAACGTTAGGCGAATTGATTTTAAACGTAATTACGGTAGACTATGTCTGTAGACTGACGTCTATTATTATGTCGCTTTGCTGTCTGCCAATTTGATAATTAGGTACACAATAGCAGTGGTGTACAGTACACAATATAATCGTCATACTATGTAAACATCTGACAGGTTAAACTGGTAAATAAAGCTGTGTGACAAAAATTGAGACTATTTTATCATACGGAAGTAGGTGGAGTTAGTAAAACAAATGAGTATTTTATAACCCAAGTTATATCCAACTAACTAACTAACAAAAGAGGAAAATGTCTTATCCTAATTAAACGATGTGAAGGTTTTTTAGGTAGTTTTTTTTATGTATGGCCCAGCCAAAATGACTCTACTGTGCTTGATGGATAATAATATAATGATAAGCAGGTTCCGAGATGCCGCCATGGTGTGGTCACCGTACTTATTGCGAATGCAGGCAATGCAAAAATGCAGCATAGTGACTCACACCATGGCGGCCTAGTGATACTTCTGCATCAAAACACGATAGCACGAACCCTATCATTTTACGTTGATGTTTTGTGCGAGGGTAGTCCCGCCCTGGTCTAGCCGGCCTTTTTGTGCTGAAATCAGCGTGGCTATTACCTTGAGTTTACGCGTTTATGCTCATACTGATGTTTTTTTAGGCTACATCTGTTTATCCTAGAGTGATGAATATTCTCGAAAAGATCTTTCGAAAACTCAATTTCGGATAAATAAACTTCAGATTCCTCAACGCACTGCCCAAGCCGTTTAAACTAAAATCCTGAAATTTTGCATGTAGGTTCTTAATACACCTAAGTTAGCACTATGAAAGAAATTTTGAAAATGCCAACCCTAAGTGGGTAAAGTAGGGGATCAAAATATCCACGGGATACGGGCGAGCGAAGCCGCAGGTAAGGGCTAGTCATTAGTGTAAAGTTAACAGAAAAGTGACACCGCCTCCTTGGTGTAGCGGTTTACATATGCGATCGCCATCAAGAGCTCTATATGTAATTTTTCTCCATAAAGGACCATCAAAATAAATCATATGATGTATATAATTATCGTTCAGAATAAATGAGATATTGATAGGTTCACATATTACATACGTCCGGTTTTATTAAAAAATCAACTCGCTCGGAGCGCGAAATAACGCGGGCAGCGTAGTGGTATAAGCGGTTACTACACCGTTATCTACTACGCTGTGTGTTGTGGGTTTCCAACTCCACATGGGACAATACTTTAATAATTCACAAATTGTCATCCTGAGTCTATGTGGTCTTGGAGTCCGTTTCATATATGATTTTTAAGACACCGCAACACAGGAGTTATATCTAATGTGGAAGTTGTCTTACAAACTTTACCTGCAATAGTATATGAAAACCGGCCATGAGCGAGTCGGACGCGCGCTCTGAGGGTTCCGTACATACCTGTAGGTATATAATATTATTTAACAAAAAAAAATTCTTTTCGCAGTTTTTCCTCTATCTATGCTGTAAGACGTTGCTTCGTACCAAATTTTAAGATTTGAAGTACACGGGTAGTATCCTGTAGGTTTAGATTGTCGACAATTTGTACTATAAACGGTCCTGGCTTGTCCTGTTTCTAGAGAAAAAGGGTCTTGAGAGAACAAAGTGATCCTATAAGGGTTCCGTTGTTTGCTTTCGAGGTAAATAAATAAGGTATTTTAATTCGTAAGTGATTAATACCTACATTTTATTTGAAGTGACCCCCATACCACTCGCAAGTCTTCAAATTACATTTGGTATGTTGTTTACAACTGAGCTAAATTACGTGGGTTTCGCTTCAGGCCTTCACACGTTAGTGCAATTGATAAGTAAATACCTGTATTTGTACATACATAAAAAATATATACCTCCATTTTACTAGCAAGCAATGCGTGGACATTAGTTATGTAAAATTTTGAGGTGCAAAATTGACTGTCTGAATTCTTGAGAAGGATAAAAGGCCGTGTCGTGCGTTTTAATTTACCTAACAACTACAACAATGTCGTTGAACTGCGCTCTGAATCAATTAGTAAGTTCAACAGTACACTTGTTGTACGGAGAGGGCAGTGGACCATTAAGTAATAACAAAACTTGATCTACAACAACTTGTAAATCAAAAATGTGTTTAATGCGTACTTTGATCCCCGTTTTTTATTACTACTCGATACTAAATTCGGTGTCTATTTCACTTGTGAGCTAAACTCGAGGTTTCTTGTAATAACCACTTCAACATAAGTCAGCTTCACGCCTCATCTTTCATTTTCTATTTCAGAAACGTAAAGAGTTTTACCTCCTAAGCATTGGATCCTATATGATTAGTTGCAAGTTAAGCTAATATGTGTGTATTAAAAACGCCGAATTATTTAATAGCCCTTTTGGAAATCAGAGGTTCATTTATAAGCAAAGATTACATTTGTTGATTTGATAACATGGTTTCTTAATCACATTGGAAAACCTTGTCATTGCATCATACAATATTATCTCTGAATACCACTCACTTGGGTACCATGAATTTGAAGGTTTTAGATAAATTCTTAACTCATTTTAATATTCTTATTGTTGCTTTCGTAAATATTAGATTGTAATACGTACAATAAATTCGCAACTTATTCAGTCAATAACTGTCCGCTCGTTAGTGTTTGACACACAACTAGTCTTCGTTTCGGTAGTCGAAACGAGATCACTGTGGCTGCAAACTATTAGAATTGGAGGACTCTATTTTTTTCTGTATAAACTCATACATTAGCGTAGACCACATATTTTTATAGTTACAACCTAGATAAGTTTAGGACAAACAATATACATACAAGAATATCTATGATAATTATTAGAAATAATATTATAACTGAATTGACTAGGGAATAATATTTTAATTGGCTAGGGATTATATCCACGACCTGTGACTTCTATAGTAGGTAATCATTCTGTGATCGAAGAGTGACTGAATCCCTTTGTGTATACAATACGGGCATAGGAAAATATTTGCCAGTTGTAACGGATAGTTGGAGCCGTAAAAAAACTGAAAACAGCCGTTCTACACTTTGGTACTTGCGTTGTGGAGGTCTGATATCAGTCATTCCGTGTAATCATTCAAAGTCAGCTGTATCCTAAAACACTTAGGGTTGGTAACTTATATTGGGAAAATGGTTTAGAGAAAAAAAAACTTTCTTAAAAAGAGTATTTACTCACTAGACCCAGCGGAGGCCGCGACGAAAAGACAACAATGGCGACTAAGTATCAGACCTATAAAAAGTTACACCATGACGTCTGTATGTGCATATTTTATTTTAATCCAAGGCCTCACAAATGAACTTGTTTTAATTTATTTAAATGTGTATTTATATTAATAAAAAAGCGGAAATTATGAAAAACAACAATATGTATTCATGAATACCTATCAATATTTATCATAAACAAATATTTTTTTAGATTTTTTGTTGATTAGCCAAAGGTGACATTTACCATGAACATACAATATCAAGATATTAATCTTATCCAATTTCCACATTCCGTTAGCAACGCAATAGATTGACCCTTAACGAACGATATTGCATATGGCGGTCAATGATCAACAAAAATTAAAAATACTATCCATTCATAAGTAGTCTTCTGAAGTGAACATCTAAAGAAGTCTTTCATAAAATCAGGTGTTACTAGTACTTATGTGCATGTACTTATCTAACACAATGCGTTTTTTGCGGCAGTCCCATAAAATAGTTCTTCCCCAATTTGTTACTAGACTGGTAATGTTTTTCGAGTGTATTTCTTTGGCACGTCCTAAAGCCTTGTCGTATTTTAATGTCAGTGGTGTGAATAGATCCGTCTTAGTCGTGAGAGTGACACTGGGTACATCAAAATAAAAAAAATCCAAAATAAAATATTAAAAGAAAAAAAATTCTCTTCACTTTCTATCTTTTTACGCGTGCAGTCAACTTTTTTTTAAATAATTCTTAATTGTTTAAGCTTAGTCTTACAGATCATCAGCACGGTCTACTTGTACAAGTTCGTGGAGATTTTGCCGAAAGCCTTTGTTAAGTAAAAACCTTTTTTTATGACATTCGAGTAGTCATATCGCCTGCGGGTGTCCACCGCCCATGGACACCCGCAACACCAAAGGTATCACAAGTGCTTTTTTAGAAAGAGTACGCTCGTTTCTTTAAGGTTTGAAGGTAGGGGTCCGGGAAAACCACATCATCATCAGCCTATCGCAGTACACTGACGGACATCCAATTTCACGCCACTTGGCTAGACTTTCGACTTCTTGTGTCCAGCTCCTGCCAGCCGCTTTGCGCAGATCATCACTACACGTGGCCTCTGGACGCCCCACAATACGTTTGCCGAGACTCGGTCTCCACTCAAGAACTCGTTTACCCCAACGGTAATCAGTTCTGTGGCTAATATGACTTACTTGCGATGACCATGGAAAGCTGAATTCTCCTGTTCAACTCGTCCTCGAAGTTTTTTCTACCTAACTAAAAAGTGCCCGAGGTACACATATTTTTGAACAACTTCGAGAACGGCACCGTGTACCGCGACTGGTTCCGATAGTATGGTTGGTTTTGGCGAAGTACATCCGTAGGCCGATGCGCACAGAAGAGTCAGCCAGGTCGTTCAGCATCTGTTCTAGGTCCTGCAGCGTCTCTGCCATGATCACGATGTCGTCCGCAAATCGCTTGTTAAAGATGTATTCGCCATTGATATTTATCCCAAGTCCTTTCCAGTGTAGCGTCTTGAAAAAATTCTCCGCATTCAGACGCGAACTTCAAAGTACAAACAACGGATATTTAACCTTCCCTCTGAGAACTTTAATTTACTGCATTCGTAAGACTCGGTATACGTTAACCTCTAAAATAATCTGGTGGCATTATTAACATGACATCTATTACTCCGGAAATTATTTAACATTGAAAACGTTTTAATATGGACGGTGACTAACCGCGGTGACCAGTGATTACTTTGGCCAGCGACATGTTTGATTTATCTGTCCGACTACACAATTTAACAATTACAAATTAATATCATAGGTAAACTGGAACCTTCAGGTATGTCGCACAACTGTGCAGGTTTGTCTTCCACTCAGTTCACTCAGAATGCATCAGGTGCACCTTCCACCAGAAATAGACGGCTGTTTACATACAGCATATATGATGTCACTTGTTATTTCCAGCGGCGCCGCCTGCTTGTGCTTGTACATTATTTACATTGTCATGGTAAAAAGTAGCCTCTGTCCTTCCTCAAGAATCAAAGTATCTTCCAGTCACATTTCATCGAAATATGTGCAGCGGTTTAGCTGTGTAAAAAAACCGACGCACAGACAGACAGAGTTAATTTCGTATTGATAATATTAGTATGGGTTCTTGTTACTAATTATGTACTTTACTGCTTACACTTAGCAATACGGTGTTACTTAATAGGTTTTCATTTTCTTGGATCATTTTACGAGTCACGAATTTAATGAATTGTTCACTTGTATAAATGAATATAGCAAGCAAGAGCAATATAATCTCATTGCGTGTCGTGTTGCTGTGGCACTATTACATTACCTATCTCTTATTAAAGTAACAATAGCGAATAAATAAAAAAATATATTAAAGCCATGCAAAAGTCAGGCTTAATGACTTTTAATGGGGTCTATGATTATGTATAGTTCATCGCCTCTGCTTCGTTCGTTAAGAGGCTAGCGTTTGCGGGTTCGTTTCCCAAGTCGTATCAAAAATTGTTATAGAGGTTTTCTGATTATAGAATTACTTAATTACATGTCTCGGAGAGCACGTAAAGCCGTCGGCCCTGCGCTTGATATCTGTCTGAGCGTGTCTGATAACTGTCCTATCAGATTATGAGAGTGAGGGAACAGAGAGTGCATATGCATCTGTTCGCTGTAATATCTCCTGCGTAGTTGGCTCATCTCAGTTGCGACATGGTGCTGTCGAAATCGACTCGGAGGACATAATAGTTTATTTCCCTGACTTGCTGTCTCTCCGACCACAGAATTGACATATGGCTACGCAAGTTCAGCCTCTTTCGGGCTCCACAGTCTTAATCATTTTTCCCAAATGGATTATATATCCATATAGATAGGTAACATTCCTTTTGAGCGCCTTCACCTTAGATTTTCATCACTTAATTCTTTGCAATTCTTCTATGCCTCATTTTATAATCCTAAGAAGAATCGGCATCTGGCTGGAGGACGGCCTTGATAGGAAACAATCAAACGAATGCCTTTATTTATTCTTTCTATACGTTGCTTCTATTTATTTATTACAATATTATAAAGCAAAGTCACATCGTTTGTAATTGCACTCATTTCTCCTAAACCACGTGTTGCAGTTTACATTATCAGTTTGAAAGAAGGAAGTTTATATTCTGGCCTTTGTTCCAACCATTTGAGCGTTACAAAATAACAATCTTTCGCCTTTACAATATTAATATCGTTATAAAATCTGATTAACTTGAAAGGTAACACTTACATTCTCTTTGTGAAACTTTTTACCTTTTAAACTATTTTATTATTTGAAGGTTACGTATAGTTTAACTTTTAACTGTTGTTATTTTACTAAATTATATAAGCGGGGTATAAACGTCATAATAGCTGTGTCGGGCTGCGGTCGCCTCGCGGTCGCTCGTGCTTCAGATCTCGTATGCTGCCACCACACGGCGTGCCTGTGGTGGCAGCACCCGAGTGGTGGCACGCGGCCGCGGCACGCTCGGCACGCGCTTAACCTCTCCCTGCCCCCTCCCACCGCCGCCCCCATCCTCTGTAGAGGTAACGGAAGCCGCATTCTCCTCGACTACAGTACAGCCTAAACATTTAAATTATGTTCCGACTTTGAAATTTTAAGCATCTTTAAAAGAAATTTTCACGTTGATAGACGATACCCTTTTGCGAGACAGTCTGGGAATTCAAACGGTGTTGTGAAGCTCGATTTATGGGCAGCAATCCTTACGACTATAAAGTCAGTATTGGCCTTGAGAAAAATTCTTCATTTTTATCAAACAAACTTGGCAAACAAACGGGTGTTGTGCACAAATCACGTCACACATTTGAACATTCACGTGAAGATTGCTACAACAATATGTCGACGTTGTAAACCGCAGCCTTCTGTTCGTATCTTACTCCGATAATTACACAACTTCTATTTCTTCCTTATATTATTATAAAACAAAGTCACGTCTGTTTGTAATTACACTATTTCCTAAACCACGTGTTGCAGTTTCCAGCAACAGCTTAGAAGAAGCCAGTTTAAATTCAGGCCTTTACTCCAATCATTTCAGCTTTACGAAATAACAATCTTTTGTCTTTATAATATTATACGTGTTATAAAATATAAATAACACGAAAGTTAAAACATGACCACGCCACAGAAGATACCTAAAATGATTTACATCTTAAAAGGTGTTTGTAATTAGTGCGAAAATACTGCGTGGGTCGCTAGTTAGATAGTATCAGTAACCGACATTATAAAAATTAGAAACAATAAATTCAGTATTAAATACACAATTATTCGTCAACTTGGTGGTTATTTTCACATCTGTGTATTGTTTTGCACATTTGTGTCAAAGTCAATTAAGTATAGTCATCAACGTCACAACCAACCTGTAAGTGTAACGGAGGCTATATAATTGAGTATCAGTCCTCTTAATATTGTTTTGAAAAAAGAAAATTAATTGAAAGAAGCCGCTCATAATCGTGAGGGCAAAGTGAAAACTTTTAAAGATGGCATGATGATAATACATGTGTTACACGACGAATCTCTTTCTAAAGCCGCTATCCTCTTGTATCATTGACTAATATTCAGCTCCGAGCACGTCACTTAGCGTTTAGATGACGTAATTCCAATACTTTTGCTATTATTGTAGAGACGTACGTTTGAAGAATGTAATTTGACTTGGCTTGATGATACGCGATGCAAATATACAGAGTCATATGCAAAGCAAACGAGAAATAAGAAAATTGAAGAAAAAGAATATTACGCTAAATAGGTAAAACTAGAGAATGTATTTGTGTAAAAATAAAACTTGCTCTAACATGCCTTATTTAGATTTTATAAACCTAAATAGTTTTTGATTTGAAGTTTAAAATATTCAATACGGATATGTTCAAGGAAATATTCGAATCATCATCTTTTTTTACTGTTAGATCAAAGATTACAATGTTATATTTAATTGTTAAATTGTTAAATTGTTGTTGTTGTTTGAATTTTTTATGTCTTGGTTTTATAACAATATCGAAGTTTGTTGTGTGGACGAGTCGAGGTTGATCAGTTTAAGGTTAAAAGTATATTTATTTACTTACGTATAAATTGGCGTATTGACATTGGAGGGTTAACCATAAGTTAGCTCAAAATATGAGTACCTATATAAAAAAAATCTGATTCGTATAAATGTATAGAATAAACAAAATACAAAAGCTAAAATTACAAATTTTAAAAATCCCATACGCAAGTTCTTAATCGAGTAATCATACCCCCAAAGATGCCTTACATCATCATCTTTTTAGAAAAGAGTTGATACTTGTACGCGACTCGGACCGATATAAACCAAACAAAGTCAAAAACCACGGCAAGAAACCGGGCTTTCAAATAAAAAAAAAACCTGGATCGAAATCTGTCCATTCGTTTGAGGACTACGTTGCCACAGACAGGCACACACACAGACAGACAGACATCGACGTCAAACTTATTGTTATAAGTTTGAAACACCCCTCTTTTTGCGTCGGTGGTAAAAAAATATTCCTCGTCACAGTATCGCGTAGGCACTGTATTCAAAGTGGCTATCACTTGGAATAAGCTCCAAGTACTACCGTAACTTCCAGTTCTCATACAACCCACTTCGGTACATGGTAAAGTAATATGTACTATATTGAATTCGTGTGACTAGAACCTCACTGAAAAATACAGGATACGGAAAGAGAAAACAGGACGGGATCTACAGTAACTTGAAAAGCTGGGGCCCAGTCTTGTCATTGAAGAAGCTTTTTCGATAATGAGACATAGATTTAGAAATAAAAATATGTAATAGCGATAATCGGTGAATAACACGTGTAAATAACTTTCAGTACTTTGTCTAACCATGCGTGTGTCTACCAAGTTCATATATCTACCTGTAGTCCACCTTCTGAGTATACATTTGAAATATCTAAGGGATTCGACCATAGTTTTTTGCCAATACTGTTGAAGTTACTGAGGTAAATAAATGTAAAAACCTTTTTAATCAAATTTATTACGTGCCTTATTGTCAGACATTAGACAAGGCTGGGAAAACCAGACGGTTTGTGATCACGAAAGTGATCAATTTGCACAAAATTGGTCCATTTACTCCTATTAGGATCATGTAATGTATAGTGCACGGGTATAAGAATGTGCATGGGAGATGCAGTCAGGCCAGTGTTGCCACTATGGTGCTAGGACTCGTTTTATGTTGGATGGTTGGCGGATTGCTCGTAGAACAAACTTGCGCAATTTCTGTAGTAAGTTTTATTTCATAATTGTTGGTTTTCTATTCTGTAACTGCTTCTGCAACTATCTGTATAGCGGTATCGCTTAGTACTTATTGTAAAGTAACGTTCAACAATTCCACCAACCAAACCGTAATCCCAAACTTTATAATATTAATAAAGATGCTCTGTGGCTAATTGCTAGTAGTTTTAGAATTTCGCCCTTAAATGTACATCTAATACTCGCAGCCGTACCAATCCGAAGGTCACCCTTTGACCCTGGTCTCGGAGCTAAATTCCCGCCTAGGCTCGCACCCTGCGCGCCTGCAGGACCCGCGGCTATCAGTGCCGACTCCTCAAGACCTGGAAGCTATTAAGAAAGTAGCGCAGATTCTCATTATGTTGGGGCAACAGGTACTTAGACACATATATAATGGTATTCTTTCTTGAATAGAAGGTGTCATGTGTTTTTTACAAATCATCGTATTGTAGAATCAACTTTAGAATAGCCGGTGCATAACTTTGCAAAAGACGTTTCAACCCTGCTCGTAAACTTTTCCAGGGAAACAAAAGAAGAATGTAAATTGAGGTAAGAAAAGGTTAGAGCGAGGAAGAGGGGTAAGATGTATCTCAAATCCTAAAAGAGAAAAAAGGGCTACAGAAGCTCGAAGAGGCTGGGATCTAGTCTTATAATTGGAGAAATATCTAGGTTAATGATCACCTTAGTCTCAGTAATGATTGAAATAAATGTTTATTAAATTTACAGATAATACCAGCGATAATTGGTGAACCACAAGTATCTCCCGTATCTGGTGAACCCGTCTCTGGCAATGGTGAAAACATTACGAACGATCCAGTGGTTCTCGACAAACAGGTCTCTCCTTAGACTTTCATACAGGATATTTAAGAGAATTCGAATGCTAGCTGTTTATGAGAAAACCAGACAGTAAATATAAGTTGTTCTCTTGATAATTTTATAAGCATGTTCTATTGAATTTTTTCATTCAATTTTGCTGTGTAAACCATGAGACACGTGTCTTAAAAATCTAAGACACTGTCAAAAACATTGAACCATTCGTACATCATAATTTCAATTGAATTAACCTGTAACATATTTTATAATCCAATAAAATTTAATAATGTCATTGTTATGATTCTATATTCTATTCAACCAGCTTTCCAACAACAATGATGAAAAAAGGAATGATTAAACTGAATTCCTAATTCTCCTCGCAGTGTCTATGTTCCAATCATAAAGAACTTTCATGTCGTATTCAATATCTATACTGACAACAATTTTGTTGTGAGAGTAATGCATTTTCTTCATAAACAGTGTCATGTATAGCTGGTCTTCGAAACTCTACGTCAATTTAAACAAGGTTTTTGTAAAAGCGGCTTTCATATAATATTGTATATTAAGAAGTTTAGAAATATATCTCTGGCCAGAAATACTTGCTGTTTAATTGATAAATTGTATTTGTCTGGTCGGCAGTTTAATTAATCCTAAACTTGAAGTCTGTACAACATCCCACTTTATAAAAATATTTATTACCTTAAACGTGATAAGAAAAAAGACGCTATAACTATGTATTAAGTATTCTGTGCGGTAGAACACAGGCTATTAAATTCCTGGCAGACTTCTGAGGCAGCTTAGTTGTGAATAGTGGGTAGTGTCCCTGAGGGAGCGGCTTGCGACGTCATCGGCTAGAATGCCTTACATGCCGGTGTGTTCTAAATCGGACGGTTTGTACTAGTCTGGCTTCGTTATTGCACGGACGATGTATTTTCCTACTTTGAATAACATTTGTTATCTATATGTACATTAATAAGTGAAGAGAAACCTGTGTCTTTGCGAAGTCAAGTACGTTCACGGAGGAATGTGAAATTTTGAATACCTACTTGAATAAAATTATACGGAGGAATAGTATAGAACGCTAACATTTTAAACACAGTAAATGTTGTTAAAAAATGGGCTATGTGAGAGTCGGACTCGTGCAAGAAGGGTTCCGTACGATTATCTGTACATTTCGAGTGTCTACGTGTTGGCGTTATTTATATCGAGCAAAAAAGAACGGCAAAAATATCACATCTTTGGTATGGAAGCCTTCACATATTTATTTCATTGTTTTTAGTATTTTTTGTTATAACAGCAACAGAAATATATTATCTGTAAAAATTTCAACTGTTTAACTACGCTAGCTACTAGCACGGTTCATGAGATGTAGCCTGGTGACACACAGACTGACGGACGGATAGAGAAACGGACAAGAGTCTTAGTGATAGGGTCCGGTTTAAAAACAGGTAAACCCTTTTAATAGGGAACCCTAATTATCTAGGAAAATATCATCCTAGATCATTTTATTTGAAGGACGACTAGTTGCAGTTCGCAAGTCTATACAATACCGGTCCAGTTATCGATCAAGTACCTACGATAAATTGTGTAAACTTATCATAAATAATATATCGTCATTTTATAATTCAAAAAGGTCAAGGAAATATTGTAAAATGCTTATTTAAAGTTTTATTATGCTTAAAAACAGACCACCGGTCCTTTGTATAGATGTAGGTATATTAAGCTGTGATATGTATTGTATGTATGTTGCACTGAAGTTTAACTTTAGATTGAACGAGCTGATCAAAGGAAGCTCGTTTCCGTGTCCTATTGCCCGCAGCGTAATATTTTTCCCCTGTTTTGTAACATTCTTCTTTCGTGCTCCGCTCCTATTTCCATGAATCTAACTAACACTGAAAGAATTTTTCGGACCAGTAGGTACTGAGATTAGCACGTTTAAGCAAACAAACTCTTCAAAAGTTGTACATAGCATATTTAATATCGATTGTTAAGGGCAGCCTTTGTGGAGCCCAATCATCAGCAGGGAACGTTCTTCTCCTGAGGTGACGATATTTAATGTCACTTAATTTATAGTGATTAAAACTGAATTATATTTTTAAATGAAACTGTTCAAATATGATGAACAATATTGTAAATATTGGCAAAATGTTATCTTTTCCATTGCTGCATAATATACCCCTACACATCGCCTCATGCGCGTCAACACAGCCTTTAAGAGTCCATAAATGGACGTAGGTCTGCCTTAGAAAAGACAAAGGTTTTGACCAACAATTTGTATAAAAACGTTAACTCACAAATACTCAGCAAGCAATTTTTAATTCTCTATTCAATAAGTTAATTGAAAATCAATATTATTATTGCACTTGAGTCCATCTTTAATTTACTTAAGTACCAAACATAAACACTTGATGTGTACATTGCGTATGCAGACAGACACAAAATGTCAAAACTACAAAAGCATTCGCGAGTTTGTTCACCTTTAAAACGGACGTTCCCTTGACACAGATCATAAGGAGTCATCGCCGGTATGTTATCATATATGGTGTTATATAATAGAAGGTCGAAATTTCAAGGTTAGTATATGATGATGGGTTTGGTATTCGTTACTCAACTAAATGTCGAAGGCATGTAGTTTGATATTAAGAAAGATATTATACATTCCCATAGTTCGCGACAAAAATGTACCGCCGCGCCGGCTGAAAACAATACAAAGCTGTTTAAGACAGACATTGTATATGTACAACATTTTAGGAAGGAAATAATGGATAACAAACGTTATTGAGTACTAAGAACCCCTAGCAATCTTCCAAACTCACCTTCGTAGACAGCAGACGTGAATAGAATTATCTCTGCAAAATGGTCATCGACTCTAACACTTGCATTTTCAAGGAATACAGACACATTTATATAAATGTTCAGAAGAAATTGGTTATAGTGACTGTTTTTTTAATGTTATTATTCCTAGTATTTCAATATAACATCACTAATTGTTAAAGGAAGTAACAGAGATGATGTCAGACGAAATAATCTCTGTTACTTTTTTATCGAATATGGAGCAAACGAGCATATGTATCGCCTGGTGGTAAGCGATTACCGCCGCCCATGGCCACTTGTAACACCAGAGCCGTCACAAGTGCGTTGCCAGCCTGTTCCTGTCACTACTTAAGATAATGGACGCTATGCTTGAATTCAATTTTGAAGCTTTTCTGCTGTTCCAGTTCGTACCGCTCCCTAGAGTGCCCGATGCACTCTACGACGGTACAAATGTTGCGGAGCAAATGTTGCACCGATTCACTATACCCTGGGTTACATATGCATGCCGGGCTCTCCTTGCACCTGAAACGGTTCAGGTACTCGGCGAATCCGCCATGCCCCGTCATAAATTACATCCTGACACTGGTGGCCCCGAACTTACTGATCACTCTATATGCTGTTGTTGCATCGGGAAGAAACATCCTTGTTACTACTATTTCGTTTGGGTATCGAATGAAACAGGGCACAATTTGTAATCCGGTCTGTGTTTGGAACCCAGTGCTGTCGCTTTGACTAGTTCATCAGCCCTTTCGTTGCCTTCCAACCCTATGTGAGCAAAGCAAGCGAGTGAAATTGGCGCTGGAGTGAAGGTGGCAAGCGATTGAAATTATCGGATCCCAAATCCAGGGAAAGTTGGGATTCCAATAATTTCCTAAGTTTCCGGATTCTAGGGTAAGCAGTTTTGCTCTGTGTTTCTGATATTTATATCCGTAATCTATTTAATAACACTTCATTAACTGCCTTATTAAATTAATTATTAACACGTTATGTTGTTTTTTAACTTATTTTGCACATTTTCTACGCATCCCTTTTTTATTAAGTAAGCATGTAGGTAAGTTTTTACGGGTGCGACAAAGTGTCGCGGTAATAAAAATGTTATCATCATTTATTTTTATAGTTTTTTACTGTCGTTGTGTGCAAGTGTTTAAAGCGCTGATAAGTTGAAGAATTACGGCATATCTAACATTTCAAGGGTTAAATCGTCAGAACAATTAAATGTTAAGGCTGCTTAGGAATTTTGAGAATTTAAGAGTCAATAAATTTTAATATGTCAATGTGATTACGACAATTTAGAAGTTTATGCTGAAATATATGATTGAGCTTGGACCATGTCATTGAACATGTAGCTAAAGAGGATCCGCAGTTTAGGACATAGTTCTCATCAAAAAACGGCCACATTTTTTTTCCTTTATCTGAAAAAGAAAAACACTAAATTAAATTAGTTTGAACTTTAAGAAAGTACTTTCACAATGATTATATGCCCGCTGGAGTCGAGTGAAAAAATAGTGTGTAATTATTTGCTTGGCTTATTTGAAAAATATTAATGTAGGTTTTTACATGGAGAATAAATACTTCTGTTATTCTTGTATTGCACAGAAGTCAGGAAAGGATATCATTCACCGACGCCTTTTTTGTACAATGGCCAGTACACTTACCGGCAATTGCGTGATTCTGAACGATAACACACAGGAGTCTCCTCTTTGTTACTATGAGGAAGCACAACATTAGAAACAAGAGTTAGAATGTAAAGACAGGCCTTGCTTGTTCAAGTGGAATTTGTAGTTGCTACAATGTGGACGCAAGTTTATTTACTTTGATAAGTTACCCACAACGAAGGTCCTCTGTGATACGCATCGTGTATTGTCTAAAACAATGTTGTCTCAGTTAGCATCTCAAATCGACCACATTAGATTAAGATTGAACTCGTGACTGGACACCGTCGAAGGTCAATATTTGAAACTACAAGTACATCAGATTATCAAATATTGCGAAATAGAACTTTATTGTTATTGAATTTAGTAAAGTCGTGCTTTTTAACAACTTAATAAACATCACACATCATCACTTAGTACTTATTTATCTGTAGGAAAGATTTTGTTTTTTACATAATTTCATTTAATCTCTCATCTTGTTCAAATATACAACTGCCACAAAAAACTGCGCAATACCCAAATGGTTTATAATAATATGGTAGCGGATAGATGCGGGTGCCCAAGACCGGGATAGTTGCCGCTACAAGAAGTTGGACAAGACCTTCGTTCAGCAGTGGACGGCGGGTGGTTAATAAGTGCTCTTAATTAAGAAAGGATTATTGATAATTTAAACCTTAAGGACCTAAAATGACAAAAATATGGTTGTATAGAAGTTTGCCTTTTTCTAAAAACTCGTATTGAGCAAACACGTGAACGTACCACATTCGATTGCTAGTCTATACAAGCTAGCAATAACAATTTATATATAACTGGTAAAAAACCTATCGTTCATCTTATATTATGTTTATTAGAAAACATAAAATAAACTGTAAAAGTAAATACGTATAAAATAAATATGTTTCAAATATTACTTTACTACACAAAGTAGGAAGTACCTAGATTATACTCGTATTTACAAAATAGCTGAAAAGCGTCATCTATATTTGTGTAGGAAAAACGAAATACTTATCTACAATAGTAACTAGATGGCGCTAAGATTAATCAAGTAGTTATAATAAGATTACATAGAGTGCATTCTCAGGTCACCAAGCCTCTTCCTCCTAATAAAATGGTGTATCCATCTGAAGGTGAAGTGGTAGACTACCTCGAGAACAACCACCACAGAAATGCCGGCCAGTGCAATCCATTCCGTGCTTAAAATTGCTGCAATAAAACGTATTATTAGGCTATGTTAAAAAAATTACGTGTTATGCCACAAGTGGGGTAAACTTATATGTTATCACTCAAGGTATCTAAATAATGTCTGAATAACAATAGAAATAAATTTTAATTAATATCCTCACTATAGGCCTATAGTAGGGTAACCAGACGGTTATCAAATCTAAATACATATATATCGTAGATAAATTACACCTATATACAGAACGAATGATCGTATTTATCACATAAAGATTTGTGCTGGGTGAGATTAGAACCCACAACCTCTGGCTTAGTAAATAGAATTTTTCACCACTCACAGGTTCGTCAGGTTTGATAGTTACCCATACTTACCACCCATCTTCGATGACTTGGCTCTACAATGAGTATCCGCTTCTCAATAATGAGTACATGATCAGTTTCAAAAGTCGGACTCTTGTTTGACTGTAGATGTAAATGAGTGACGATTGTCACTTACCATTAGGTGATTCGTCAATTTGTTTACCACCATAAATACAAAAGAAATAATAAACATACCCAAGACCTCGTACCAGCGCATGTAGGGCTCCAACGCGAACCGCTTGTAATGGTCCGAGGCGTAGAACAGTCGGATCGTAGTTGAGTTAATGAGTCTCAGTCCTTCACTTCCCAACATACAATTATATAAATATTATTATTAAATTATATTAAATAAATATAATATATATATATATATATATATATATATATATATATATATATATATATATATATATATATATATATATAGATTCCTGAATTTATTTTTAATTTACATATCTGTAACGTTCTGTGGTCGCACCTTCTAAATCTATTGCTTACAGTCAAATATATTAGTAGAAATTTCATTTATATTGCTTTACACACTGTTGCCACTTCAGGCCACTTAACTAGTTATTGTAAATGGAATATTTACTATGTTTGATTTAGGGAATGAGTTTCAAATATTTCTATGCAATGATAATGTGATACATACATTGTATCATATTACTAACGCTTGCAAAACTAAAATAGCAATCGTAATAATTACGACAAGGCCTAACCACAGAATAGAAAGGATAAGGTTTTTCTATGATTCCAACGATAATACTTCTTTCTTTCTTTCTAACTTTCTTAATTTTTGTTGGTTTTTGATGTGTTTTTTTTTTATTAAATTATACTGTAGAATGGCTTTCTAACGGTAGCTAAGGATTCCTATTTTCTATAAAATTACTACATAAACAACTCACGTTTGGAAATTCTTGAAGAGGCCAGTTCTTTCGTTGTATTGCACGTAAGAGACACTGGCCCAGTACAGCTGGCGCTTGCACTGCACGAGACACTCGGGACAGTCGATGCCATTCTGAAGCTCCTCCGATATCCGTGGGTCGTCCTTGTCCGCCGTAGGGGGAAACAGGTACAGAAATTTCTCTAAAGAGTAGGAATTTGTATTTCAGGATTACATTGCCATTAAAATACTCAGATAATCATAACGTAATCAGTAACAAGAAATTAATTATTTAGTAAAATACCGACTGCGTATATATTTTTTTAACTTTGATGTACTCAGTGTCACTCTCACGACTAAGACGAATATATTGACATCACTCACAAAAAAATACGACAAGCCGTTTAGGCTCTAGCGCGTAAACGATAAACATAACCAACCTTCTTTCGCAAACGGGAAATAAAACTCAATCTATTGTATCTATTCCTTTTAGCCATCGTATGTACCTACCTACTTTTTAGACATCATCTACCTGTTAGACATAAACTTTACTCGGTGCTAAAATGCTGGCTAGACGAGTGAATATAGGGTTTGGGTCAAGTTCTCCTTCTCTTCATGGTGCTGTTGTCCCGCGTAATTTGTTCCCTAAGTTTGCTTTCTCGATACCCTCGGGATGCATAGAAATGGTTGCACTCCAATGACTCCGAATCATAAATGTATCGGCACGTAGGTTAGTTCGGTGCAGTCACCTCTGTGCTTGTTGAGGCAGTGGAGGTCCCTGAGCGAGCAGACGCGCCGGGAGTCGCGCAGCGCGGCGTGCAGCGCGTAGGGCACGCACGAGCAGATGGCCGCGGCCGTGGCGCGCTGGCACGCCGCCAGGCACCGCGACATGCCCGCGCCCTCCGCGCGGCAGCCGCGCTACGCAACAGAACCATCCAACCAACCAAACAACCATCAGTCACTAACAAGTATCTTGAGACTGGATACCAATTATGAAACTGTCATGCAAAGTTTCACCTTTGAATGAATGTTTATCACACGATCACGGTCGAACAGACCTGGACTTCTTCATCAGGCCTACTCGTTTTGTTCTTATGGATATATTCAAGGCGCCTCTTACGAGTCGATAATCACTTCTGATATTACACGTGACTTTTGTTTGTAATGATGAAGTCGATCTCGTTCTTTATCACGTTGCGGGAGTTTTTCCAAGTCCACTTCGATTGGGAATTCTTCTAGCAGAAAATGTTCATCAGATAAAGCCTCTGGTTCTTGAGGAAACTTACCACCCGTGGTGATTTTTATACCCGTGATCCGTTTTCGCATTAAAAACGCCCTTGACAACCGTGTAAGAAGTGTTAGTACGAGACAAGCCTTAACTATGTTATCGTACGTGGTTTGAACCTCATCATCAGGATGTGTTGTTGTTGTGCTGTCACATTTACGCTTGTAAGGCAAGACAAGGTACGCTACTCTTGACGACGCACTTGACACGCAACTTCCTCGACGCAGCTTATGAGCGACTTCTAGATAATAAATCCGACGTCACCTTGAAATGTTTAATCTCCTTTTCGGAAGTAGAGGAGATTGCCGGAATCTAGGCCTAGTAACCTAATATAATGATGCAGGTTCTACCATGAATACTCAAACAAATTTCATAATACTCACGTATTTCTCACTGAATAGCTTGACACCTTCATGTGCATGTTGTGTAAGTATTTTAACGTTAAAATGTAGCGAATGGTTGCGCGGCAGAGGGTACATGCGCACATCTCCGCTTTCTAGCAGCGGGTACTCCGAACCATCGAACAGTAACATCTGAAAATAACATCTACACATATTTAAATAAATAGGAAACAGGTTCGTTCTAACCCTAACACTATCACTAACACTAACTCTTAACATGGAGAGATCACATTGACATAGTTTGCAACGGACTGAATACATACATACAGCTCAATGTAGTGAAGAAAATTTTAAGTATGGAAATCGATGGATATAAGAGTAGAGGACGACCAAAAAAATGGACGACGGCGTTAAAGATGATATGGCCAGGAAGGGAGTAAGCAGTGAAATGAAACGTGATAGAGGAGAATGGAGGCGGAAAACTTATTGGACCGACCCCAAAAAAAGTTGGAAAAGGGGTACGGAAATGACGAACTCAAAGCAACTTGGATAAAATAATTATCCCTTTTCACTTTTAAATTATAACTGTATAAGAAGTAACCGCTTGGATTGGAATATTAAAATAAATATTAAATAAATATTTCGGACATCTGACACCCTACTAGAGAAGAGTGGGCCGTGGCGGCGTGCGATTGGCAGTGTCGTTGGACATCGCCAATGCATTCAATCGTCTGCTATTTAGTCGCATCATGGAAGCACACCACTACCATGGGGTGCCAGAGTAGCTGAGGCGGCTAGTGGCAGACTATATATAGTAGCGTATTGTCATGTATAAGGACCATGTGGGGTTCGTGAGACGGCGACCCATATCGTATAATGTTCAGCAGGTGTCTATTCTTGGACCTGAGGTCGTCTCCCCCTGAGCTAGGCGTAACTTCCAAGTGACGGCGAGGCTGACTACTACAGGTATCTCTTTGGGAGTTAAGCATATTGAGGCTGGATACTGGATTAGGCGGAGGCCTTGCGGCAGCCTCTGCCTCTGAGCCAGTGTCGAGACAAGACGGGACATGGGGGTTATCGAATCAATGGCGCTGTATCGTGCCCCGGTGTGGGTGGTGGCTCAGACCGCTCAGAATAGGGCAGATATTGGCGGTCCGAACCATACGCGTTTACCGCACCGTATCGACCGAGGCGGCTTACGCCTTGGCCGGAACTTCCGTATGGGCAGCTGAATTCCTAGCGAAGAACGAATTTCGTGAAACCGCTCGTCGAGCCACAATGGCTCGCTAGTTGTCCCGGCTGGAGACTCCACGTGCTGGCTTTGCAGCCCTGGAGGCTCTCCAGCTGGTAATTCTCGAGTGAGCAGGGCAGCACGGGACCCTTTCCTTCCGACTCAAGCAGGTCCTTTCCTTTTTTCAAGGTTTCTTCGGAAAGTACCTGCACTCGGTCGCTAGGAGGGAACTGGGTCCCGTCTGCCACCATAGCACACATTGACGGCTACCCGGCCTCGTCATTTTTGGTCCGACTCGGAATCTAATTAAATAATAAAAAGACCCGAGAGAATCGTATATGCTACCATTGCGCCACCGAAGTACTCAAAATAACAATATCATGAACGCTATCATGAAGACGCTTTTTTCTTAGCTCATTACTAACGATTACTAGCAAAGTATAAGAAAACGTTAGAAATGCTTAATTAAGGAATGAATTAAAGTTTTATTCTATATACCTCAGCGCCAATCGAATTTCTGCGAATATACTTGAAGTCTTCTCCATTTTCATTGATCACCACCCCAAGCCCCAAGTTATGACCGATCAGGTCGAGGACGTGCGGTTGGTTATTGGCGTCAACTGGACTGCAAATAAAAGATTCATCAAATAAAGCTACACGATTATCGCTAGTGGTGGTGCCGTAAAACACAAAACGACGTCAAATTTAAATTATTGATTTCATAAAAGTTTTTTAACATTGTTCTATGTCAAAAGCCCAGGCCCTTAAATTCATCATACATCTTAGCATTCTTTAAATATATAAACTACTACATAGTTAAGCATATCTTCACCAAACGACAGTGATGCATACTTGTCTGAATGGTAATTGTGAACTAAATCTGCTTGAAACTTTTCTATAGTTCCTAATTTTGATATATTACTCTTTAACTCACTAGTATCTAGAGTTGAAAACGCAGCAGAATCCTAACGGCGTTACTCGGGACGCGAACAGAGTTTCACACGGGACCTGGCGCCCTCGCCAGCTGCAACGCTTCAGGATTGACGTACAAGAGGGCGTTAACTAAACAGATTAAAGTACTTCTAATACAAATACAAATCTGTACTATCTCAGACTTAAACTCCGTTCAATGAAAGAAAAATTGTGTAAAATTTAAATAAACATTTCCATGTCAATTATAAATATTAAAGTATGGGTTAGATCCCAGATCATATAAGCGATGTGAGACCCATGATATGAAAGACCATATTTAAATACTTTACCCTAAACATTACGTCGGTGACATTGAACTGAGGATGGATGGCAGTGAGGAACTTGTCGAAGTGTATTTGCACGGAGGGTCGCGTCAGCGTGAGCAGCGCGCCCAAATTCAGCAGGTGATCTTCTATAACGGTCCTGTTGTAGCGCGGCCCTTCCTGGTTCTTGGAGTGGCTTGGTTACGAAAGTACACAATTCATATACACTTTACAACATTTTTATTTAGATTATTTTAGCTGTTTTGAAAGATTTGTGTGCCGTGGAAGAGCCACGCTTCGGCACGAATGAGCCGGCTCGACCGGAGTGATACACGGCCTCACAGAAAATCTGTGTGAAACAGCGCTTACACTGTGTTTCACCGAGTGAGTGAGGCTAACGGAGGCACATACTCCAACAACTCCCCCCTAACACTCCCCTAAAGGCCAGCAACGCACTTGTGACGTGGGTTTCCATGGGTAGCGGTAATCGCTTACCACCAGGCGAGCGCAGTTTGTACACTATTCCAAAAAAAAATGGTCCTGAGAAAGATTTCAATTTTTAAGTTTCCCCGAAAATTCTCGTCTGGTGTGTAAATTTTATACTTTCTTCCTCATGAAGATAAATCGATTTGAGATTCAAATAATATTCACAAGAAAAAGTTTTAATAGTGTTCTACATTTTGGCTTCGCCGTAGTCGTGATATAAACATCTAGAAAAAATTAACCTTATTTAGAGAGCAATAATTTTAAAATGTGGCTAGATATGATTGGAAGATAGATAAGTCAGATTATTTTCAGGGAATTTAAAAACCATTTGCTATCAAGCTAAAATTCCTTCATTAATTTACTTGTTTATTCACTCTTATAACCAGGCGGGGCGGTTATCCGACACAACCGGAGAGAGATCAGGCTCAGGACCGACGGCTTTGCGTACTCTCCAATTTAGAAACAATATGTAACATGTATTCATACTTATAGAGGAATTCCGTGTAGTTGTTGAGCGCAGTACCACTAATGATGTTGTTGCTGCACAGTGCCACCGCTGGGAAATGGACTTTCGTGATAGATGCCTGCGACGGAAGCCCATTGATCACCAACGGTGGGATCTTAAGGAAGTTGTAGCAGTTGTATGGTACTATTACTATCCCCGATCCCACGGTCAGGACGAGAAGCAAAATATAGCAGTACCTGAAAGCAATGTCAAAATAGACGAAGAAATTAGAATAGTTTGATAATAAAAGTACCTACTGTTTTATTGCTTGAGTCTTGTAGGTTCAAATCGCATATGGCACAACATTTTGTTGGATACACAAAGTATTGTTCTAAATCGAATACCTCGGCGGCGCAGCGGTAGCATATGCGACTGCTGTTCTTGAGGTCGATTCGATTCGATTCCCGGGTCCCATTAAATATTTGCATGTCTTCAAATATTTCTTTTAAAGTTTTAGTGTTTTTTTGAAGTGAAACTCCTTTATCGGCTTTGGAAAAAAAATTACCGTCACATTTTTCGGTTACGCGTCACATTTTTCCATTACGCGCCATCTTTTTCTTGCCCCTACCACGGTTGGTTCAGGCAAAGAGTACTTTCACTTTCTCCAACGGAGTAGGGATAGGGAGTATATATATATATATAGAGTAGATAGTATATAGTATAGTATATAGGTATAGTATATATANATTTCCAATATGTAGGTATTTATATAAGTTATCTAATACCAATTTTTTTTTAATCGAACCGTCTAAAACCACGCAGTGTGCCACTCTGCGCCTGAGACGGGAGAGATCCGGGAACCGCTTTCTTACGCCATCTGGACCCGTTCCAGCGCTTGCCCGCACTGAAGTGGGCAACGTCTCTAGATGTTAAATCCTCTCAATTTAGGCGACGTACGGCACACGCGTAACGTCGCCCCCTTACGGCTGGCCTGTGAAGCGGATGGAGGGGAAAACCCGTCCCACCAGTCCCGACCCGTCCGGGCCCGAGTGGAGATCGTCCTCCCGGACCTTCTCCGCCGCCTCCTTCTGCGAGATGACTTCCTCGCAGAAGGTCGCGACCGCGGTAAAACTGCTCTCGCCGCCGGCTATGGAGCGTACGACGGCCGGCAGCGAGAGAACTCCTCCGATGACTGCAGCGAGGGCCCGACGCTGTGGCGCCCAAGCGGGGCACACCGCCAGCGTGTGCTGGGCCGAGTCCTCACTGCAGTCGCAGTGGTGGCAGGCGGGACTCAATTCCCTTCGCGCGACCGAGTGCAGGTACTTCCCGAAGCAACCGTGCCCGGAAAGCACCTGCGTCAGTCGGAAGGAAAGGGTCCCGTGCTGCCACCCTGCCCACTCAAGGATGACCAGCTGAAGCGCCTCCAAGTTGGCGAAACCAGCACGTGGAGCCTCCAGCCGCGACGACCACCGAACCATAGTGGCTCGACGGGCGGCTTCACGCCACTC
The DNA here is from genome assembly GCA_003709505.1 of Hyphantria cunea. Lineage (NCBI taxonomy): Eukaryota > Metazoa > Arthropoda > Insecta > Lepidoptera > Erebidae > Hyphantria > Hyphantria cunea. The sequence goes on along the minus strand of PKRV01003527.1, from coordinate 123,174 downwards.
GCGCCTCTTCGGGCGGAGGGCGAACGCCACTCTCCGCCTGGAATTCAGCCACCAGTCGATAAACTGCGGCGAGCACTTCCGCTTCCTGCAGGAAGCTGGGCTGGAGAGTCTCGGTAAGGGGGAGGGGCTGCCGTGCGGAGCTTCTGACGCACTGCACGATATGGGCGACCCCAGGGGTCACGTTCGAGACCCTCCAGCATCTCCTTTCGGCTTTCGTCTTTGGCGCGGCAAATGGCCAGCTTCAAAGTTATCTAATACCCATAACTCAAGCTCTTCTAAGTTTGGGACTATATGAATGAAGTTGCATGTTAAATGTCTGAAATATTTATATTTATTTTATTATCTAACACAATGTCGCCTATACAATACAATAAAATCTAAAATAGTTGTTTGTATTCGTTGCCTATATACTTGTATAGTCCCCTGACCGATTCCTACTGCGGGAGTTGTCTTTATAAAAGGAGTTTGGGCAAATTAGTAATAAGGTGCTGATATGGGATATCCATGGTTCTATGTGGAATGGGTCTATCGCAGTGATATGATGGCTTCATAGCATGCTAGCCAGTAATAAGCAAGTCTTTAGTTGATTTTAATCGAGAGAGNCTTGTACTAAATTTTAAATAACCCATCCTCACCAAAATATTTAACTTCCTACTTCCAACTTCTATGCAGCAACCACAACAGAAACCTTCGGTCCACTAATAACCTCCTTCTTCGATGTCCCTCACATACGTCAGAGTTTGTTAGCTCATCTTTCGTTGTTCAGTCCGTACTACTCTGGAATAGGCTCCCTCTCGAAATCAGAATGGCCACCAACACTTTTTCTTTTATGATAAAAGTAAAGCAGTACCTTATAAAACAACTTGCAGAATCAACATCTACATAATTGTCATCTATTAATCCTAGTATATCTTTTCATGTTTGTATGTATATATTTATATAAGTTATATTATTAGTTAGTTTGGTTGAAATAAATAAATAGATAAATAGAATAAATATCTAGTTGTATGTATAGTATGTATTAGTTCTTGTACGTATGTAGATTAGCTTTTATATATTACTTGTTTTTGATATATTGCCAGATCTGTATATTTTGATACATTTTTTCTTACAAAATGCACCTACATCTTGTCTTCTCTGCATCACCCGATGGTTGACTGGTAGAGAATGCCTTAGGCATTAAGTCCGCCAATGCACCTAAAGTGCATGATGTATTAAATAAATAAATAAATAAATAAATAAAACCCTACAACTGAACCCGTAAACTCTGTGGACGGCAGCGCTCTCTTCTGCTCCCATTATCTTTAACCGGAGGAAATCCTCCTGGATGTCCTCCGCTCTGAGGAGAGGGCGAAGGTGTCTGTCAGACTTTTACTGATTAAAACCCTTGGTGTTCCGTCACTCACCTATGCCAGGGATCACGGAAACTAAAAAGGCATCCGCAATCCCCGACTGATGCCGATCCGCTGCAACGGACCACATCTCGTCAGCGAGAGGAGTAAGGTATTTGACTCCCCTCGAGACTTCAAATGGGCGCACAGGAACACTAAGCGCTGCCACCTCGGGTCCGGTTGATTGGGGGCGACGAACATCCCCAAGTCCGCCGCCCCTGGACCCAGTTAGGGGGGCCGCTGGAGGTCAGCGTATGCCCTCCTCCAACGCCCGGTGCGCCTTCTGCGGACTGAGAGAGAGGTCAGGATCTCTCTTTCCCTTTACGCAACCTCCTTCTGCGAGATGACGGTTTCGCAAAAGGACACCACCGCGTCCCAGGACTCCTCGCCGTCGACCATAAAACGAACTACGGTCGGCAGCGAGAGGTCACTGCCTATGCGACACAGGAACCTCCTGAAGTAGCCATGCCCCGAAAAGATCTGCGTCACACGGAACGAGAGGGAGCCCTGCTTTCTCCCGAGCCACAGGTCGAGCACTGGCCGAATAGCCTCGACATTGACGAGGCCGGCGGAAGGGCTTGAAAGCCTGTCCGCCACCAGGACCTCACTTAGCTGTGACCGACGCAGACCTTCGCCCTTTTCTGCTCCCTATCCTATATTATTCTTATGATTATTTGGGATCTGCCATCTGTGACTATCATCGGACCGCAACTCTGAGAGCGAACTGAATTCGAAGTTTAAACAAGTTGTCAGTATATTTGTAGCTCTTCTAATAAAGGTCACCTCATTTTCCTCTCATACGATGAATACAAACGTTTCCTTTAGTTACAAAATACATATAGGATTTTGAACTAGTGATATGTTTGTAATTGCAAGCAAAGATAAAATACATACATAAAATCGAGTCTATAAGATTTTTTACCTCTCTAACTTGCTGTTTTTTTCCAAACTAATGAGATTCACTAGTGGAATGGAGCAATTCGTCCAAAACTCCTTTGCGGCGTCCACCAAACTCTTGCGGATAATCCTCTCGTATCTAAGACCTGTATAAACGCCGAAGTTGTTTGAACGCGTCACCTTGATCGCCGGTTTCTTCACTTTCTGCGACCATAACTCGGGGTCTACGGTACGCATGATTTGAGGATAATTGACAAAGATTTTTTATTAAATTTGTATGTGCATTTTGCGAAACAGGGATATACTGCGGTCTTTATACAGGTACTTGAACATAATCTGCCATGTCGTGACTTTTATCTGTAATTAGTACCTGCAAATCAATTAGCCAATTAAATGCTTGTGAGTTTAAATATATACATGTTTTGTTACTAGGATTTACTTTAAGATTTATTTAAATAGAAAACACTTGCCTGAGTGTAACTTTATCCCCTATTATTATTTAGCTTATTTATTGGAGTAAGTCGCCGTCCGGCCCGCTTCGACTGGAGTGCTACCACGTCCTCACGGAAAACCGGTGTGAAACAGTACTTGTGCTGTGTTTCATCGAGCGAGTGTAGATACCGGAGGCCCATATTTTTTTTTTTTTTGACGTTTTGGAATGCTTTACGCACTTCACTCCCCCCCCCCCGCGGGCACGGGGGGTTCGCTTTGTGTGGGACTCCTGACTGACACCAGCCAGACTACCTACTAAACCACCACGGTGTGCCACTCTGCGCCTGAGACGGGAGGGATCCGGGAACCGCTTTCTTACGCCATCCGGACCCCTCCCAGCGCCTGCCCGCACTGAAGCGGGCACCATCTTCTTATTCTAAACTCTTAAGGTGGGCGACGTACACCACACGCGTAACATCACCCCCCTCGCGGGTGGCCTCTAAGCGGATGGGGGGGAAACCCGTCCCGCCCATCCGCGGGGATACCGGAGGCCCATAAACCAAGCCTCAGGGAGGTGTTGGACGCTAGCTTGGCGTCCGGACGCTTCCCTGAGTGCTGGAAGAGCGGGAAGCTGGTCCTGCTGCAGAAGCCGGGACGGCCTGCCTATTCGGTCGCGGCCTACAGGCCCATCGTGTTGCTGGACGAGGCGGGCAAATTGTTCGAGAGGGTGCTCTCTGCCCGCATCGTCCGGCACCTCAGCGAGGT
>PKRV01003527.1:0-118262 GCA_003709505.1 Hyphantria cunea | reverse complement strand
ACGTCAAAAAAAAAAAAAAAAAGGCCCATAAACCAACCCCCGATGGGTGAGGGTGGGCCTTTGGGGCATACCCCAAAGGCCCACAGACCACTTGTGACACCTCTGGTAATTTGGGGGTCCATAGGCGGCGATAATCGCTTACCATCAGGCGATACGTCAGCTCGTTTGACCCCTATTCCATAACAAAGCCATCGTCTTATCCTTTCATTATTCCCAAGATTATTTGGGGTCGGCTTCTAGCTCCGACGGTTTACCTGAATATAATTTTTTCCACGATGCAAATTATCATTAATCTAAGTATTTACAGAAATCATTTTTTTGTATTTTTATCTGTCAAATGTGATTCGTCAATCACCTTTATCCGTCATTGCATCGGTCCCTTCAAAAACTAGGCTTGCGCCTACTATAGCACGTTGGCAAAACGGGTTGTTGTGAAATGTCGTAAATGATATAAAAACGCTTCTAGAAACCTGTGAACGCCCAAAGAGGCTTTTAAGCTTCTGGAAAGAGCTTGTTGGGTTCACCTAGCCTTCACTGCGACGCAGAAAGGTCCGTTCAGGAATCTAAATATATGTGATCGTATCACACGCAATAAATTAAATATCACTCTTTGTAACTATTACAGAGTCCCGTGAATTGAGATATTATTGCCTGATACGCCATACTCACTGTGAATGCAGACAATGCAGCGCGGCGGCCCGCTCTAGGTGGCCTCGTGAGACATTCTGTCACGGCAGGACCCTGGGTCATGGTTTAATGAGTTCCAGATTTTGATGCAAGAAATAAAGGAATATTTATAAAAATAAAAGACATTGTTGGTTCCAAAGAACACGCCATTTTCAGTTGTTTTATTGACATAACATTGAGACTGAACGGTGCCAATAACAAATTCATTTGAAATATTTCCTTTATATATTTATGTGTTAACAGCGTTATTATTGACATAGAGAAACATGAGTATTCAATACCAATGAATTCATTATTTACACGACTGTAGTGATTTGAGTAAAACATTAGTCTCCCGAAATTATTGTTAAATAAAGACAGCCTTGTCAGGGATCGCAGTGAATACTTCAAGCTTGACGGCAAAGAAGCTGTCCAAATTAGGAAATAGAAATATGATAAATCATCCAGTCGTGTAATTAATTGACTAAATAATTTAGCTTCACATATAAACATGCAGCTAAATAAAGTTTTACCATACACGCAAAATACATTTTTGTAACAGCAACATTATTATACACATTTACCCGTCTTTGTTAAACCGAAAAATTTTAAATTTATAGGATCCTACAATAAATATAAAAATTTAATTTTTCAAAAGATGCCATGTTTTTAAAGTTGTCAGTCGTCAAAAGAGTGCAATAATTATTTTATGATACAGTTGTACCATCCCCGCATTACATGTGGGACTAAATAAAATGATGTAAAACAACAATAAAACTTAAGAGCGAACGGTAACTTACATCCTACAAGCCTTTGGCTGCGCAATACTGAACTAGCAATAAATTATCTCGTAAATAGTCAATTACAAAGTTCATTAAAAGCTCGGAGCGTTTAGTCCTTTGGCATTAGAAAATTTTATTTTTGACATATTTCCCTGTGAGTTCCAAGTTTTTAATAACGATACCTATATAAAGAAATAAACATTCTAATTCTAAAATTCTTCTAAATTCCTAACGGTAAACTTCTTTGTGGTTAAATTTCAATGCAAGTATATTTTACTGTGGGTTTTATCACTGATTATAGAACCCACAGTAAAATATGTATCATAAAATAATATTGTATTATTTTATGGTACATTCGAAGTATTTATTATAGTATTAGAATTATAGTGATAGTCTGTGTCGATACAAAAGTATAACTGATCAAATGAAACATTGGATATAATCACATTCTTGTAGAGAATAATGTTTTTTATAGTTTTATTAACGGTGTCTATGGAGTACAATATATCGGCTAGTCGGGCGCTAGGTGCACTACAGGCAGTGGATATCATATTCCTCTCCGCTGGACGAGCGGGCGAGGCGGCGCCTCCGGCGGCGCCAGCGGCCGTCACAGGTGCGCCACCAGCAGCAGCATGGACAGCAGCAGCAGAGACACGCCGCTCATGCCCAAGCGACTCGATTTCGACAGGATACTCTTCCCTGGAGGCCACGGTAAATGTTTTACATATTTACACATAACGATATGTATGACATACATATCTATCGGTTGAGTAACTAATATCATCATCAATAACCGCATTTTCTTTACTTTTTTCTTCTTAAAGACAACTCCCGTATTTGGAATATACATCCTGTGTCGCGGAGGACAAACATACATGAAACACCCAGACTCAGAACAAGAATTTGTGAATTATACAAAGTGTTATTCCGTGTGGGATTTGAACCCGTAACACTTAGTAGACAAACAAAACACGCCGTAGTAAAGTGGCGTGGTGACCGCTTGAAGCACTAGACCAGCCGAGCAGCCTTCATCAGTTCACGGGTGGACATAGACCCCTCATTATCGACGACTTTTACTTCACTATACCAAGCTGACGAGGTGGATTGGTTCGGTACAGAGTACCTAATAGTCATTAAGACGTAACAACGGCCTGCCTGTGCCCGCCTATGACAATGAAAAATGTGCAATTTTTTTTTGATATAGGTGGCAAACGGGCATACTTATCGCCTGATGGTAAGCGATTACAACGATTACGAGTAACAAGTGGCCGCCCGACCTTATAAGATGGAGAACGCTCTTTTGTTGAAGATTTGAAGGTCGCATTGGCCCGGGAACACCGCAGGCGACAGTTCACTCCACAGTTTTTTTGTGCGAGGCAGAAAGTATAATAAAGGTGATCGTTCTCACATCTCTCGGCCAGCTTCCTGTAGCAGCAGCAGTTGCGCAGGCGCGCGTACTGCGCGCAGTCGTGCGCGAGCGGGCGGCAGCGGCGCGGGCCCACGTAGCATGTGTGGGGCAGCCAGGGGAAGGGCTCCGGCTCGAAGCGCCGCTCGCAGCAGCAGTGGTCGGCCAGCACGCGCGTCTCGCAGTACTCCACGTCGCGGGCGCTGCAAACGCCGCAGCCCGGCCGGCTCGCCGGGACTGACCACACAACACTATTACGATAACATTCTACACAATCATGTCCTGATTTTTAGGTGAAAATTCCTGCCGTCACTGGTGTATAATTATTCTTTTGATTTTATTTGGGCAGCGCGATGGGTATTAGATTTTCCATGATGTTTTTGATTTCAGACAAGATAAAGAAAGAAGGTAAATTAAAGTTAGGTAAACGAATAAAGCCTAGGAGGTTTGGTAAAAAAAATCGTATCTCTTGTGTATGGGAACGCGAATTAGACTGGAGCAGGCCGCTCTGTTACAGGGAACATTATTGAGACAAAGACATCAACTGGCTCTACAAAATGGTTTAGGTAAGAAATGGAAAATTAGGAAGAAAAATTAGAACAAAAGAATGGGACAACGTTAAACAATTTCGCTTAAAGCGATAGCTTTGTAATTGTCGAGAGAAATACAATTTTACACAACAAATACATTCGGGATTTGTATAAAAGTTCAGCAAGTAATAGGTTAACTTGAAGTAGAATTGTATGCACAAATCTAACAATGATTGATGACATAACCATTTAGCAATGACTGCTACCATGGGCAGATACGATTAAAATTCGCATAGGGCACACGAGCCATACGTCAAAAGACAATGGCCACATGGCCTTAAACGGACGTGCACTTGGACTCAAATCCGTTGTAATAAATTGTTGTAACAAGGTATTAGTGAAGCACCTTCCTGTGCAGTGCATCAGCTTGTACTAAATTATCTGAAGAATGTCATACAAATAGTACGATCCATTAGATAGAACGATACAAAATTCCTATGTTAATCAAATTCTCATATTTTAAATCAGTTCTGAAAGGAAAAATAAGTTGCACGAATTATCTATTGAAAAGTATCCGCTAGTATTTAAATTGAATTAATATGATTTTACTTTTTTTATGGAATAGGGGCAAACGAGCAGGCATATCGCGTGATGGTAAGCGATTAACGCCGCCCATGGACACCCGCAATACTAGATTCGTCACAAGTACTTTTAGGGATGGGGAGGGGATTATGAGTGGGTTGGGGGAAGGGTTGGTGTATGGGCCTCCGGTATCCTCACTCACTCGGTGAAACACCACGTAAGCGCTGCTTCACACCGGTTTTCTGTGAGGCCGTGGTATCACTCCGGTCGAGCCGGCCCATTCATTTGAGAAGAAAGGAAAATAAGCAGAACTTTAATTGCAAAATCCTCATTTCTAAAACCGTGTGCTGATTTGGTTGTAAAGATGCAAAACTAGGACACTAACGATCAAAAAACTCTTAGTTGCCGAACGGGACCAATAACATAAGACAGTTGCGAGCGGAGGCAAATGTGCAATCCGAAAATAGAGAGCCTTTCAAACTTTCAAATACCTGTAGCGGAAACATTTTTATAATCTCCCCTTATTGTCTTAATTTTATATTCTCCCCTTCTAAATTTTATATTATTTATATTTATATATGTATTATTGTAAAAATATGCATATAAACGCTTATTGATTATATTAGTATTCATCATCATCATCATCAGCCTATCGCAGTCCACTGCTGGACATAGGTCTCTCCAATTTCACGCCACTTAGTTCGATCTATGGCTTCTCGCATCTAGCTCCTGCCAGCCGTCTTGCGCAAATCATCGCTCCACCTGGCTTGTGGACGTCCTACACTACGTTTGCCAATACGCGGTCTCCACTCAAGAACTCGTTTACCCCAACGGTTATCGGTTCTTCGGCAAATGTGGCCAGCCCACTGCCACTTCAGCTTGCTAATCCTGTGGGCTACGTCGATGACCCTGGTTCTTTGTCGGATCACCTCGTTTCTAATGCGATCCCTTAGAGAAACGCCGAGCATATACCTCTCCATTGCACGCTGAGCGACTTTGAACTTATGGACCAGTCGAACCGCCAGTGTCCACGTTTCGGCTCCGTATGTCATTATGGGTNATATGCCACCTAATCTTCCCAAGTTCCTCCTCAAGTTGTACCAGATGCGAGTCTAGCCGTAACGTGCGGCCGTTGAACGTTGCCAAGGTCAGTCGTTTGTGGTGGCCTTCCGTAACCCGGTGATTCTTAGCACCCCCTGTCCCGCTGTAACCGTGGTCGCCACCATAACCAGGAATAGCGGGACTACCGGAAACTGGGGGCCGTGGCTTCTGTTTACTCGTGGAGGGGTTTCAGCCCATAATCACCACGCTGGGCAGGCGGGTTGGTGATTGCAGGGCGTAACTTGTTGCACCGGTGACGCTGCTGCCCATCACCGGCCTATTGTATTTAGTTACGCCTTTTGGGATGGATATACCGCCATCGGTCGGTCGCCAGAGCCTCGTTTGTTATCTAGCAGAGTGCACCGCGTGCAGGTGAGGTTGGCTGGGGGCAAAAGATTGTGGTTCGCCCCCACACACCCCACATATTAGTATTACTGTATACTTATATATATTTTCTTCTTAAATATCGCCCTAAGGTCAACTGGCCTGGCAGAAAATGCCTACGGTATTAGTCCGCCTTTGCAAATTTTGTGCATAAAGATTTAAATAAATAACAAATAAACAGAGAGCCTAGTGTCGGTGCCAAACTTAATCGAAAAAATAAAAACTATTCTGGCTAGCCTATATGCAAAGATAGAGACAGGAACGAGGCGACCAAATGCTTGATTACATCTGCATATTAAAATGCCTGAATAGATAAAAAAAAACTCGCCAATTTCATGGGCATGCACAGTTACATATTAATTTAAACCATCCCACTTTGTGTATACAGGAGGTACCTAAACATCCTGCATCCTACCATTCCCAATCCTCTTGAAACCCATTTGGATTGACATAAACATTTTTTGAGGAAACATATTTTAACCACTAGTATTTTATGTGATAATTCTTTGACAATATACCAACTTATTCATACGTATATAAGTTTATATCTCGCAGGAAAAATCCCGCATCCCGACACATTTGAGGGGACTGACTGATAAAGTGCTATGCTAATCTTTCTTATCATCTCCAGCCGTTCGTGTTATCGAACTAAGTTAATTAAATATTGAATGGAAGCAGCTCTACTCTAATGCTCACACAACTTAGCCGCTGAATACTCTCATATGTTTTATATACTAAAGTAGGCAATAGGATTTTTTTAAGTAATGACAGGTCTTGATCCGATAAGGCCCGACACTCTTAGACAGTCAGGAATGGTTCCGCGCGTACGTTTCTTTACAAATAAATAAAATTAAAGTGTCTGTTTGTTATTTCCAAGTTTTTCATAAAAAAACAAATAAAGTATATACAGTACAGCGAATATTTTTTATGTCTGTAATATATGGAACGGCTGGACCTATTTTGACGGGACTTATACTGACAGAACACTGATGATATAAGGAGAAACTGAGGCTACTTTATTTTAGACTATCATCGTCGCGCATCGTTACCCAGGGGAGTTACTGTACCGCGTTACCCGCAGGACTCAACTTGTAGCTATATAACATAATTGAATTTATCAGACTTCAGTATGTGGCTTATTGAAAATTAGCAGTATTAGCAGTACTTTTCAGTCCCAAAAAGTTGAGACTATTTGACACCATTGAATCCTGAACCGAGCAAATAAGTAATATATATAACCAGGAGGTAAGCAGAAAAAAGTTTGAAATCGTAACATAAATTTCTCTAGAAGATTAAGCTTCGCGTAATGTAAATATCTCATTAATTAGTAACTCAGTGCGAAGGCTACAAATCGAAGGCCAATAAATCCAACGTAAAACTTGATCAGAGCTGATCAGCCGGCCGTGACCGGGCGCGGTGTCTCTATAATAGCCTGAACGTGCCGCGTACTGTCAATACTTCCTTCCTGCCACATCTGATTCACTCCCACTAATAGTGTTATATGTATTCGTGACACAGAAATTAATTTCACTATTGATTGTCAAATTGCTTTTAGACGCTCCCAAATAAATTGAGACACTCGATCACCTGTGTCACAGTTAGGTATGTTACTATATAATACCGACGGTAACAGTTTCTTGTATCGATACGTCTTACGATAAAATCAGCCAAGTGCGAGTTGGACTCGCGCGGTAAGGGGTCCGTTACCATTATCTATCTATACATTTCAAGCGTTTAGCTGTTGTCGTTATCAATATCGAGCATAAACGAGCAAAAAAAATCATATATGTTGTATTTGAGCATCGGCGTATTATACTGTTTTCCATAAGATTATACTTTTTTCTGTTGAACGAAAATGGAATAAGTATACCAAGTACTGTTTTCATCCTCAAAATGGTTAACATTATAAATGTTAGTCTTAGACGTTCAAAATTATTTTTAGGTAGTCGAATGGAATTAATGAACGAATCTGACAATATCACTGTCAGAATTAACAAATTGCAAAGTATCTAATTTTTGAAAAATATCAGAAATATTTTCTTGAAATAAATACTAGCCAAAAGTGGAGCTATTTATTAGTAAACCTCAGAAGGACTTAAAAATATTACTAACACTGTCTTAAATCTACTTTTACAAAAAGTTTTGAATTGAAAATATTTTTTCGATCAAGCGATCACTCATAGTGAAATTTTGGCACAGTTTTGTGAGATTTAGAGTTACGTGGATAGTTGAGGTTTCAAAAGATGCCTCTCGGCGAAGGTCTGACGAAGACGAAAAAAAAATTTGAAATTTCGAGAAATGCGACGTTTCTCCGGCATGTTTTCTCGATGAATTGATGATTTCTCGTTAATGAAAAGGTTACGATATGGAAAAAAATAAAAAAGTGCTCGGAGTATTGAGTTGGGCGAGGTTTTGAAAGAAATGGAACCTCTCTATCTATCACGGTCTAGGAGGGACGGTGCTCTTTATGCAGCGTGAATTTTTGATTGCGCGCACTTCAGACATGGGATTGTTTATTTAAGGTTGTTGTATTTATTCGATTTATGATGTTTGTCACAACCTATATAATAAATAATTGTAAAATAAAACTATTTAAAAAATACAGTTTTGTCAATATTATTTTTTAACGTAGGTCGTGAAAGGCACAAGATTTTTAAGTAATGAAAAACAATTTTATTAGTCGTAAACTCCTTATTCAGAATATATTTACACTATTAATTGACATGTCATAGTGCTAATGTATTGTTGTAATCCAAGGCTGAGAAATTATACATAAAGTGCAGTGGCCAGTCATGTCGCATGTTGCCTTAATTACATCAGATAGAATGGCGCTCTAACAAGTCATGTAGCATGTCTGAATGAGATTATCAGGAGTCGAAGCTAAATAAGCCTTTTGATTTTGGAGAGTATTTATTCTAAAACATATAACCGAAAATTTGTATAAACGGCGCTTGGAATTGTTTTTTTGAACAAATAATTAATTTACAACATAAATATTATCGCTAGTCACAGCCATTAATTTGCAATATTGCATGTGTTGTAACTTAATGATACTTATGTGAAGGCCATGGGGGACTTAATAACGTGGTGTGGTACCCCTCGAGCCGGGCCCACGGCCGGAGGGCGTGGAACAGCCTGTCGCGGTATTGTTATTCTCAATGCCGAAGCACATTTCAAGCATTCAGTTTTATTTAACATATTTACTTTGTTTAGCATTAAATACATTGTATATCGCAGAATACATTACATAGAGCTATATAGATTGGTTTATTAAGTATATCTCGTACGATGGGTTTTTAAATAGAGATAAAATAACAAGTTGCTTAGGGTTAGTTTCGCCCTCGTTGAAAGAGTCCCTGCCAGACAATTCTGACCTGCCAAATAACAAAAGCTTTCTGTTTCACAAGTCTTGAATAGTGACATATATGCCAGATTGATATAGTATTGAGTGGTGTTATATGACCGATCTTTTCTATTCTTCTTCTATTTCTTTTCTTTCTATAGCTTTATAAGGATTGGTGAAACAGTGTCTCATAGGAATATTATCTAGTAATCTCGTTAATTTATTGTTATAATTAGTCAGTTCAATATTACACCTACAAGTCTAGAGTTGCAGGTGTCCATGAAGAGCGTTAGTCACCTACCATCAGGTGACTCATCTGCTCGTTCGTCCCTTATTAATGAGTTAAGCTTCCGTACCCAAAGGGTAAATAGAAACCGGACGGACAGCGGAGTCTTAGTAATAGACTAAGACTCCGCTGTCCGTCCGTCTGTCTGTTGCCATCTTTTTTGGCAAGAATTAAAGGATATTTAGATATGAGAAGAATATTAAACAGTATTTTAGAAAAATGAACAGTAATTTATTTATATTTATTTAATGTTTTTTGTGATGTCTTTAGATTTTTTCGTACAACTTATTCAGTTACAGTATTTTTAAAAACTTCATACGCCTGTTCACAATTGTGTAACTAAAATTCAAAAAACACACGGTGTGCCACTCTGCGCCTAAGAGATTCGGGGACGGCTTTTATAAGACCAGACTTGCGCGGGTACCATCTACTGGTTTATATCAATCCGTGTGTATCGTAAGAGCTCACTAAGGGAAAACGCTAAAGAAGACAACAACACTACGAAGAGAAGGGTAACTTGAAACAAACCCAAAATCATTTGGCGAGCGTGTGTGTTAGCCAAAAACTCCTTTCTGAATAGGTTTCTACGTCCAGCAATGGATTATCATTTATCATGAGCAGTTGAGGATGATTAATGACGAAACACGTTATACATGTACAATAATGCCTGGTTGCAGTAGTGAGGTGTTGCGTTGACGGCGGATTATCTGTATAATTACGTTCCACATTACTGTTAGTTGTCTTAAGCTCATAATTATGGCGTATTGTTAGCGGCCGGTATATAATTGCTGTTTAACTAACATAATGACTATACTTTATCACTAGTTGATTCGTAGACCGAGTTTCAGCAGCTCTCCAAAGTAAATGAATGGATAGGAGAATAGATATATATTAACATGGCAAAATAAATAGACATACAAATTATTACAAAAAGAAAGAAGAATATTAAAATCTAGAAATATCTTGTACCAATAATATTTTTTACGTAATATTTTGACATATTTTATGTTTAACTTTTATGTATTATTCTAAGTCAGTAGAACTTAACGACATCGTAACCAACTTAAAATTTAAATTTACAAATATATACCTTCCATTCAACCATTTTGATGATGTCAGATGTTTTTAAATTTATGAGGCAGTTCATTAAAGTGTATCCTTCCATCCTGCAATGTATTCTCTAGTATAGTAACTATACTATCATGATTAAACGCTGACCTACGCACCTTCTATTTTCTACATAAAGGGTAGTAAAGAACTATAGTCAACATAAACTCTAATTCTTTCCTTCCTGAATCTATTAGCGAACAATAAGTTATTAATTAAACATTTGTATATAAACACCGCTACCAATAAAATTGCTGTCTCGATCAATTCATGCTGAGACCAGCAATTAGCTTCTATCATCTGGATCAATTAAGGAAAGTCAGGTCTATAAATAATTTGGTTTGCGTGGATCGTTTAGTGGACGCTTACTCATCCATTTGGAGGATAAGTATTTTGTTATTGGGTAATGGAGACGCCTACGATGTTTTGCGTCTAGTTCGGTTCCGGTGACAACTGGTGAATACTAAAGGTTTTAGTTGATGGATTATATCTTCCCTGGCTTTCTCAAAAGCACCTGAGTTAACAATTATTTTCACAGAAGACAAAGAGAAGTTAAAAAGATATATACATTTAGTGAATTTTGACAGCATAACTGCTTGAATCTTTGGAGTTATAACATACGTTTACGGTATTATCTGCTTCTCGTCCTTTTTTTCAATCGATCGTGTATCGTTGTAAAAGAGTTTTAAATGATTCATTTTAACCCCCGACGCAAAATGTCTGTCTGTGGCATAGTAGCTCTTAAACGGATGGACCAATTTCGATGCGTTTTTTTTTTAATTCTTAAAGTCAGTTTCCTTGCGGTAGCTCTTAGCTAAGTATTTTTGTATGTCCAGTAGTGTAAGAGTATCAGCTCTTTTCCAATATATAAAAATGAATAAGGCATTTTAAACGTATGATTACTCGGTGAAGTACTTGCGTAGGGGGTTTTTAGTTTGTACGAAACTGAAGCTAACTACCCTTGAAAATGTAATCATTTGAAATGGAACTAAGGTAGAAGGCAAAGTGAGGTAAGGAATAAAGTTTTAATAAGTCTTAAATGAATATACAAGACTGTGATTGCAGAATCTCATATGGGTATCGTATAAACAAATGTCCGCTCTGACGAAGACGCCTCAGAGGCACGGACAGCAGTTGATATCAGCGCTAATTGAAGAAGCCATGGTTAAGCAAAAGTATATCTCATTTGTTTGTAAATGTATGAATTACGATATCAATATTCACCTCGAACAGAGAAAAAATTGTTAAATGTTTGCTAAACAAATTCGTCAGTAGTCTTTATCAATTTACCTCTTAAAACCTTTTACGGTAATTGAATCTACCTCCCAATGTTTAGATGTCCCGTTCTGCGTTCTAATCCAGTTGGCCTTGGTTTGAATCAGTCCTAATTTACAAGAAAATGACGGCGTTTAATTAAAGCCAGACCGCCGTGCCCAAGAAATGTTGCCCTTGCGTCATATCCACACGATATCTATTCGTATTTATGATGCGTTATTACGCGGGAGTTTGAAATGTGGTGGCTGGAATGTGAAGTAGTTTAAACATTTATTGTTTAAGTAGTACTTGGAATCAATTATAAGATTTATATTTACAACTATAACAAGTAAGGAATTGTTAAAAAAATAAAACCTGACTGCATCAATATCATATATTTTTTTGGCGCCAAATCTATTTTTTTTATTTTGCTGTACCCAGTGTTACTGTCATGACTGAGACAAATCTATTGACACCACTCACATTAAAATACGACAAGCCGTTTTGGCTCTAGGGCGTGCAAATGGAATATACATACACTCGCAAAACATAACCCTCCTTCTTTCGCCATCAGCTAAAAATTGAACAATTTGCTTATTAACTGCTCTTCCACTGAGATAGCAGCTTTTTAGTTTGGTAAAGAATAAGGACAAATACCTGTCATGTTATATATGGGCAGAATTTGGAGAGTTTATATTTTTAAGTATATTTCTTGGACACGCTGATGTGAAAATAAAAATTAATAATTAATGCGATAAATAAATAAATAAATAAAAATACACCTGTCCTTGAATTTTTGAAGTGAAACTTCTTTATTGGCGTTGGAAAAAAATTACCATCACATTTTTCGGTTACGCGTCACATTTTTCCGTTACGCGCCATCTTTTTCTTGCCCCTACCACGGTTGGTTCAGGTGAAGAGAACTTTCACTTTCTCCAACGGAGTAGGGATAGAGAGTATATATATATATATATATAGAGTAGATAGTATATATATATATATATATATATATATATATATATAGTATATGTATATATATCTATCTATCTATATATATAAGTTTCACTTCTTACGTGTGTACAAGCACACATTTTTTTTTTAATTTATTGGTGATTTATGTCATTTAATATTCTTCATTAACTTTATTATATATTTTATCACTCAAAGGTTGACTGGCAGAGAATGGCCCACGGCATTAAGTCCGCCTATGTACAATATGTGCAATAAGTTTAAAAAAATAAATGTTCATTTTTAACTATGTATATTGTATATTAAACGATATTCTTCTATACATACAAAGAAATAAAACTGTTAGTGTCTGTTTGTAATATTAAAATACCGGCTTTTTACTAAATTACATTTTTTAATAATAATTATTTGTCCGTCTGTCTGTTCCGGGTAATCTCTGGAACGGCTCAACCGATTTCGACTTTCACTGGCAGATAGCGAGTAACTTAAGTTACTTTTTTTAGACTAACTTCGCTCCGCTGCGTCACCCGCTGTTACAACAACAAATGCGGGTAACACCGCGGGGCTCAGCTGATCGTTAATAAATCACACTAAGGCCCTCTACACACCTTCGACATAGTGTGTTGGAGCCCTGGCATAAAAATAAAACCAAAGTTATGAAAAACTACAAACAGCTATAAGAAACAAATGATTCAGTAACTTACTATCTTCCACATTGAGGTTCCTGGCCGCCCTGCGTGCGTCGGCAGTGGAAACATCGTGTTCTACGAAGTACTCTTCGTAGCGTACTTCGAGCAGCGTGTCGTCACCCGCCCAATGCTCCGAGTCGTTGGCGCGCGAGGAGTTCCTGCTGCCGGTGCCTACTGACCTTGAGGCGGCTGCGTGCCGCACCTGCCGGGTCAGGAGCGCACCTATTTAGTACTAGACTAGTCGAGACTAAATTAGGACATCAATAAAATATGCAAGGAAAAAGAGTAACAAATATTTATTTATTTAATAAATCGTGCACTTTTGATACTTCTGTGATTTGTTTTCTTTTTTTGTTGTTTTTTGATTCTATCAGTTAACTATTGGGATGCAGAGAGCAATTTTGGTTAAAACTTGTATTAAAATAAACAGATTAGTTAAATATCATATGCACATAATGTTTGTTAACATATAATACACACTAGAAACAACACACATTGTGATGCACTAGCTCTGCCCCGCGGTGTTACACGCGGAACAAAGATATTGTGCGATTTGTATCTTTATATATTGTAGCCTATGTCTTATTCTGATGTAAAAGATATATTATTATAAAGTTTCATTAAAATCAATTCAGTAGTTTTTACGTGAAAAAGTAGCAGACATCCATCCATACTTACAAACTTTCGCGTTTATAATATATGAAGGATATAACTACAAACATACTAACTTATTTAACACAAGTACACGCAATTAAGTGCAATATATATAGCAAATTACAGTTATGTGCAAATTGTTCAGATCAGATGGTATTAAAGTTAAAGGATTAAGGACGGGATCACGATTTCTAATGGCACGAGATTAGCTTTATTAACAGTTTGTTGGACTGGACGTTAGTGATCCTGGCTGATAAGTCAGACGTCAGCAAAATCTGTTCTTAGCGAATGACTGATCCATAAACAACTTTTAGCACTCATCTTCACAGATCCAGTCTAATGAACAAGCAAGCAATATTATAAGTGTGTCATTCACCAGTACTTCAGGTACTCTGAAGGTGACGTCAGCGGCGGCTGAGGCTAGCAGCAGTAGCAGCAGCGGCAGTAGCAACTCCGACGTCCTGCCGAGCGCTCTCCGCGCGCTCTGCCACTCGGCACACGACATACCATCGCCGGAATGTCTAGCGCTTCTAATCTGGAAATAGAGAACAAGTGATTAATTAAAAAAGTTATTTTTAAAAACAAGCTTTTATTACTTGACAATAAAAAAACATTTAAGCCCTTTCATTTGATACCCATATTCGGTGGATTCTTCAGACAAATGTACGTTGCTATTTCTTTACGGCGGCCATTTTGGATTAATAATAATAACAATTATAAACAATAGCATTGTCATCAGAACTAAAGGCATATTTCAAATTTCAGCTCAATCGGAATTCGGAAAGTGGTTCAAATTTAACTTGCAACCAAAGTTTGGTTGCAAATTAAATTTGAATTACTGAACCAACCCAGTTACGAACTACAAATATTGAGCAAATATTTGTTTTAAAAGGTATTTACTTCATTGCCGACCCAAAGAGCGAAAGAGACCAAAAAAATTTAAAGTGCGGACACAACGAAACCTTTTGCATCCGTAGTCAGATGGAATAGGTAAAATTAGTATTGTCTTTCAGATTCATTTTAATTGATCTAAATATCTTATTGTAAACAGCTTGCAAATTTATGCTAATTTATTCGTTTTCGGAATAAGGTAATCGCCAGAAAACTTAAAACAACGGAATTCAAGAATGTTACATTAAATCTAAAACTATGTAACTTAATATGATAATTGGACCACTTGGCAAGAAAGAGTTAAGAAAAGATTACGTATTACAAACAAACACATAGAATCGTTTGTGCTCATCACTCAATTTTTGTCCTGGGGAATCGAATTTACAACCTCCGTGTTGATCCTTAGTCAGTCTTTTGATCCTGTTGTTCGTCAGAATGACTAACCACAGGATCAAAAGATTCGTCTGCATTTGAATCCAGGTAATAAATATCGATTTCATAATTACAGCACACATACTTATGTCAAACGGTTGCGTCACAAGGTTTGGTCATCATATTTCATTAAACAGTTTCAAATACCAACTACTTACATGGTGGTAATATTGGTATTTGTAACTGATTTCTCCCGATCAAATTGTTCATGGAATACCTGATCGTAGCCAATAAAATCCTTAAGCATACAAATGGCTGCATCAAAGAGTATTAGCTTCGAACGAATGTGTCATTGTTTAGTCCTATGTCACGTGAGTGCATTGTACACATTGCAGTAAAGGTCTTTGCCTACTGGACTAGTACTGGTAAGATTGTTTTTCGTATTTCTGTGGAATGAACTGGCACCTGCGGTATTCCCGGACCAATACGACATTCAAACCTTCAACAAAAGAGCGTAATCCTTCTTTTAAAAATCCGGCAACGCACTTGCGACGCCGCTCGTGTTGCGGATGTCCATGGGTGGCGGCAATCGCTATCATCAGGCGATACGTCTGGTTATTTGCCACTATTCAATATCGTTAATAGCTACTACTAACTAACGAGTTGGTAGTAGCTTTTAACGATAGAACTGAAATAGTATACACATAAAAGCTTTGAGCACACTCATAACAGAAACCAAATAAAATATCTATATTAAATTAACTCCTTGTAAAATTTCAAAATAATTAATTACCGTAATCGTGTATATCGCAGCAGTGTACCAAGTCCTTGAGTGAAATAATGTTCGTAGTTAGTATTCGGTACGCGTTGGACAACGGCTAACCGTTTGTGAACGCAGAACGTACCGCAATGCAACCTCTT
Source organism: Hyphantria cunea (assembly GCA_003709505.1). Lineage (NCBI taxonomy): Eukaryota > Metazoa > Arthropoda > Insecta > Lepidoptera > Erebidae > Hyphantria > Hyphantria cunea. The sequence continues at coordinate 102,326 of PKRV01003527.1, read as the reverse complement.
AGTGCAGCGTGCCGACTGGTTACTCTAGAAACGTGTCAGCTTTGCTTAAAACATTAAACTCTCACTTTCTGTAACATCGGCTTTTTTAGTAAATAATTAAGAAAATAGAATCGATACTAGGAGCTTCTAATTTTGTTGTCGTATACTCTGACCGTTGTGCCCAAAAATATTGTCTATTTAATTCCACGATTAATGATTGGCAATTCTTTTCTAAGCTGTTCTACTGTTAGCAGAATTAAGGAAAACTGATTATATGTGCTGGTCAGTGTGTTGCGAGGTCTGTATTGGTGTCAATCTTATTGGGTCAGCTAAGGGCTGGGTGGCGGAGTACGGCGTGCCAACTACGCGGTCCTTACCACGTACGAATGGATTATATCTTTGACACAGTTTTTTTATTGTTTCTTGTAAGGTATTGTGATTTAATAACACATGAATATGCATTCGTTTATTCTCTAAATGTAGTGGCGAACCGTGGGAAAGACTATATACTATATAGGTGGTCTATGGCCAGCTATAGTGACTAACTATCAGGTCGCTGCCTCGTTAAAAATCCAGAAAAATCGTTTATATCTTTTTTAAAAGTCAACATCGAAACTCCATTTCAGAGTGACAGAGAGTGCGTTAACTGCAGAGGTGCATGAGGGCAAGGAATTCCACAATTTTATTATTGTGACAAGAAAGTCAAACCGACAAGTCCCTACGCTATATGCTTTAAAGTAAGAAACGCGTTAAACACACCGTTATTCTGAAAAACAGTTAAAAAGTTTAGTTATTTTACTGTTTGATATCGTAGTTGAAGTTGACGCCTGGAAAATAACGAGTGCACTTTAGCAGGGTGGTCCCCTTTAAATCAATAATAAAGCATTTTTTGTATTAAATTCTCTTTTGAAATGAAGATATTTTTTCTCTTTATTGTTCGATTGTTGCATTATGATTTCATATATACATAGGTAAAACGACAACGACGAATGTTACGTCCTAATTATAAAAAAACTTTGTCTCTGAAGTTACCAGATTAATCATCCAGTAACAATACTCAGACTTATCATTATAGGCATCTTTTTGCTATATTTTCTTTAATTTTACTTGGGAATAACATTATTAGAATGAAGAATGAATTAAAACTCAGTTCAAACCCCTCGCTATGTTGTGAACATATTGGATTGAACCGAGTTCTTTTTTAACCTTGTGTATGTAATCATTCGCAAACGGGATAGCTGAAAATAACGCTGACAAAGGACAAGGAGCCAAAATCTATAAAAATTAAAAATGAATGAAAAAAAATGTAAATACGCGCATAATTTTCGATCGATTGGCACCAAATTGGATATTTTTTTACGTGTTTGTTATTGTCACGACAAGTTTAGTAATCAAAAACATAAAAGAAAACCAGATGTGTAATAATTTCTTAGTCCGCTTAGTCGTTTACACCGCGTTACACGTTAACACGGGCTTACTAAAATAGGTTTTTCGAAAATTCTGAAAATTTTCACAAGATTGAATATGGCGGTACGAAGTTCGCCGACTGACCCGGCGTACTTCTTCGACTAGTTAGATATGTGAAAACTATAAGGTAGTTTTGGATTGAAATCGGAACCAAATCCGGAATACATCGAAAAGGTAAATTTTAAAAAGAGCTAGGTAGTAAAGCTGTGACGATACTAATAAAATAAAATATATAACCTATATTTATGTTATAATAGTGGCACGTTTGTTTGATTGAAATTACTAATCTCAGGAAGTACCAGTCCGAGTTGCAACTTTTTTTCGGTGTCGGTACGCTATTTGTCGGGGAAGGCCTTTGTTGTATCACACTACGGCTAACAAAGCCTGACAAAAATGTTGCAAAATCAGAAAAGACATATTTCTTTTAATAAACGAAGAAGTTACGCGGGTCAACTACAAATAACAATAAATCGTTTATCTTTCCTCACACCTTCTTTCTTCACACGATTGTATTTGAATAATATATAGTGTAGTCTTGTTACCACTCAGTCCTAGGTAATTTTCTGCAGCTAGTGTCGGGTAAAAAATAATTATTTTCGATAAATAGATTTCTCGGTGCGACAATCGATGCGAGACTAATGCTGTTGTAGATGTTGTGTAACTGAGCAAAAACTTACCTTCGACTAGCTACAGAATACAACAGAAATGTGAACGGATCACGTAAACAAGGCTAGATAAAGAAAAACTGTGGATTGTTCTAAATTTTCCCTTTGTTGTAATACTTGCCTGTTCATAAATTAATACCTATTGCTAAAGGGTTTCTTTAAGTTATGAATTACGATATGAATTTCAACACGTATTGCATTTGTTAAACTCACTTTTCATAAGCAAATAATAGGTCAGTTGATATCCCTGTGTTAGTGACCCCTCTAATTACAGGGCTGTCGTACGGGCACGGTTCCTTGTAATTACTTCGTACTAATGTAGCAATTCAGTTCCCATTCGAGAAACCAAATTTCTCTATTTATTTTTCTTCTTTAATTAGTACTTAATTTATTTGCTTCGTAACGATTACTTTCCTAGTGAGAGTTGGTGTTAGGTAATCTGCAGGAAAATAATGAATCAAAATCTTTTGCAACACATTAAACTGACAACGTTTCAAATCGGGAAAAGGCGGAAAGATGATGATATTATAAGAAGACACACGATGATGGATGGTTGAGAAGTGATGATGATAGTAAGTCATCTTGAAACGTACCTGATATCACCCGTCGAGCCAACGTGGCATATCAGTAATAATATATATTATGATGTGATGATAAAAATGTAATAAATTTTTAAAATTTTAAACAAATCATTGAACAGGTTATAAGTGGCCAAATAAATATTGAACTGTGCCATAAATATATTTAAGTGGGCCATAAATATATTTCAGTGATTTCAGATCTCTGCGGTAGTTTAACGATATCGTAAACTTTGTTCAATACTTGAATTTACATTATTAATTGCGCAATAGGTCACCGGCGCTTAATTCTGTGGACTATAGGTTCAACTCCTACTAGGTACACTTTTATTTTATTAGATTATAATAATAATTATAATTTAAAGTTATGGTTAAAAAATCTAATTTGATTTTCAATTCGATTTATACTGGTCTAAAACAAATAACATACATATTTAAAGGTCGTAAAAATATTTTAAAAAAGCGTGGGGTGCTTTTTAAGATATTATCAAAATGATAATGACTCTAGTCATATCTGTCAATAAAACATTTATGACTATTGACACCAAGCACCCCACGCTTTGTTTTAAATAAAATATATTTTCGCAATTATTAATTTACATTTATTGAAATTTTGAACACTATTCTTAATTTAAATTTATTAAAACTTATTTTCTATTTTTTTAGTTCGGGTTTCTATAAAAAGCGTGTTTTTTAGTTTTTTTAAACTATTATTTATTTATATTTTATTTGTGCAGTGTTTACCGGTTATATGAAAAAAAGTTTTACAGTAACAAAGGTGGTTATGCTGTATATAAAAAAATCAGTCAACGATAATATTGAGACATTTGGTACACTTACCTATGGGTGTTTAAATTTAAATGCTTAGGTAGGAAACACATTAGTGACATTCTTTAAATTGCATACATATTTCCTAACAATTCATCATACACAATCTTTCAATTTATGCACTTTCTACTATGTATTAGTAGTTCTTTCTATTTTATTTTTTCCTGAAACACACCCAGTGCAAAGATAAAAGAAACTGCTGGAAACGGTTATTGAGCACTCGTGCCTTGGGCCCAGGATTTATGAGTTCTTGAGTCAGACACATTTTTTGTGTGAATACGATTTACGAGGAGTTAAGTGCTAGACGAAGTGCTACGATGATTTTATATAATGCAGCGTCAAGGACCCGACATAAACCACTTCCAATACAATAAAAATAAACGGGAATAACTGTTTTAGAAAACGGTTCAGATAAACATTATGTGTCATAAAGTGAAGGGTAACCTTGAGATCTATTCAAAATATGATGACTAGTGTGTATCAATAACATTCTTTATTACATAGTTATACGTTTGTTTATTATTCAACAAACGGAGGATTTACGCAAGCTCACTTCTAAGGGGCTCGTTGTGTGATATAGAAAATCTGGTGGTCTTGACACCATATATTGTTTTGTGTTTGTGTGATGATTCTCCAAGAGAACTTTAAATAGATTAAGTCTTTAGCTTTGCTAATAGTATTTCTGCTGGTAATAATTGTAGTTTTAGTATGTCTACGGTTTTTAACCGTTTGATGTGTGCATTACTTCAAAATAATACGTGTGTTTATGAGTGTTCTATAATTAAATATCAAGTGTGTAATTGATGACAGACCAGCCTATGATATGCAGAAAAATAAATGGGGGTATTTTATGTAAAATTGGAAACTTAGTATTCTTTTCACATTAAATAATTAATAATAAAAATATGTCGAATTTATTAATTAGATCAATAATATGAAATAGCACAGTAGATAAATTACTGAAGTGCAATCGGACCAATAGCGTTAAATTATATTTTCTTAACACACTTTCATATCTATGAGCTTCTAAAAGTATTCTTAGAAGAAACGTTAATGAGTAGGTATTGAAAAACAGTCAAATATTATTGAAATCATATCATCACTTTTCTGTGTATCCACTGAGGTTTCCAAGTTTAATGAGCCTGATAAGAAGCCTCAAGAGACTCAGTCAGGTGTTTGAAAACCGATGTTCATAATTCACAGATAAAAGCAACCTTCTGATGTACGTACTGAGCTGAAGCTAGTTGTCTCAACTAAATTAACTCGAGCTGTAGCAGCAGCTTTCATTAGCTTGTCTCCCCTCGCGTATGGAAGGAGTGTACGTATTGTGCTGTGTTCGTCCACGTCGTGGCACATATCCGCAACATTGTAAAGCGACACCCTCGATGCGGAGGCGGCGGATACACGACGCTCTGTGGCGGTTCGTCTTCCGGCCGCCATCTACACCGCGCCACTGCCCGTGTTCTGTTATTAATATTGCTACTGGATACCTCTGTGGTTTTACTATCGCTTTATTAATTAGCGTCTGTTTGATGTAGTTTTGAAATTCTAAAGTATGATATGATCACGTTATCCACTTTAATTACTTGACGGTTTGCAGATATAGTTACTATTTCGGGTGGGAATTAAAGGAATCAAAAACTGGTTTCATATGGTATGATGGTAATTTTAATAATATGTTATGCCGTTTCTGAAAAATTCTCAGGGCTGTATTAAATTACCATAGCATTATATTTATAGTATTCAAATAAATGACAACAAAAATATTAATTCGTTCAGATGCTAGTAGCAACTATATTAAAATAAAAGCAAATTTTAACAATTCAGTCGAAACGAAAACCTAGTTGTAATCATTATTTTAAGCTTTTAAATTTTCAGGCAAACAGATAAAGTCATAGTATCACTAAAACCACACACACAGAGTACGTTGAAGCTTATCATCAAGTAAACTTGGCTAAGAACATGGGAGCGCACCAAAGTTTACTGTTTGTGCAACATCGATAGGAAAACGACATAGATAAGCTAACTAATGTGAACAACCCAACTGATGCGTTTTACTTTACTGGCTGGTATACTTTAATGGCAGTTCAAAGGTGTGATATTATTACGCCTATTGGTGAATCTATAAAATACATAACACCAGTACCTTACTTACACGTTTCCCCTTACAAAACTAGATCTTTACACGGGGCTGTTTATATATATTATACAGTTTTTTCGTACATGTCTATTAAATCCACATTTTTTTATGGATATACAGATACAGTATATTCCTTCTATAAAGTTACGTCAAATGTATTTATACCTATTTCATGAGGCTAGATTTTATAATGCATCTATTTTACCTCTCAGTCGCCAAATAATTAACTGGTAAGTAAAGGGTTCATTTATATAAATAAAACACGAAGTACGAGTTTGTTTCTATAAAATTATGTTTCTAATATTTTTTCACTATTGTGGTGTCCTGTGGTGCATATTTGTTCTATATACTGTCCTAATAAATATGTCCAATATCAATACGGTTACTTCTATAAAGTATTGTTTGCTAACTGATTAGGTAACACTTTACAGCAAAGTCATTGCTTAAATGCTTTCATAGAAAAAATCATTTTTATGTAATAGCGGGAAAACGAGCGGACATTTCGCCTAATGGTCAGCGATTACCGCCGCCGGGGGATGGGGAGGGGGACGAGAGGAGGGGTGGAGGTATGGGCCTTCGATATCCTCACTCACTCGGTGAAAAACAGCGCAAGCGGTTTTCTGTGAGGACGTGGTATCACTCCGGTCGAGCCGGCACATTCATGCCGAAGCGTGGCTCTCCCACAGTAGATGATAGATGAATGAACCTACTTAGTCTTACGTTAGATCCTGCCATTATTAGAGTAACAACCTCCTTTCAAAGGTGAGATACTTTTAAAAGCTGTTGATGATGATGAATTAAGAACACGTATATCCTAATTATATTATAAACACGAAAGTTTGTAAGTACGAATGGATTTTTGTTACTCTTTCACATAAAAACTACAGAAAAAAGATTGTCTTAAAAGTCCTGGAATGCTTAGTTGGCGATTGATGCTATCGATTTAAAAATTGTATTCGGTAAGATGAGTGTGTTAAATACATTTACTCTCCCTTTAAGGGCGTGAGAGCATGCAACAATGCAAGTCTAGCAATCAACCTGCCTATGTATACATATTTTTAAAGAAGACCCTTTGAAGGAAATATATAAAGCTATTGAACAGTAGTATGACGTCACGCGCCAGTTGTCAGCAAGCCGTAGCCTCGATGGTCGCACGGCACCGTCCAGCGCAATGGACCGTGTCGGACACGATAACGTCACAATCTTCTTAAGACACTGCGGCGATTGCAAACCGTTTGCATGCTCTAAGTATTATAAGGTTAGACGTATTTATTTAAGTTAAGTTAGTTTTGACTTAAGTTTAATGACGTAAGTCCCCTTCCTTCGTAGCATTTGTCGAAATAACTACACGACACTCCACTGAAACCTATGCCAATAACATTGAGTCACTTAGAAGTGACATTAGTGCAATGACAAATAAATAAAATGAAAATTTCTATTTGTAATATCAAATAGCTTTTTACTAAATGAATATGAAAGATATACTGTAATAACACCATTTTTACTATATTTTTTGTCTTTCTTTTTATTGCAACTAATCTTCGGAACAGCTGGACCGATATTGATGTGAGTTTCACTGGCAGATAGCTGATGATATAAGGAGTAACTTAGGATACTCTTGTTTTAGACTAGCTTTGCCTTGTGGTGTTGCCTGCGGTTGTTGTTGTAAAAACAACCGAGACTAATATTTGTAGTCAGTTTTAGTGAGTTTTAGTCAGTTTTAGTCAGTAGCGTATCTCAGAAACGTTAACATAGTATGTTACGTTAACATAGTTAACGTTAACATAGTTAGAAAGCTAAGGTAAAGCTAACGCTTTACCTTAGCTTTCTTTATTATGAAAGAAAGAATTTATTTCACCTAAACTATTTATTTTGTATTCTTTATTATTTTGCAACGAAGCTCGGTTTGTTACTTAATGACAATGACAAGAAACCCTGCATGATTTTTTTATAAAATTACTCAAATATATATTTTTTGTAAAAAACGTTTTGTGCAGGAAATTATTTTAAACATCTATAGCCGCAGGCTACAGCCATTACCGAGCCAATAGGTGTATTGCTACTCACGCAGAGGGTTTAAAATACGCCAAGTCGGTTATAAGTATGTTTATACGTACAAGTGTAGACTAAATTATGTGATTAAGTAATTCGTAGCAGGAAGATTTAACTTAAATGTCACTATTAAGTCTTCAGGGTCACATCTGTTTTGCTCAGCCGAATTGTCTAACATCGAATTTTAAATATTTTAACCTCCGAATAAAATATAGTATTCCGTTTAAATAAAAAGCAACATAAATATAGAATGGTAAATTGACCTTCAGACGAAGAGTCAACGACCTCGGCATCACCCTTTGACAATATAAAAGGCCCCAAGTTAGGGCAGGTGTGGGCCCCTAAGTTTCAAGAAAGTAGGTCAGTAGGGGTGGCGCTCGGCAGACAGCTGACAATCGATAAGATATTTTAATCAAAACAGACTTTTGCCCGCTTATTTCTGTACACACTAAACAATGAGATCATTGTAAGTAATGGCTTAACATCAAGAAATATTTAGCAATAACTTTCTGCTCAAATAGTATCGTGTGATCGAATGAAAAGAATTTTATTGCAAAAAAATATTGAACGTCTAACGTATAACTTTCCTGAAAATGTGTAATTACCGTTAGTGAAATAGATAATTGTGAAAGCTGGCGGTCGTGAAGCTTTTACAGTACTTGAAGAAAATGCCGGCCACACAAACATTTAATACATACTAATCGAATACACTACTTTTGACTATCTACTGGTTTGACTACACGGTTGGTCCAGTAGTTTGCAAAGTTCCCCGCGGCACAGGATGTATTCCCTATTACGGGAGTTGTCTATTAAAAAAGAACTATGCTGAGGAAAAACATAAAAGAGAAATTGACACGTTCATGTTATTAAGCCTTAAAAAAATTTGTACATTGCGGAACATTGTTTAGGAATTTATTTTTGTTCTAATATTCTACGCGAGGTGACCCTTGATTTCTTTTCAAATAATCTATGACATGACTTATATTTGGAGTTAATTTATACCTACAATATAAGTACACACATAACACAGTAGTCCATACTACAAAAAGACATATAATGAATATACATTCAACCGAGCGCTTTTGCATTCGTTCGTAAAGAACGTCCGGCCACCTGGCAATGTCTGACATAGGGATATAATGCCATGTACACAATGAACACCGGAATAAATAGTACTGCGTATACAAGCCCTAACTCACTAACTCGTATTGATAGGTGTGGGCTTGCTAACCGTATTTGCTTTATCATATCTAGACACGACAATGTATTTAAAAGGCATTTGTTTAACAAGGGAGGATGATGCTTTGATTTTTGTAGTTCTTTTGAAGTCTTAATGTTACCCACTGATTCATATTGATGATTGGGTGACAGTGAGTTATGGACGTGTTAAAAGTTATCAGTTAAACGGTACCTATCAGTATATAGTTTTCATAAATTTTCGTTGTTAAAGTGTAATTTTAATAAACCCGTTGTTTTGTGGTACTGACTGCTGATGTTAGGTTCGATTTCCTAACAAATAATTGTATATTGATAGTTTATTTCATTTCCCTATAAATATCTATATACCTACATATTTTGTAATATTAAGTATGTTGTATATCAGCGGTCTAGCATAAACTCTGCCTAGTTTTAGATGGCAATTTCTTGTGTGAGATATCTGAAATGATTGTTATTATCCGCGTATATAACCTACGCATACAGAGAAATAAATACTCCTGTAAATCTTAATTATTCTTTTTGTTTTCGCTTGCGCCTGTAGTCGACGGCAATACTATGTTCGGGTTCGAACCCACATATATCCAATGAAGAGCAATGTCTTAAAGTCCTTAAGATGAACATCTCAACTTTAGAATAGCAAGGTGAGGCAGCACCACACGCTTTTTAATGAATAATTACAGGTCTTATAATCCTTATATAGCTCTTACTAAAACTACTAATATGCCATTAATATTATAATAAAAACAGCTTTAATTTCAGACATTACATATTTAACTTATAAATAGATAAGTACATGTTGTTGTCATTACTAAACCAAAATTCAATTAAATTTGTTGTTGAATTATAAGCTTTAAACTCATTGCATCACAGTCTATTACGTTCTCGATCCTGTCATCCTCTTGACCTTTCTTGTTACTTGTGAACCTGTTAATTATTAATTTAGACAATTTTTCTTCCCTTTAATAGTGTGTCCAGACCATCTCCGTGTTAATTTTTTATTGTTTTTGTAACATCTTGTTTTTCGTATTTTGCTTTATTGTTTGAGTTCTTATTATATCGGATAATATTTTCCCCGTCATACGCCTTCCGTTGAGTTTTGACACGTTTGTAACTTATTACTGTGTGATATATTGAGTGCCCAGGTTTGGCAGCCGTAAGTGTCGGTAGTGCGCTGGTGTCAAAGAGTTTCCGTTTCATGAATATGTACGCCATTACTTACTGTAAAATTGGTTACGTATATTTCACTATTTTCAAATCTAAGCGTCTATAAGTGTCAATTAAATCGAACGACATCCAGTATTTACAATTCAATTCCATCAGTTATTTAAATAAACATTACGTACACCCTTTGTACATTGTCACGATAGTGCTTATTACCGAAGCACGATTTTTTCAACTCAAGAACGTTTACATAAAATTCTAAATGTTTTTCTATTTGACCATGATGTCATTTTACAACTGCAATGTAAATTGACCTAGTCGTGTATAAAGTTGATTTTCATTCAATTCCACATACATTTTTAATTCCAGTTCAATGAATCGGTATTACTATATTTCAGTTCAGAATTCCTCACATGTGTTGCACGCGATGTATAGAAACCGGCATGTAACTTGACTAAATTCGTTAGATGAGCGTTTTTAGGTCTCTTTGGTTGATAGAGCGCGGGGTTTGTAGTAGCATGATTCCGAGCAAGTGATTGTAGCGTCAGTCGACTACACTTCGATTTTGTTTGTTTCGATTTGTTGCACTAACGGAAACTTGCCCCCACTACCCCGAAACCTGACCAAGTTACGTGCCGGCGCCTATCCATGGGCGGTGTAGGGCGCGATGATGAATAAAGGGAATGAATTATGCAGCAGGATGAGCTCAATGCACTGAATTGATCTGAGATAGTACTTTCTGATTACACTGAGAAATGGGTTTTTTTTAAAGGAACTCCAAAGTAAGGTGGACGTTTCCAATTCGGCTGTTTTCTTTTTATTTTTTACATAAGAAATCTGTCATTTACAAACCTATTTGAAAAATCCTTTTTTTTCTTATTTAAATACTTCTTGTTTGATACCATTCTTTAAAATCAAAATAACCCTAGTGGAGAAAGTTAAGAAATGACGCGTATAGTTTCGCCGCAAGAACAACGTCATCGAGACGAGAAAAAGGTTTATTTGATTTAGATTTTGTAACGAAGTTTTTCTAAACTACCCACAGAAAAAAATGGATTTTTCCCATTCATGTTCATTTAAGTTGAATTTTAATTAGGAGCGAAATAATAGAAGCTGTCTGGTGTTAACTGCCTCTGTGTCGCAGTGGTAGCGTATGCGACTGCAGTGTTTGAGGTCTCGGGTCGATTCCCGGGATATATAGGAAACACCCAAATTCCATTTTGGGTGTTTTCTATATACTCACAAAAATATATAGAATTCACAAAAAAAACATGTATTTATATTGGTTGTTTAGTGTCCATAACACAAACTCTGCTTAGTTCGGGGCTAGATAGCGTTGTGTGATTCGATGTCCGAAATATTCAATATTATGTTTAGTAGATACTACAGTTTCTCTTCCGTGAGGTGACGGATTAAGAATACAGAGGGTCAGCACCCCTACTCGACCCACGGGTGTCGTGACAGGCGGCTAAGGAAAAATACTACCCAGAACACCATCACTGCAAAGAGAAGGAAAGCTTCAAACGTACCCTGTACCAACCCGTCTGGCCAGCTGAATATAGTAGGCGAAGACCTCCTTGCTGAGGAGAAGTGTATGTGCAGCTGTGGACTGCTAAAGGCTTGGCCAAGCAGGATGATGGTGATGATGATTGTTTGTCTCTACAGGATTACGACAGTCCTGTCAGCAGGAGGCACGCCATGACTGAACTATTTAAATGAAAATACCTACTTAATTAGAATTAAAATGGGTTTCCATTCAATAGACATGTCAAACTTATGTCTTCGTAGTAACCTTACATGAAGTGAGTTGGTAGAGAAACACCTGTTCCATTTATCTATAAATATTATGCAAATACACTAATATAATGCAAATAGTCATCATAGGCTAAGATGGCGCATTATGGTTTTGAACCCCAGACGTAAGGGTTACAAGTTTGACATCGATGTCTGTCTGTGTGTCTGATGAACCGATTTCGATGTGATATTTGTCATTTAAAGCCAATTTTCTTGTGGTGGTTCTTAGCTATGTTTGGTCATTATCGGTCCAGCAGTGTAAGAGAATAAGCTCTTTTCCAAAATGATGTAAGGCAATTTTGGCGTATGATTACTCGATATAGGGCTTGCGAAGGAGTTTTTTATATTTTAGCAAGTGGATGAAAAGATTTCTATTGTAGTGATGTAATAGTCCTACTGTTGAGATACTGAGATGTACAAGTAGGTTATGTTGTTTGTGCTAAAGCTAAAGTGGTTGCGGAAATATCTGGGCATAGTTGCCAGGGTCACCTTTATCTCAGTCTCACACTGGCGCCATAACCATTTGGTAATTTGCTCACAATTCAGGAAATCCTCGTTACTAGAATGATCAGGCAGTTCCTCATTCGCTTTTAGGCATCTAGGCTGCAACTACGACACAATAATTTCGTAATTTCACGATTATCCTAATCACGAAATTTGCGCTAATTTAAACGGTTCAATGTAATTACGAAATATGCTAGAATTTGTTTGGGTTGTCAATGTATAGTATCTTCTTCTTATAGTCTTTCGACTGTGTGTGATGTGATGTTGAAGCTTATTAAATTAATATTTTGATAAATTCAAACCGGATTGATTTTAAGTGTTGATTTCATAATCATCATTTGTAACATAGCTATCCAACAAACAATCTCTAAATATATCAAAACTAGGCCTCTGTACAATAACTAACTGTAAGCATACACATTGTGTGTAGAAATTAAGTATTATAATTGATTATATTGAAACGACGATGAAAAAATAAATCATATTTTCGCATCAAATAAATAATTTCATCAACATCATCAATCATCATCATCAACAACCCATAATGTCCCACTGCTGGGCTCGGGTCTCCTCTCAGGAGAGGTTTAAGGCACAACGTCCCCATGCTGGCTAAGTGCGGGTTGGGGGACTGGCAAGACTACGTTTTAAGCCGCCCAAAGGCGTCCAACTAAGCTTCACCACTGTTATCCTATGATAACAACCGGGACTGACTGCTTAACGTGACGGAGACGCTCTTGGTAACATGCCACCAGCGGTAACCCATCCAGGTACTGACCGCGCAATCGTTGCTTACTCTCGGTGATTGTTTCTAATCACCGAGTGCAACTGGACTATGAGCGTCTGTTTTAAAAATTTTAACATAATCGTTTTACACGAACAGTAGCTAAGCTTAACTCGATAGTGGTTAATAAATAATAATTAGTAGTGGAGTATCAGGTCCTCGAACTACCGACCTAGAAACTGACCGTCGCTCGTTGTTTTCTGTTACGCAGCTAGTAAATTAATTGAGTTCTAGACTTTTACTGATTGATTTTCCTATAATTTAAGTATATGGATACTTATTTATTAAATATAAGGTATTAACGATATTTTATTGTATTTAATATAATATACAGATAAAAGGTTACTTAAGAGTCAGCTGCAATAATATTTTGTTTTTTTTTTACAACTCCCGCATTAGGAATATACATTCCTGTGTCACGGGGATCTTTACAAACCTACATGAAACGGACACAAAGCACACCCAGACTTAAAACAGCAATTTATGGATCGCACATAGTTTTGTCCCATGTAGGATTTGAACCCACAACACTTTGCGCAGTAGGAAGCGGTGTGGCGACCACTGAAACTACTAGGCCAACCGTGTAGTCATGGTATGTATATAATATGGGTTTAGATAGTTTTAATAAAATAAGTAATATAATAAATATTGTGTTAAACATAAATAACATATGCATGCATCAAATCAGAGTCTGTATGAGGAGCTGGTCGCCCCCATTTCACCGTTAGTAGTCAACAACCACAATGCAGCTCTCATTATAGATCTCACAAATGACAATGACTCCTTTAGAGTTAATAAATTGCTAAAAGTCATCAAATGTAGTAATAACAAATTAAAAATGTTTTTCCTATTAAAACATTTATCACAAAAACAAAAAAGCTTATATATAAACATAAGTTTATTATAGACAGTGTAGCCTTAAGTAAGCAGAGGATGCATTTAATTGATCAAGTTAACATGTACTCCATAGAGATAGATAACATGTTTTCACAATATTTTGATCACACCCTTGGGTGGTCTCTTCAAACAGAAATTAAGAAACTTGAGGAGCAACTGAAAAACATTAGCATTAAATATGAGATTTTACAAAAACAAAGTAAGGGAACACTTTTGGCAATAGGTAAATTAGTTAACTCATGCAATTGTAGGGATGATTCATTGTTGTTTTCTGATAACCACAATGAAACCACTAGTTCGCTAGAATAAGTAGGTAAGGTGACCACTACTCTTGGATTGTGCTCATGTTTTCCATTAGGCAGAGTAGAGTCACTTTAGCGGACTCGTGTTAGTCGTATATATATATATATATATAATGCAATAGAAATAGTCATGTATATAAGAATGCATCTATTTCTGTGTTTAGTGTCCTTAGATCGTCTAACGTGTAGGTAGCTGCCATGTGGCTACATTCTTCTTTATATAGTAGGTTTCCATGGAAATATGAATAGACAACAGAAGCTTGAATAAGGTTGTTCAGTTTCAATAACGTTATCGACCTCGCTGTGCAACTGTGGCAAATATATTTTAGACACGAACCGTTTGGTTTCTTGGTAAGTGAGCCCATTGTTTCGCCTGGAAATCTTTAAAAATATGCTACTCATAAATCATACGTAGTGGGTGTACACGAGTTAGATTTTCAAAGGCGTAAGAAATTATTTATACGTATAATACATCGAATTTTGTAGAATCAATCCATTTTACAGATAAGTGTTATAATATAAATCATATTCTAGGAAATATACGCATATTAGTACTTTCTAGACCAAGGTGGAAATAGTATGTAGCATAGGTTATAATTATTAAGTATCCATAGACCAAATCAATGTAAGTAGGCATACATACAAATATTTGCTCTTAGTGGTAATCGAATTTGCAATCTCTGTCAGTAAGGTGTGGTCTTGGTCGAGTAGCGTTGTTTGTAGTTGATTAGAAAAACATATCTTTTGAAAATGTTTTCATTGTAAAATGTTTTCAAAGGTGTTGTTAATATTATCTGAACATAAGAAAAAAGATTTGTCCTATCTAACTGATAAGCCAATACTGAGCCTAAATCACTGGGGCTACAGTTTCGTGTGGTTTTATGCTTTATTATGGGGGGATGAACGTTTGAAAATAAAATTGTCATTTAAAAGTTAGAACCATAAAGGAAGAAATACCTAATCACGCGATCAATAATCATCGTATCGTGATATTTTCTGAGAAATCTAGATCCCAACAATATCTTCGATATCAAATATTCATATTGTTACTCATGTCAGCCTTATCTTATATTGATAATTGTTTAAGTTTATTAAGTAAGCTTTAACTTCACTTATGTGCGATAGAATCTTTTCAGGTGAGATATTTGTCACCATTTTCCCTCTTAATAACCTTTTTGTACCACGGTCGACTGAAAGACATTGAATAAGTAAGTATGACAGTAATATGATTCTTGCTAGAAATGACGTCATCTCTGTGTGTTTAATTATGTATTCCCGAAGGCTAGTGGGCACTGCAAAGCACCGCTTACAGAACAAATATGATGTAGGAATGTGGGGAAAGTGTCGAATGACGTCATGTCGACATCTATTACGTTGTTCAATTTAGATATTACTCTCCTGAAAATTCCTTTATAATTGGGTTACTAGTCACAAAATTTTTATCAATAAATATTAAAATAGAAAGAATGAATCAAAAAGAAAAAAAAATAATAGATTTTTATTGTTCTTTAAGACAGAGTAGGATTCAATCAAAATAATTCAACCGTGAAGCCGTGAAGAATATTATTTTTAGTGTTTTTAATACACTAAAAATAATAAATATAACACCACTGGAACAAATGGAAAGAAAGATAAAATTGTAAATATATATTAAATTAAAGAATAATTTTCAAAAGTGTCATAAATCTTTTAAGTTGTGCAGAAGATTTTTCCTGGTTCAGTAAATGTCCTCTTCCCCACAAATATTGACAAGTACTAAAAGTAAGTGATTTTTAAAACAATTTCACATTACCATAGTTGCACAAACAAACCCGTATGAATACTCGGTACCAACTAAGCGTCTTTCAATTTCCAATTTTAAATTCACGGTTAAAGATATGAAGACAGACAATTAACTCGAGTCATTGTTAATTTACGCAACCGCCCATTGAAATGCTAATTATGTTATTTTGTGAACAGACAATCGAATACTGAATCGAATTTATATAATACTTACAACAAAAAATCTGTTTTTTAAATCTTTTGAATGGCTAAACTGCTTTTGATGGGACTTGCAATGGTTAATCTCATAAAGAGTAGATCAAAATCCTTTTTTTGACTATCTGCTCCCCGCGGATTTACCCGCGGCTACGGTTGTGAAGCTACAATAGCAACCGTGTGTACCACCACGTGCCACAGCTAATCATTCATATGATAAAGACAGAATGCCTCACTGGTGTCTTAAATTGGACTTATCAGTTTAGCATTTTATGATCAATAACTTTATTCGAATCGATTTAAAAGCAATCCTAACCAAGTCAGTCTCCGGACCAGGTAACCATTTCTTAACGCCTACCTATTAGTGTCACCATGAACATCTGTGTGACGTTAATTACATGAAAACTATTATAAATCGGGTCTTTGTTCAGGCGCCTGAGATCGGCCGTCGGAGTGGTTTTTAGTAGAACCACCGAGATCCGAAGGAATTTTCCACCCAGTCAACAAAAAAATGAGTCTTTGTTCAGATACGTTTATATGCTATACTCCTAATGGCTATAATCATTGTCATCAACAGCCTTCAATAGCCCACTGCTAGTAAGGAGGCCTTGGCCTATTAGACCACACTTTGCAGCCGGGTTGGTATAGTGTTTATTCTAAGTTTTTCTTCAAATTCAAATCGTTTATTGCACTCCATAATGTATGAAGGTGTTATAAACTTTTTAGAGGATACGATTGTGGGCCCTGCTGGTCACGGTACCTGCACGGTTTTTTCTTCTTTTTGCAGAGCTTGATTTGCTCCGTCGATGCTACGTCACGGGATGAGTATGAGTGGTGAAACTATACGTTGTATTAATCCGTCATACCACACGGGCCATAAAGGTTTTAAGGAGATGTTAAATAGCTTTATCATCATCATCTTCCTAGCCTTGATTATTCCCAAGATAAGGGGTCGGCTACTAGTTCTACCGGTTTACTTAAATATAATTTTATTGAATATACACAAAACGACTGGCATCAGTCCTCCGCAACCCTGAGGGTAAACTAAATTCAAAACGGTTGAACCAGTTGTCAGTATATCTATTAGGATTGACTTCTCAATAACGATTGCCATAGATGTTCACGACAACCGACTACAATAGCTTTATCATTAAAAAAAAACTATTAAAAGCAATAAATTATAAGACTTGGTCAGCAGTATTGAGATCGGCGTGTTTAACAACAATATAAATGGCTATTCTTGATTTTTTTATACTTATATGTTGAGATAGGTAATTTCGTAATAAGACCGCTTGGTTTTTACGATCTGTATTATACTATTAATATTCTTTAGTTGTATTTAACTAAAACAACGTAGAGTTTTCATATCATAAAGTACTTAAATAAGAAGGTTTATTCAAGGTAAAGTTATTAATCGCGTGTCCCCAATCTGAATCGTTCATCACAATTCCTTAAACTATAGTCACGGCATCTTCCAACATCGCATATTTGATTCGAACTCGCAAAGATTTATAATTTGGCGCCTCGTAAAAATATAATTATTGTAGATAGATCGATCATCATGCCTCTGACCAGACGGAAAGGTTTATGTGCATTTTGTGTAGATTTTCTTCAGCAACGTAATTCGAAAGGAAAATTATTGCCAATAAGGCCTGCAACGCATTTGAGACCCTTCTGGTGTTGCGGGTTTCCACGACAGGGGCAATCGCTAACTATCAGGCAATCTGTCTGAGCCCGTTTGCGTATCCCATATAAAAGAAAATTAGGATTTAAAATTTGTACATGACTATTGACATTGTACACGCAATAATTTATAAATTATGTATATTACTTCATCATCATCATCATCAGCCTTTCGCAGTCCATTGCTGGACATAGGCCTCTCCAATTTTACGCCACTTAGTTCGATCTATGGCTTCTCGCATCCAACTCCTGCCAGGCGTCTTACGCAAATCATCGCTCCACTTGGCCTGACATTCTATTATTATTATTCTATTTCTACTTACGTATGTACATGTAGGTAGTTGCTATATTTAGATTGTTTGCTTCATACAAGGGTTTTAAAGTTTTGAGGCGCTCATAGCCTAGTTGCACTCGGTGATTAGAAACAATCATCGAGGGTAAGCAACGATGGCGCGGTCAGTACCTGGATGGGTGACCGCTGGTGGCATGTTACCATGAGCGTCTCCGTGATTCGGAGGTCACGTTAAGCAGTCGGTCCCGGTTATTATCATACGATAACAGTCGTGAAGCTTAGTTGGAGGCCTTCGGGCGGCTTAAAAACATCCAACGGCATGATTTACGTAGCCACAACGTATTCTTGCCANCAGTCGGTCCCGGTTATTATCATACGATAACAGTCGTGAAGCTTAGTTGGAGGCCTTCGGGCGGCTTAAAAACATCCAACGGCATGATTTACGTAGCCACAACGTATTCTTGCCAGTCCCCAACCCGCACTTGGCCAGCGTGGGGACGTATGGCCTTAACCCTCTCCTGAGAGGAGACCCGAGCCCAGCAGTGGGACATTATGGGTTGTTGTTTTAAAAGGTTGCTTGTCCAACTGGGGACATGTTAATATTGCTGATGATGAGAGTTAAAGCGTAGAGTCGTATATTAGGTGCTAGTTCATTTATTTCAGAATATCATCCATAGTAAAAGAATTGATACTTTGTAATATTCCAAATTATGTTAAAAAACTTTGAAGCGATTTTTTGTCAAACTTTTAAAACTATTGACTCCATGAATTTCGGACCACAGAGATCTACCTCTAGACTTGGTATAAAACTGTAAACAGTACCTATACTTTAACAATAGTAATTAGCAGATAGCTACTGCAGTTCAAGATACGCAATTCTGTATTGAAGTAGCGGCAGTGTACAACATTAGTTCAATTGAAGCTTTAAGATCCAGCTGTGCGCGGTGACGAGAGAATTAATAGTAGAGTAGCAAGTGGCACACGAGATCTAAATTATGTACTTACCTAGTTGTATCATAGGTATACAAATAATAGAACTTTCTAAACTTCTTCCAAGATGTTCAATGACGATATGATAGTTCAAATTATTTAAAAGCTCATTTTTAATAATATTTATGTCTTTATTATCTGCCGTTAGAACTAGTTTTTTTTATTAAGCGGAATCAATTATTTTGATTATATCCAATTCAATTTAAAAATTTTTTTTTTTTGTGTATTGTTGACAATCAGACAAATCGAATGCTCGTTTGCCTAGAAACGAGCAGACGTATAGAATGCTCGTTGCGGTGATACACGAATGAGATTGAGGATTTTATATCAAATTCAAAAAGTAAAGGAGGCTCTCAAATCCTTTCGCCAGTTGCGAAATTTTTTTAATTGTGGTTTTAAGTTTATTGTAAACTTAAAGATGATAATGTGTGGTATAATAAGCAATTAACACCTAACACCATCAACTAAACAGGGGTTATTACAGTTTCAATGCTTATTTGATACACGTTTCAGTGGAGATTAAAGGTAGTAGAGCCACGCTGATTTCTGCACGAACGGGTCGGGTCAACCCTCGACCTCGTACTACCCTCGCACTGAAGATTGATCTAAAATTATTATGCACCATTCGTGTTCACGTGTTTTGTTGGTGAGTGAGTGCGAGACCGGAGGCCCAATGGTGCAGAAGCATTAGTAGGCCGCCATAGTGTGGGTCACCATACTGTAATGTTTTATCCAGCGAAGTCCAGTTTCGTAACCATTTGGAGGATTAGGCCAAATTGGCCTCGAAGAAGCTCGGTGTGCTCAACAGATCGAGAAAGTATTTCACTCCATCCCACCGCCTTTTGCTTTGTAAGGTGCAGATCCGGCTCATATGGAATACCATCCCCATCTTTGGGCGGGAGCACCCCAATACCAGGACCCTCCTCTGGACAATATTCAACGCAGAGCGACTCGAACCGTCGTTTTCCAGGAAGTTTCAATTCGGCTAGACTCTTTGGCGCTGCATAGAGATGTGGCTTGGCTATACATCTTCTACCGCATTTGCCACGGGAAGTGCTCCGAGGAATTGTTCGGGTCGATTCCTGCAGCCTCTTTCCGCCATCGTCCTTCGCGACAGAAATTTCATCCCCATAATCTAGATGGTAGGCAGTCCACAACTGTCCTCTTTTCAAGGAACTTTCTGCCTCGCACAACAAAACTGTGGAATGAACTGTCGCCTGCCATGTTCCCGCACCAATACAACCTTCAAATTTCCAAGAAAAGAGCGTACTCCTTTTTAAAAGGCCGGCAATGCACTTGAGACGCCTCTGTTGTTGCGGGTGTCCATGGGCGGCCAAAAATATGTCCAAGTGCGAGTCGGACTCGCGCACCGAGGGTATATAAATAAACCTGTAGGCATATTATATGATATAACTAAGAAATTTTGCATTTCGCAATTTCACTTTAACCTGTGCTATAAGACGTTGCTTTGTACCAAATTTCAAGATTCAGAGTACACGCGTCTCTGAGAAAAAGAATCTTGACAGACAGACAGACGGACAATAAAGTGATCGTGTACGGGTTCCGTTTCTTCCTTAGGAGGCACGGAACCCTAAAAATGATAGAATTCTATTAGCAAACAGAAGAAAATAGCACGGTTACGTATTCAATAATACTAAGCCAGCGAAATAATATTGAACAGAAAATGCTGTGTAACACATTCTTCTAGAATTTCTTATATTTATCAAGGTGAATTTGTAATATTATTGTTAGGCCTTAACTTTTCCCTTTCGACCAGTCTGTATTTGCGGTGTGTATACACTATGATAAGGGAAGACTCCTTCATCAACAACATCAGACTCAATATACGTATATATTTGACCAGATTGTGATCACAAATTATAGGCATTGCATAGGTATGCAATGCCTACACAGAAGAAACAATTAGTTAAATTTTACTTTTTATTTCTTCACTTGGATGTTCACCTAGTAACTTGCTATGTATTTTTCTAGTTTTTGATGTTCTTAATTAAGGTTTTAGAATATTTCGAGAGAAACAACAGCTGGCAAAAAAAAAAAATAAGGTACTAAATATACCGGTGTTTGGAGTTAGGTTCGTTTATTTTGCAAAGAATCCTAGTAGGCGTTTTATTATTTGACCAAATGAATAAAAGTCATATCTTACAGGTGTAAAATGTACAAATAAAAAGGTAGGTAGTATTTAAAAATAATTTTGAACGACCTATTTTTAATTAGATTTGCAAGTTTTACGTACGCGTAGTTTTATGCTAACCAATGAATAAAAATATTGCCAAATCTTGAATGAAAATATAAATTATCAGTGATTAATTTTATTACAATCATTGCTATGTAAAAAATAGTAAGTAGCACTTTTATACTTTACTTACACTTCAGCCGGCACCCAAGACGAATATCGCAGAGCGATCCTTACACCGGAGGAATTCAACCATTCACTTCATACAGTCACAGAAGTAATAAACAACAGAGAGTTTGTGAAATTCACTGAAATTATTAATCACGAATATCGAGTAGCGCGACTGCGAAGTGTCGTAAGGTTCGGATGTAAACAAAAGATTTGTTGGACACAGCACGCATGCGCCGCGCATCGCGGCCGCCGCCACATTGCCGCCAAGGCGCCAATCGCCAATGGCCGCCGAACGAGCGGCGCCAATACTGTGCGGGAAGTGACACGAAGGAATTCGGCGGGAATCGAATAAATGAAATACATTTTGCAAAGAAAATTTTATTTAAGACACTAATATTATGAAAATAAAATCATTTTTTTCCTTGGTAACATGTTTTTAAAGGGGACGTCTTCTAACAATGTTTAAGCGAAATTTCTTAAATATAGGTTTGAATAATTAAGACTTGAAAGTAAAAAACACAAACAACGCATATGTAATATTACTGACACTTATCCTACATGAGTTTTAAGAAAGTTTCATCTAAGTCTCTTAGGTAAGTCTTCTCTAAGTTACAAATGCAGTACTACACACAATAAAGATACGATTTATCAGGTCTTGCAATCGAGTTAAACAACTACTGAGACCTATTTATGTTAAATCTATCCACATCTAGAAAAACTTGATACATTGATAAATTGATACATTGATTGATCTGAAAAAGATTCCACCACAAAATGAGGGTTGGATGGGAGACGTTTTAGGAATTAGCTTACGTTGTGATATAACTTTCATCTGAGTGCAAATACGTAAAGCAGACAACACTGTCTAGCGAATTTATATTGAACTGATTAAGGAACTGATCATGTATCTCGCAAGTAGTAATTAAAATCTGCACTGATATCAATGCACAAGAAAAACCAAAATTTATCACTAAAACATACAAACTACAACCAAAAACTAAAACAAATAATTGCAGATCGTACAAAATTTTTGGTACGACTAGGGACTTGAACCCGAGACGTTAACTACAGCAGTTGCATACGTGACTACTGCGTAACTGAGGCCGTCGAAATATTACGTCGTTAATAAACATAACACTACTTATCAAACGTCGAATAAAAGGTATCAATTAACATGATCGATACACTATGTACGAATATCATAGAAATTTCGATTACATGCTTACCTTTATACTACAACTACCCTAGTTTATAAAAATAAACGGTTTTACTCATCTGCCTAATACCTGTCTCGGAATTGAAAGGGGCTTTTCTAAAATGAACCTTTACAGATGGTGTCAGGCACCCTCATGAGTAAAATAGTTAATTTTTTATAAATATTAATACTCTAAGAAATAGTTTGTAATTTAATACATAAGTTTATTAATACTATACTACTTAATAGTAAGTGTTAACAACTTAGAGAAACATAATTGTTGTATTTTTAAATTAATAATTTGTACATTTATAAAAAATAAATAAGCCTTGAAACACCAATTTAAAATATTAAACCTCATGTCATTATGTCTTCATACCACGATGATATTGCACAGAAGAAGATAACAAATGCAAAAAAATATATATATACATGACATAAAACACTTTAAATGGAATAGGGAGTAAACGAGCAGACGCATCGCCTGATTACCGCCGCCCATGGACACCAACAATACCAGAGGTGTCACAAGTGCGTTGCCGGCCTTTGGGGGATGGGAAGAGGGGTTTAGGATTGGGCCTCCGGTATCCTCACTCACTTGGTGAAAAAACACAGCGCAGTTACTGTTTCACACCGGTTTTGTGCGAGGCCGTGGTGTCACTCCGGTCGAAGCGTGGCTCTCCCACGGTGTTGTTGTTATTGCCGTATTCAGTAGGCCTGGGTAGGTAATATGAAGAACAGGAAACTAGCCCTAACTCCCTAAGATCTTTATAATGTACCATATTTCTAGCAAATAAAGAATCTTATCTTATCTTATATTTTAATAACCAACTTATTATCATTTTAATTAGTCTTGATACTCTTGTTAACTGCAGTTACTATAATTATATTTACTTACATATCATTTCTTATAAATCAAAAGATCAAGTTAATAAAATACTTTTTTTAAATTTAATTTCCCAATTGGAGCCAATTTTAATTTATATTTATTATTCAAGAGAATCACTACACCTTATCAATTAACGGATATGAGAGATAAATTCTTGTCCGCATAATGAACGGTGTTAATTTTTTTTTTGTCTTTACCTTGCGTGTGGTTTGATTTCATAGTTCAGATGCTAAGCAAACATGTTTTTTACATTTCAAACATTTTGTCTGTTTCTATACTCTGAACTCCCGATACAAAAATATCTATGGCATCGCTTCTAAATCGATAGACTAATTCTGATTTAATTATTTTTGGTGACTTGTTAAAATTGATCAGTTCCTGGATCATCGGTGGTCTTAATGTAATGTAAGAGTTAAATCTATCCCTTTTCCTGAACCAAACTATAGACGATACAGACAGCTGAAGCAGGAAAGTTGTAATTTGGTGCTTCAAGTACCTATTTATTATTTTGGTAGTGCAAGAATCTTAAAATTATACTATATTTATCTTAGAGGTAAGTAATTATGCTAAATCAGTCTGCTTCGAATCCATCGAATGGTGAGTTTTTCATTTTTTAACTCGGCCGTCAAAGTTCACATTTTTGTGTTGTTGTTGAAGCATTATACGCTATATGTTACACCCCGACATGGCATATAGAGAAATAAGCTCAATTATACGGTTATGTGGAGGTAATTATTCAAAAGTTTTTTAATTCCAATTTCTTATTTTGTATTGTCAATTAGTTTTTTTTACACATCAGTATTTCTGTGTACCCACAGTTGTTAGGTTTTAAATGTGAATAAGTATATAAAAACGCTCTCCTGCCGGTATAATCGCCCGCGTTTGTTGTTCTGCCCACGTATTTTTATCGTCTGATATCTTCTAAGATATTCAATGATATGCTGTAAAACGCCATTTTGGTCAATATTAAAAGAACAACATATGTAACATGTTTAATTGGATAAGAATTGATATTAAATTGGTCAAGATTGCTTTCACCAATAAATTAAATATTAAAACAAAATAATGGCTGCTATGGGCTATCCGTTGTTTATAGACATATAATATCCATAAGATCTAAGCGTAAAATAATGAAAATGACTTGATTTTATTATATCTAAATTAGTATAGGTATATTGATGTTCCTAAACGTCCACATAGAATTGTTTACACTTTGGGAGTGAGCGTAGTACAAAACAACACAAAAATATCTACCTGACGGGAGCTGATAACCCAAATCAATGGAATTATCGTTGGTGTAGATGATCTACAAATCCAAGGAGAGTTGACGAATATGAACCATTTTATACAACAACAGTTGCAGTTAAACGTTACCAGTTCAGTCAAACCTTAGCTGCTAGAACATTCTTTTTGATGCAGTCTCAATACTTGTTGATCCCTGTATTTTTGAAGTGAAAACTTCTTTAGCCGCGTTGAGCACTTTTTGGTAGGAGAAAATCTTAGGAGTTCGCATCACCGCGTCACCGACATGCTGACGTCACAGAACTTATTTGGACGCGTTGAGCACTTTTTGTCCGGAAAATTTTTTTTGGGTTCGCGGCTCCGACATGCTAATGTTTGATGTTGTGATTTGAATTTAAACATTACGAAATTTCTAATTTTAATAAGGTTTCACTTCTTTCGGCAATCCTTAGGACTAGCAATTTAAAAAAAAAAATCTTTCTGACACTCAACATCATCGGGTTTCAAAGAAAACTGAGCTTGTACTGTGCCAGCTAGATATTAATAGAATACTTATTTACGTTTCTCTTGCAGTTTACTCCTTGAAAACAATTTTTATATTTAGAGCGAGATTAATAGTAAATAAACAAAAATTAAAACTACAAAATACAGCAATCCGCCATGTTAAGTTGAACACCAATCAGAGTGAGTCACGTCACGTTACTGTGCACGTCATTTTGTTTGGATATAATCGATAAGTTTTAAGTGCTATAATTGACACTGGTTGACAAATGGTGACGTCACCTCTGCGATGTGATGTCACAAGCAGAGGCCATGACACCACCGAGCTTAAACATAAAATTTAAATCGTAATTTTTTCCTACTAAAACTTTAATTTCTGTAGAAATATAACTGTTTTTGACACAACAGAAGACTCTTCCGAACGTCACAAAACAGGTTTTCAAAATTAGTCATCATGCCTATTAGGGATAGCTTTCTCGCCAAATCGACGTAAGCGCTGAGAATTTTGGCCTTTACGCGTTTCATTGAACGTGTCATAAGTGCGCAACGTACCAAAGCGAAGAAGCTTGTGGCGTGACGTTAACTGCAATCGTGTGTAGGAAGCCGAAACATACACTTTTTTTTGTAAATACATACATTTTATGTTCTACATATGTCTACATTTTATGTTTTACATAACACCGAAACTCCAAAATAAAAATAATTTTATTTTCCTACACATTTCTCAAATCTCCTTGGAAATAAATAATAAAGGTTACAAACTACCATATATACTTATGCTACATCCTTGACGGAATAAGTCTTTTGCTACAGACTGAACATTTCCCGAGACGCAACCCCCACCCGTGTCAGTGCCACACGACAGGCTGCAGCACTGCGCCGGCTGCTCGCGAGAGGCCGCGCAGCGGCCCGCCACTCTTCGGTTTACTTGTTTCATTTAAATGAACCGATCAAATTGAAATACTTGAATTTAGTGCAAGGGAGACAAAAGAGCAGACTTTATACTAAGAAACTGACATACCTATAGTTTAGCCTACTTTAAATGACTAATATTAAATTATTACAATATGATTCTGTATATTTAGTCTCCTTTAACAGACTCATGTTTATTTTAAGCTAGTTAGCCAAACTCACTATACCTATACTAAATTAACATTAAATCTATCCTTAAGTAGTACATTTTTACGCAAATGCAACTGATACAACTACAACAAAGGGTATAAGGTAAGTTAGTGAACACAAAAATAAATTTATCGTTTCCTATTAAAATGTAAAAATGAAATGATTCAGTCATCAGAACAAATTTGAACTGATTCGAAGTCACACTTAAGCAATGTAACAAGGTAAGTCACTAAAACGGGACAAAGTTCTGCGTAGTGAGAGTTACGAAAGAAGAGATAGAGTAAAAAAAATAAAATATGCACTCAACAGTATGGCATTTTCTTTAAATGTAACATCAAATCTATCATTTAGGTATATTACAATTGTTTAACTGTATGATAACACTTTAATTTGTATTTAGTATAGTTATAGTTGGTAATACTTTTTTTGACTTGACACGTTTCAAATTCTAAGAAATAGCTTTTTATGGAAGTGAGTGTAGTCTGCGGGACAAAGCACGAGCCGGCCTCGCACTCGCCGACGGAACACTCAATATTGTAGCCCGTCTGTTATCAAAATGCTCTTGGGACAGCACTTAGTGTAACTTATATTAAGAACAAATACAAATGAACTAAATAACAACAAAGCTAATAATAATTTCACAAGCCTTGACGACATAATCATGCAATAACGATAACAAAATTAAAAAAATCCATTTCATCGCTCTTTCTATTTGCATACGTATATTATTTACCTAATCTTATGTCCTAAAATTTTTAATATTCTAACAGAACATTATTCATTAAAAAAATTAATTACTATGATAACTTGACAGATCTACTCGGTCCTATGATCCCAAAGTATTTGTAACCTGTTCTGTATAATCAGACTGCTTATGAACATATATGATTAAATACGTAAATATTATAGACATCAAGAGAATAAATAGCCGTGCTCACTACGTAATATGTCCCGGGTTGGAATCCGACGACCTCTAACTGACCCTTGACCGATGAGCCAGATAGTTGTTTTGTAATAAGTAAGACACTATGTATTAAACACTGTTGTATCCCAATATAGCCCTGCTCGTACGAGACAAAGCGTGATGTTCCAAAACATTAACCTCCCTCAATGTATACTCTACCTTGCTCTCGCAAAGGTCTCGGAGAACAAACAGCAAGCTGTATATGGGAACAGCTTCAGCCTGTTCACTTAATACTAGTATTATGTAATTACCATTATTGATAAAGACGCTGAAAGGTATTAAACGACCATTATTAGTGATACGCAATCAAAATTAGTTCCTTTATAATGTCAAATAGACGTTTCCTTAATTATTTAAATGCAGTTAACTCATTAGTAGATTATATTTGAAAGTGTATTCAATACGCGGCTACACTCGCGGCTAACGACGTGTTCTAGGCGGTTCATAGTTAACCTTCCGTCGAGACGTTGCGTGTGCTGTCGACGCACTCGTAGCCGTACTTGATGATGAAGTGGAACCGGGAGTCGGAGACCAGCTCCGCGAGTTCCGGAGCTGTGAGGATGTCCTCGACGGGTGGCAGTAAAATTTCTAAGTCACCGCCTGCGATGAACATAAATATTATTTATCTTTGTGTCGAATCTTTCATAACTTTCCCCCCGTTGTTCGAATTTTACAAGCGTTTCGAGGGTTTCTTATTCATAGCTAAGAAAAATAATAAAAAAATGCTGTCGTCGGTAAATTCCATGCGGTTTGGAAAGACTAGAGTCATTACGCCATTTTTTTATACACGTTCATTCTATGGATATATTGTTTTATGTAAACTATATTAACTAGCTTATTATGTTCTCAAAGTAAAATGGCCAGAATATAAACGAAAATATGTTGAGAGTATGAGATAAATAAATAAAGTAAAGCACGCAAGTACGCATAACTCGCGCACGTACGCAATTTTATCTGTTGGATAAGTAGAGCAACAGGTGGAAGCGCGGTGTCGCTTGACAGATCGGTTTACGTGAAGAGCGTATAATCGAGAGGTGTCTGACCCATGACGTGCACGAGGTCGATGAGGCGGAAGAACGTCTTGGACTGCAGCTCGTCGGCGGGCGCGTCCACGCGGCAGCCGGCCCACGAGTCGCGACGGATGCAGGCGCACCACACCTGCCAGCGAGCCACCGAGCGAACTTATAGCGGATTGCATGCACACAAATTTATCACTTTGTATGAAAAATGTACTAAATACAAACTTGTGACGTCACTGTTTGTGACTAATCGATTGAGCAATATATTTTAATGTTCATTTGATACAAATTTGTAATAGAGATGAAAAGCTGTAATAGTTATATTTTCCGAGATGTTTTGTAATATTCGTTTAAAGGAAGGAGACATATGTTTTTATTTACGATACAGCCGACTACCCTATTGTATAAAATGAGAATATAAATATATATATATGTTTGTCTTACCCTGAGACGTAGGTCATCGCGACGTTCCATGTCTTGGATGTAATCAGTGAGATCAAGGGCTTTTTTGTAATCGTATTCTGTCAAAGAACTACTTTCCGATTCGATGTACATCTGAAATTAAAAATGTTAGGATCGAGACGGGATCGTCAAACTTCAGGCGAACAGTTAGTAATGCACGTTATATCTATTCCTAATCTGTATCAGTGTTAATTAATAGTACTAAATAAAGAATTGCTGGGATCACACTTTTGTTTTATTACTTAATAAAAACCAATTTAGTTTGGCCCATTCGAGACCATATAAACAGTCCTCTTTAGTCCTTATATTACAGAAGTCAAGCCTGTTGCCATACACTGGGCACACACTTTTATGGCAAACGATATTCACAAGATATACAATATTCTCGTTACAAATTCAAATCTTCATT
The DNA here is from genome assembly GCA_003709505.1 of Hyphantria cunea. Lineage (NCBI taxonomy): Eukaryota > Metazoa > Arthropoda > Insecta > Lepidoptera > Erebidae > Hyphantria > Hyphantria cunea. The sequence continues at coordinate 72,850 of PKRV01003527.1, read as the reverse complement.
ATACAATAATTCGAATTATAACAAAATAGTTTTAAAACTACATTGTCTAATAAAACACAACTATCAAAAAGTTACGCTCCCCTGCTGTTCCTAATGTGCTTACATTGGTCTTTTACATTTAGTATCGCTTCTCGTTGGCCGTACTTTAGCTTTGTACATTTAGTATCGCTTCTCGTTGGCCGTACTTTAGCTTTGTACATTTAGTATCGCTTCTCGTTGGCCGTACTTTAGCTTTGTACATTTAGTATCGCTTCTCGTTGGCCGTACTTTAGCTTTGTACATTTAGTATCGCTTCTCGTTGGTCATACTTTAGCATAGATATCTGCCAGTAAAAGTCACATCAAAATCGGTCCTGCCATTCTAAAAATTAGCCGGGACAAATAGAAAGATAAACAAAACCTTTATTGTTTTGTTAAAGACCGTATACATATATGTATTTTCATATGCATTTGGTGAAAAGCTGTTAATTTGAAAATACAAACAGACATTACAATTTTATTTACTTGTATATATGAGCTTTAAGTTTAAAAATAAAGAGAAGAAGTAAAGATGAACTGTAGAAGCTACGATGGCATCACAATACCTGGACTAGTTCCTCTGGGGGTAGCACTTTGGTATCTTCCTCGTCCAGCCCGTGGTGAACTTTGATATCTCTCGGTAACGACGTGTGCAGTTCCGCGAGTGATAGTTGCGACTCCAGCTTCTGCCAAGTTTCCGTAGTCTGGGGTTCGGTTTCATCGGATGCTAATAAGCAGAGTTTTGATAGAGATGCCATTGTCTAAAAATAAAAAGATTTTTTTAATCGTCATATAGTTTTTATACGCTACACTTTACAGTTATTATTATTATTTCAGTTAAAGTATGTTCACCTGTGGATTTATACATACGATAAGGCTCTTTAAAACAACCGTTTCTATTGCAGCTGGATTATATTAGGGTAAAAATAACGATGAGGTATTTCATATACGGCCTTCTGACCTCCAACCATTATACCATAATAAGATTGCTTATACATATTATAGATGAATTACACTCAGGTGCATAATAAAAGATCTGTCTCGTCGTGTATTTATCTGTCTCGCTATGGATTCGAACTCACTGCATCTACTTTGCTTTACAAAACGGCCGCTTTAAAAGGTTACACAATGCTGAATTAGGTCCATTTTTGAGCTCGCAAAATTGATGTATTGCTACCTTTTTATTTTTATTACTTTTTTAGTTGCCTAAATAATCATTCTCTTTCTTCCTTATCAGTTCAGTGGTGCGAATATTTTTCACAAGGTTAGTCTTCCCGGGAAGCCGGAGAGCTCAAAAAGAAAGCAATCGAGGTGAGAGGGCGAGTGGTGAGCGGTGCACTGACCGCCATCTTGGCGAGCGAGTCCCGCTCGTCGGCGGCCAGCAGCGCCAGCGCGGCGGCGGCGCGGCGGTAGTGCGCGCGCTGCAGCAGGTGCAGCGCCAGCAGCGGCGCGCGCGCCGGCGCCGCGCCCAGCCACGCGCGCAGCCGCCCCGCGCAGCGCGCGCCGCCGCGCACCAGCAGCGCCGCGCGCCGCCGCCCCCCGCGCTCCGCCAGCCGCGCGAACGCCACCTCCGCCACACCCTGCCGACACGTCACAGGCCACTCGTCACTCCGCTCACGCTTTCCGTCGTATATCCGCATATTAAAAACTATCGACGCCATAAATACGTATATCATAGCGATAACGACGGTGTAGATACATCAGAAATAACTATAAAAAAAACCTTTTTACGATTCTTCAGTGAGCGAAAATACCCATGGTACGTTAAAACACTATATCTATAGATACGAGCGTGTGGGAATTATACGTATCTAGTGAGAGTGAGTAAGTCTCGGCGCAAAATATCCCCGTTTAGTAATCGTCCATAGCGTCGGATGACGTGAGAGAGAAATGTCCTCAATTAAAATAATATTGCATTTAAAAACCAAAATGATTGTTCATCGATGATTACTCATCGGACGCTTTAAAGAAAGAACAATGGCAGATTAATATGGGACTTTTCCACCGCCTGACGTATCTCATGGCAGGGATTGCTTTTGTATTTATTTGGCTGTTAATAAACATTTTAAATTACTCGATTTTTAAGCATTGCGTTAAAAAGTTAATTCGGTTTTTAGATTACAACGAAATACATGGATCACAAATGAATTGTCATTATTGTCAACAAGATGAGGTAATATTATATTTTGAAATGAAAATTATTCGTCTACGATTTTCGTGATCCGTCAATAAAATGTTGCTTTTTCACCAATAAGCTTAATCATAATTATAGAATTAAATATTTAATGGTTTTATTATATTATGTACGGCCGACACTCACTCAAGAAGGTCCACGCGTGCGCATCATGAAAATGTTATGAGTTTAATACATCTAAAACACACATCCAGCCCGGCACACCAGCGACGCAACTGAAGCTTGGCATTTCAAACAATTTATCAGACTTTATGGTTTGTAAATTAAATGCGGAGAAGGACCTTTTGCTTTAAGGACAGTCCGAATTTAATCATATCCACGGATACAAAAGTTGATGGTTAAATAAACATTTCAAACTAAGTATTAATATTACAGAATTAAATATAGAAAACAATGTATCTACCTCAGATGAATACTTTTCGATGTAAGAAAACATTCGATCGTAGTCATCGTTGTTGATGCACATCTCGATGAGAAGCCCGAAGTCCTTGAACTTCTCAGCGAGCGCTGCGGCGCGCTCCACCTGCCCCTCGTCCACTGCAAGTAATGGACTCGTGACGTCACTATTCTAACAACATATGTATCGGAACAATCGAACAGTACGAATCAGGCGAGTTGGGGACGGTAACTATATAAAGCGGCGCGATCGGAAACAGGGGACAGTTGCTCTTCAGATCGCGCTCCGTCCACACTTCTTAATTGTGATATGGACATATATATATATTATTCTTTATGTAACCAATTATTATTTAAAACTGTACCGTATTTGTGGTGCATATTTTTCGTTTGTAGGTAAATAACTGCCTACCTTAATACCTTTATAGAAATTAAGGTTTTCAAAAAGTTCTCGTCTTCATTGATTTTACAACAGATTACGGTTGTAATTAAAATATGATTTAAAAATATATTTACTTATTTAATTTATTTTAAAACTTCATGCATAAATTTATACCGACAGGTTGAAGGCATTTTCTACCAGCCAACCTTTAGGCGATGTGAAAATTGTTTCTATGCCGAGTTCTAATCGAATCGAGTCTTAAATAAATCGGTTCTCGTGTGAACTGTATAGTATGTAGGTACGTGTTTATTCTATTGACGAGGTGTATGACGAGGTGTAAAATCGTTTCGGATCTCCGCTTCCTCAGGCGCAGGAGTGTATCGAGGCGCGCTCACCGAAGGGCTGTATGAGGTCGCGGCGCACGCGCTCGAACAGCTGGGCGGCGTGGGCGGCGTGGGCGGCGTGGGCGGCGTGGGCGGCGTCGCTGAGGACGAGGTCGGCCAGCGCGCTCGCCGCCTCGTACACGGCCGCGCGCACGCCCGCCTCGGGGCAGCTCGCGGAGCAGCCGCTGTCGCACACCACGCACGTTTACTCGCTTGTCCTACTACTGACTACTGCCACTGATACACATTTATTTATTTTCTAAATAAGCCTACTACGATAATGGACACAACTTTCCTGGGTACAGGTGACACGTAATGAATAAATAAATAAATATGTTCAGACAGTTTAACACTCAACACCGTCTAGTCCCAAACTAAGCAAAGCTTGTACCATGGGTACTAGACAACTGATATTAATACTTATATATAAAAATGTAAACTATAAAAATGTAATATAAAATGTAAAATAAAATACTTTATTTTTGTAAATACATACATGTTATTCATAGAAAACATCCAAATTCCGAAACAAATATTTGCAGATCATACAAACATTTGGTCCGACTCAGGAATTGAACCCGAGACCTCTAGCACAGCAGTGGCATTCGCTACCACTGAGCCACAGAGACAGTCTCAGTAATAGAATGTTTCGAAAAATAAATCTCATTTTTTAATTTTGAAGAGATTTGAGATCGTCTATAAATGTAGGGACACGGCAAGTATCAAAATGAATCTAATGGCAACATTTGTTTAAGAAGTAATAACTTTTTCTTTATTTTTGTGTGATGTAGAACAGTAATATCGTTAAAAAAGAGGAAAATCAAGAAGGGCGGAAATATGCATAATTAACTTTTTCAGAGATTCTTCGTCACTCCGAATACGATTTGATTAATAAACGGGCACGACGTTATACGTAACATATTATAAATTTTGACTTTAAATGTGACTCTAATAAGGCTTTACCCTATTTTATCTTTTACAAACACTTCAGAGTTTACAAAACAGTATATAAAAGTGTATTGTTGTACTGTGTGGTAACAATATATGATCACTATCAACAATCATTTATTTTCAAATTTTAAGAGACACTTAAGCACTTATGTTTTCCCTAAAGGTTAGTGAAAACGAAAAATATCACAAAGGCTTGTCTTCTCTCTCTAAGTGATCCCTAAAATTTAAGGGACGTTGGTGTAAACGGCCACTAGATCTACTATTCCAAACTGGCCAGACGCGTTGGAATAAGGTTTGTATAATGTTAAAGTTCACTTTGCAGCGCTATTTATAATAATTTCATCTTTTAATATCTAAAAATGAACAGATATTAGACTAGATTTGATCAGTGCATCGGTAAAATTACAATAATTGAAAAAAAAAATGATAATAAATATGATAAAATATTTTATCAAAAGAATTGGCTTCACGATCTAGATTAACTCGAAATGGAAGCATGCGGGAAGCACTTGCTTTGAAATAAAAAAAGAATCATCAAAATCGGTCCATCCAGTCGAAAGTTCTGAGGTGGCAAACATAAGAAAGATACAGTCAAATTGAGAACTTTCTCTTACTTACAGTCAGTTAATAAGGAAAGTAATGGTACTAACGTGAGAGCCCTCTTGTGCAGCTCAACGAGCGCGGGCAGCAGGGCCCGGAGCCCGTGCGCGGGCGGCAGCGCGCGGGCCCCCGGCGCGCCGGCCTCCGCCTGCCACTGCGCGCGCGCCTTGTGCACCGCCTTCAGCACGCTCTGGCAACACGTCCGACCACATACTTCACTATATATACTTTGGTTCACTAACAATTGTTCAAGTTTGTACATAATTGTTAAAATAAATTTTAAAGATACTTCGATCTAATATAACAATAAAGAAATAAGCATCGCGTGCATCCTTACTTTTTTGTATTCTCTTTCTTTTTAAATTTGCGGCCTACCCCGACTACTTAAGGGAGAGAACCTTTGAAACTAGTGTAAAGCGTGTCAAACATTCGTCTCGTATCTTTCTGTCCATCGATGGAAACCGTAATGAAATTCGTCGAGTAGTTTGAAAGATATTAGCGCATACGAACCAAAATCAATTTTATTCATCAAACTAACTACTGAATGCGTTTACTCGAGACCGTATGATAACATACTATATATTTCGCAGTGATTTTTCAGACTGACATAACATTTTTATTTACATATGATTAAAATTAGACGAACGCTAAATGTCAAGTGAAACAAATCGCAATGCATCACCGAAAACCGTATTAAGATCGGTTAAACCGTTTTCGAGATTAACGGCAGGCACGGAATTTCTAAGAGTCATTATTTTGGGTTCCATCGCAATCTTAAATCCCTCCTATCGTAGTTTTTCTAATACTATATCTTCAACGTACAGGCGGCGACCGGTTACGATTTTATTATAAGTATTAATATTACGATAATATACAGCCCGGTGTCCACCGCGGTAACCGACACGCTGGCCCCTATGCGAAGCGAGCACGAGAGGTAGTGAGNGGGGCTCACGGTGATGACGTGGATGGTGGCGGCGTGGTGCAGCGCGCGCGCGCGCGGCGGCGGCGGCGGCGGCGCCCGCGCCAGCGCGCGCAGCACGCGGCCCGCGCGCGACACGCGCCGGTAGCACGCGTCCGCCGGGGACAGCGCGCCCGACGACAGCGCCTCCTCCACCCACTCTTCCTCTTCCACCTCCGAGCCGGACCCGTTCACCACCTGCGGCCGCGCGTCCCGTTGTACCATTCTTTTCCCTCATTCCGATTTCAAACATGATCTCAATATGACAAACAAATTTTCCAAAATACCCTATAACTACCCTTAAGAGCAAAGCATAAAAGAACCGACTTCGAACATCGAACGGAAACCCCAGCCTCGAAACACAAAAAAACGTAAAATAAACTGACTATAATTTGACCGCCTTCAATTACTTGGTCTATCTAATATCCTTAAATCTGTTTCTATCGTCTAGTAATTTTCTTGTTACTTTTGGCATGGAACCGACTACAAACAGATTTTAGCTAGGTAATTTAGGCAAAGACTTTCCGTTTGATATTTTCTTAGTCGGTAAAATGTTTCCTTTAAAAATATTCGTAACTGGCNTAACTGGTAAATTAAAATATATCGTATCACTCGCGAGAAGCAACCTAAAAAACTCTGATGTAAAACTGTAGCGGTTAGAAGCACGTATTAACACAGAGCATAGAATACAAAAAAAATATCCTTTAACTCCTAGCTGTTAAGGAGTTATATGTTCCATAACGGTTCATCATCCCTAAATGGCGACTTTCAGACGCACATATTTGAAAATTTTTAGAAAATATTTAAACACAATATGTGTGCTTATAAAATTTGAGGAGTACCCTCGATTTCCTAGGAATCAAATCATCAGTTCTCTACGTAATGCCACCCGGGAGCTACACCAAATCGAATGCAAAAGGAATTTTAAAATCGGTTCAGATTTTTTCAACCTATAAAACATCTAGACAAACGTATTGTATTATGATTGGTAGCCGATTTTAATAGTTTCAGGCCATTTATTGGAGAGCAACGTACCTCGTTGATAGCGGCGTCTATGAGCTGGCCGTCAGCGCCGTGCTGCAGCTTGCGAAGGGTAGCGGCGATGGCGAGTTGCTCGGCGAGCGCTCCCAGCGCACTCTCCGTGCTCACCACGCCTCCTCCGGACTCTACCAATTTCACATTTATCGTCACTTCTTTCCAAAACATTATAGAGTAGTGCTAACCGAACGGTAGCAGGGTATTCACCGTTAGTGACTAGACCGAGTCTCTGCCACAGCCCCACGGCCCGGAGGAAGTCCACGAAGAGCGTGAACGCGCGCTGCTTGTCCCGCAGCTGCACCTCCAGCTCCAGCGCGGCCGAGCTGCCCAGGCTCACGTCCGCCACCCGCCCGCCGCGTGGCTTCCACCTGACACGACAATTCATCAGACCACTCACCTGCCACGTTTATTTTACACTAATTACAAACCAAAAACGCTTTAAGTTATATTTAATAGTATCTGAAAAGACATAAGAACCCTTGATAATATTCTATGCAATCTGCCCATAACAACTTAGGTTAAAAAAGGATTCGGTACCGGCTCATCGCTGAATTTTGAGACACATTGTATAAATATTATTGACATGAAATAGTTCATAACACTTTTATATTTTTTATTAATCATTATTAGTAAAACATTATTTTACATTATCTAATGAGCATCATATCACATCAGTGGTCTTTAACAGTCCATTTCTCTACATATACTTTTCTTTACGAAAATGTAACAATGGACTAGCAGCGCATATATCGCTTTGGTAAATAAATAATAGCGCGTCTCAGGAAACCAGCACAACGCCATCTATCGGAGAGTACGGGGTCTCACCGCGGGTCACCGGTGGGCACGTCGTCGAGCATCTCGGTGGCGATGGTGAGCACGGTGCGGTCCAGCACGCTGTCCACGTCGCGCTGGGCGGGCGCGGGCGCGGGCGCGGGCGCGAACAGCTCGTCGACGAGCGCGCGGCAGGACACGGCGTCGCGCCGCACGTGGAACAGGAAGGCCGTCTTCAGCTTGCCGCACGCGTCGCGCGTCACCAGGCTCACCTGCACACACACACACCACTACGGTCAGACACATACATGCACATTAACTCCCTATTACTCCAGCGGCTCCCTCTAGGCGCATCTAGTCGATTGCCAAGATGTTTCTAATCGGCTGGGTCCTCTAGCCCTTAAACAGGCCGGCAACGCACTTGTGACGCCTCTGTGTTGCGGGTGTCCATGGACGGCCGTTAGTCGATACAATATGAATAAGTAATATACTTAAGAAGAAAGGTAGGTCGGAAAAGATTTAAAATGATATTTACGTGAATCAAAATTTTATTCAGATAATGGTGGTTAAGGTTTGAAGTAAAAATATTGCAACTTACAACTTTAAATTAATCATTTGGTATTTAAACTCCTGTATTGGATAGGCAAGCAGTGGAATGTTTATGATGATTCGGAATTCAAAGTCTTATTTTCTCTGCTCACAAAATAGATTTTTTTAACATCATCTTAATTCTAAATAACTTGATTTCTGTAAGAGACTCACCTCATGTGGATCTATGGCATACAGCGACAAATTGCCTTCGCAGGTGTCAGACGGACAAGGCGATCCCATTGGGCTCTCGCACATCGAACTGGAAACAATAATATTAAAGAAATTAAATCCAAAAACTCATAATAGGAAACGACCGATAGTTCTAATTTTGAATTGCGCTGCATATTTTTTCTATTTAAAATTATTTCTAAAATATACTGTACACGTTAATATGTATTTGAAAACTTTACTTTAGTAGTTGTCGTAAAGAAATGATGAATAGTTACGGTGTAGCTACGACGTCGTCGTTGCAGTGCAGGGCCAGCACGCCGTGCTTGGCGCTGAAGATCAGCGGCACTCCGCCGCACAGCTCCGCGCCCAGCACCCTGTCCCCCGCCCCGCACACGTCTATGTAGTCCACCTTGTCGTTGGACACTGTCGCTGCAATCGCACACAACTACCATTACGATTCGCTAATCATTTCCCTCAACTTATTTTAGGGAGTATTTCGGAGCTCGACTAGTTTTTTCTCGACCTATCGCGACACATTTGAGTATGCATAAAATAGTAGGTATAACTTCGGGGGTGATCTCGGAATAGAAAATAAATAAATTTATTTATTAATTTTGAAGTATACCTACGGAACTTATTTCACCGAAAACACTAACGCAATGAAAGGACGGAGACCACACCGTGATTTAGTTTTTAAAAGAATCGGTAGAGCGCCTTCTATCGAGCCGGAGGTCAGTACAGTAGGTGCGAATAGTTACTGGAGACGAGCGCGATGTAGTTGGTGGTGTAGAGCAGCGCGCGCTGCGCCAGCGGCACGAAGCGCGGCGCGTCCCCGCCCTCGGCGGCCACGCCCCGCGCTAGCGCCAGCGACGTCACGCGCGGCCGGCTCGGCTCCTCCACGCTGATGTGAGCTGACACACACACACACACGTACACTGGCTATTCTCACATGTACAAAGGGCGGCGATTAAAATATTTCGGATACTAATACTAGTTATCGAGGGTATATTTATAATGCAATTTTTTTTAAATTCATTTGAGCTCTATGTCCAATAATAATCTTTTATCTTATCACTTATATCTACAACATGTACAATACCAAATCATTAATAATTCAATCAAATTAATCATATTGACTATTTGAGCCTGTTGTTTCTTAAAAATTATTAACTATCTAAATGAAATTTTGAAGAAAAACCTCAACATAAGAAAGCATTTCTGAAGAATAGGGTAGATGACTGTATCGTAAATATATATAGTTGTCTATTTTATTAAAACAAGTATCGTAAAACCTTTTTCATTTCTATTTTAAATTTTAATACAATAAAAATCGTAATATATAGTGCTCAATTGAGTAGTCTAAAATAGAGACATCGCAAGTTGGTTTGACCATCTTTTTTTTTTTTGTTTTTTTTTTCGGTATCACTCCGGTCGAGCCGGCCCATGCATGCCGAAGCGTGGCTCTCCCACGGTATAAAATCTCTTAAAATTAACTAATTTGACTAAAGACTCACCTACCTCATTATATTTTATTCAATTAAATACAATCAATATTAGCAAAAAAACGCTTTATTAATTAAAAATGTTGCATTGAATCTAAGACACATAAATTAATCTTACCTATAGCGTATCGCATTTCAGGTGAACGAGCGACGTTGACGGTAGCGATAAGCAGCAACAGACCGTTGTTTCCACTAGCACGAACGTCCAGAGCCATGATCTCCAGGCTGTTCAAGTCCCCTGCATCATACATTCAATTTTTAAAAATAGAAGTTCTCGCGCCGATTAGCATATATACAACATCCCAACATCAACCGTGGGGCAGTGGCCCGCCAGGCATGATCACCTCGCCTGGTTGGAGGATCCTCCTTTTGTGTTGAAGGGACATCACACCGTTTTTCTCACACCCCCATTTCCATAAAATCAGTATTATTAGCAAAACCAATTCAAGAGATAATAGATTGAACCTGACAGTCGAACCCTCAATATGGCTTAATGGTGCTTTCTATCTCACTATACCCACCATGTGGCGCTAGATGGTCCCTGGCGAGAGCCTCGGAAAGCGGTCTCCTCAGCTCGTGCTCGTACAGCTCCGTCCCGCGCCACAGCTGCAGCGCTGGCCCACCCGACACCAGCGCGATGGTGCTCTCCGTCTCACCACTCCCTGGTAATACCACTACGCCTACTAGTTTCTAAGACAAATAAAGCTTCATTATTAACAGTTACCAGTCACAGATCTGCATTTATCTACACAAGTAAATAAAATTGAAGCTTTTTGTAACATTTATATGTCCATCTATCGTGTCCGTCTATTCATCCTAGCTAATTTCTGGAATGGCTGAATCAACTTTGACAGGACTATCACAGGCAGCATCTTCATCACAATATAGTATATTCAACAAAACCAACCTTAATTTATTTTAAGATTTTAGTGTCTTTTAACTATATTTTAAGATTTTAGTGACCCTTATGAGTCCTAAACATACTTATATTTTACAGTGTATATTATAATACATACAGTGTCAGCATGGGCAGGCATAGAACCGAAGAACAGCAACGAAACACGACGTCCGATACCACCCAACCACCCGCTCGGTGGACGCAGTTGACGGCATGTTACTGTGGCACGACCATCTATAACAAAATTCAATTTATTAATATGTACTTAAGGGATTTTATGTATGTTTTCAGGAATATATATAACCTACACTTTAAAAACACAGAAAGTTCTGCACAGAGTTAGTTGCCTTAGCTAGGAAATACGCTTTTGAATTTAAGCAGGTAACAAAAACATTGTTAAAATTACGATGTCACTCAAATAAAAATGTTTGTAAGTAACGGTTGCATAACTATAAAATGAAAATATTATTATATATGCAAATAAATTAACATAAAAAAATCTCACCAACAACAGCAGGAGTCAGAAGCACAACTGTGCATGTGGTGGTGGCCAGCACCAATCCCTCAGGAGTGTAATCACTGAGACGCTCACACTCCTGACCTGCCAGCTCACAGGATATATCTACATATACACCTTCCTGACCCACAGATGACCAGTAGCGCACTGTGCCTTCAGGTGATACTCCAATACATGATGGCATCTAAAAGAAAAATACTTAAATCTACAACCTGTGTAAAAACTTTTGATAGCATTTATAAAACCTACTAGCTTACCTGGCAAATGTTGATTTACAGTATATATTTTCATTTGCCTAAAAAATATACATAGGGGTGGATCACCCTAATCATTAAGGGTTTGAAAAATTGATGTCGGCCGATTCTCAGACCTACCCAATATGCACACAAAATCTCAAAAAAATTGGTCCATCCATTTCGGAGAAGTTTGGAAACAAACACCTTGATGACGACAGTAACAAAAGTTGGTTTAGTCGTTTGGGCACTACAGACAAAACTATAAAGATATTTATTTTTGCCTTTGTCACATTCAGGTAAAAAAACAATTTCAATAAGCATTTTAAACTATCATTAATTTCAATTTTCTTAAGTAGATTTTACAATGACTTACCTGAGCTCCATCTTCATAAAATATTACAACAAGATCTGCTTTGTGTGCTAAATCAGTCTGTGGCAGGGTGAGTTCTTTTGCTATGGTGCTTCCTGGGGCAGGGGATGATAGACCAGAGCTGCTGGAACTACGTGCCCATGTAACTATTCGGCGGCCAGATACTACCCAGCACCAACCGCTTGGTGACATCCGGACGCTTACCTCACCGCTGGCTACAAATGTCAATGAAGATGGAAATACAACATATACATACAGATACAATATATAAGTATGATTAATGATAGATATTTTTGTTTGATACAAGCTAATTAAAATTTAATATTACTAAATATGCTACATTACTCAAACGTTTATTTAAGGTAGGATAGTAATCTTTGTTTCTTAAGTAAAGTAACCTTTTTTTTTCTTTTTTCAAAGGGTTGGTTTGGTTTTGATACTTTATATAGGAAAGCTTGACTATATTCACCCGAAGGTGCTTTCTTTGAATGACTTATAAATTTTCTATGCACAAATACGTCAAGTGCTGAATGGGATAACTATTCCCGGTTCAGTTGGTAGAAATATCAATATTTAATATTTAAAAAAAGTTACCGAATGTCAGCGCCTCTGTGACCATCACTGGCAAAGGCGATCCATAAGTTTCGATAGTTGTCATTGGAGTTTTATAGACAACATCACCACTTTGATCCCCTGCAGTCTGCATAAACTTACTGTAGATCAAATAGAATTATAAGACACATAGAACAAGGTAAATATATAAATAGTTAATAGGTTAAGTAGCGCCAAACCTTTGGTTTTTTTTAGCAGACGAGAGCCCTATGGGTCTTCGTCCTGTTATCGATTGCCTTACTCGAGGTGAGAAAGGGCTTCTCATAGCTCCTGTACTGCCAAAATCCATTTTAATTCTTATTTGAAAAGCAGTTTTGCAAAGCAACCGCTAAAGTGCAAAAATTCAAAACGTCAAGTACTAATTAAACTATATACTGTCAAACAGAGCAGTGTTCCTATTCCTCGGATATATTTATCCATTGACCCAAAAATATAATTGAAGTAGACATCTAAAACTTTTCTTAATTTTACTATCAAATATTTTAGTATAAACAAAATTAAAAAAAAATACATATATTGGTTTATTCATTTCTATATGTGCTTTTTAATTTTTTAACATTAAATTTATTAAAAAATATTATATATTTATTAGATGAAAAAATCTGAAAAATTGCTTTTTATCATTCAATACTTTAAATACCATTTTTCTTCTTACAGTTCTGACTGTTTAAAATCATCCTTGTTGATATCTTGGCGGATGGATTGAATTCTAAACAAAATCCATCATCTTGTTCTAATCATAATGCTCTACAGCATTCTAATAGATAGTTTATTGCGCGCTCGATACTTGCATCTGAAATTGAAAGCTTGATATATGCCAGTCAAAGCAGATAGTTCCTCAAATGAATATGATTAACTAGGGCGGATTCCCCCTGATCTTATAATTTAACATAATTTATTTTCTGTTTATTAATAAAAAAAATAATAAAAAAAAGGTAAAACCTTATAAAACTTTTAAAAACCCTTCATACTTATTTACTCCCTGGAATGGAGGAGAAAGCTACTAAATTGGGAACCCTGAAGCCGAGTAAGGAAAAAATAAATTTTAAGTAGTGTTGCTAGTGGAAAAGTATCCAATGAAAAATCGATAAAGTATTGTAAGAGTTTAGCAATTTTCGTAATTCTGAAGCACTGAAAAGCGTAGCGTATTATTTTATTTCAATTATGAAAACATCAGCGTCAGCTCAGTCACAACCTCGTATCTGAGTCACACTGTCAACGGCTCCGGTGGCGGCAGCGGAGGATGCTGCTGATAGGAAGAGATTAAATTACGCTTTCACTTTTGCCGTGGTGACTCTGGGCAGTTGGGGATCGGAGGCCAAGAGTTTGGTTGCGGAAATTGGTCGCCACATTACTCTTAAATGTGGTGACTCCCGCTTGGTTCGTTCCTGGTGCAGAGGATGGCTGTTGCTATCCAGTGGGGTAACGCTGCTAGTGTCATGGACACTTTTTTGCTGGGAGCGATCCAGGGTAGGTTATTATAATGACATGAATTGTTTGATTGTATTTGGTCGATTTTAAATATTTGTATTAAATGACATTATAAACAAGTCGAATTGACTTATTAGTCAAATCTTCAATTGCTGAAACTCCAATATTTTGTTTTGAATGTTATCAGCATATAAGTGAAATATATTTTCAGTGTGACTTAAACGTAAGATCATCATCAACAACACAAAATGTCCCACTGCTGGGCTCGGGTCTCCTCTCAGGAGAGGGTTAAGGCCATACATCCCCGCGCTGGCCAAGTGTGGGTTGGGGACTGGAAAGACTACGTTGTGGCTACGTAACCTTACCGTTGGATGTTCTTAAGCCGCCCAAAGGCCTCCAACTAAGCTTCACGACTGTTATCATATGATAACAACCGGGACAGACTGCTTAACAGGACCTCCGAATCATGGAGACGCTCATGGTAACATTCCACCAGCGGTCAACCATCCAGGTACTGACCACGCCGTCGTTGCTTACCCTCGGTGATTGTTTCTAGTCACCGAGTGTAAGTCGGCTATGAACGTAAGTTATATGGAATAAAAAGATACAGATTATATAAAAAAACAACTATAACAATAATTTGATTCCTATTTTTTTGTGTTTCAAAGCCTTAATTTAGTGGTTCAGTCATTCAATTGTCAGAAGTCTGAAGATTAATTTAATTACTTTACCTAGCGGCACAACACTATAGACTCTTTGACATTGTGATTTTGTTATTATTATTAACTGTCAAAAATTGTATTTTTCAACGGTTCTCGCGAATGAAGATTAAGTTTTCTTGTATTAGAAAGATTAAGTTTTAGAAATTAAGTAAATTTATGTATTTCAATAGCACTTCGATGAATTCGTACACTTCATAATGTATATCAAGTCGATTGTGTTGGACGGATTCAAATCTTACGGTAATCGCGTGGAAGTCACAGGTTTCGATCCCGAATTCAATGCTATTACCGGCTTAAACGGCACAGGAAAATCCAATATATTGGATTCTATTTGCTTCGTATTGGGAATAACGAATTTGTCTAATGTAAGTATTTAATTATTTATGTTTTAGTAAACATTTTCTTCGGTTGTTCTTTTCCCGCCAATATGATGAGTGTTGTGTTTTGAAGATTAGCTGCTTAGCTGACCTAAATGTAATATTTGTAGTAAATATGAAAACTCAGTCTATGTACTTTTCATTTCAGTCTTGTTCTACTTACTTATCTAGTTTTATAACTTCTTCATGTACTTTTAAAACAATTGAAGAAGCAAGAATGGGAAATATGAAACCAATAAAAATTTCTGTATTTCAATTAAAAAAGAAATACGTTTTTTGCTTGATACTGTTATTATTCACTGGATTGTGTGTAACTTTACACATAAATAACCTAAGTCAAATATGTACACAGTATTTACTTTGCAATATAATATTGTAATAAATAAGATCAATCGTAATAATTTTCACGCGAACCGAGATGCACTGGCAAGTGCAACCTGGTCGAAGCCTCGGGCAAATCAGAGGGTACAAACCTCTTGTCAAATACCTTTGAACAAGTGAAATTATTAATTATATCATGAAATGCAGAAGCTTAAAGATCAATTATATTACTTTCCTTCTTCTTACTTTCATTTCATGATAGTTAATAGATTACACAGAAAACATGGTACATTCTCCACTATTTACTGTGCTGGGTAGTAAGGGTTCCAGCCACACATAAGATACCAACACTTTGTGTGACCCTCAAATTGTGGTTCCGAGTCTGGGTGTTCTTTGTTTTTTTCATGTATGTTTATAAAGTCCTTGGACACAGAGATGTCAGTTTTGAAACTTTATTTTTTATTTATTTTTATAACTGTAGTCATTTCGAGCTACTATGGTCTTAATACAAACTTTATTTCCTGAAAATTTGCAGAAAGTTACTCTTCAAGTATTTTCTAAGTCACAATGAGACCTCAGTCAGCCTTCTAGTGTGATGATTCCTAGATATTTTAGCTCATAGTTACTTTGTGTTAAAAGTTTGTTCTACAATTATCTGTAACACATTTTCTAGGTGAGAGCTGGCAGTCTGCAGGAGTTAATCTATAAACATGGCCAGGCAGGTATCACAAAGGCCACAGTCAGTATCTCATTTGACAACCGTGACAAGAGACAGTCTCCTATTGGCTATGAGAACCAAGATGAAATCACTGTTACACGACAGGTAATCCACACAGTATTATAATTTAATTATTTATAATTATAATAATGGGAAAATTATGTATAACATCAAACTTGATTGTGTTTGAATCTTATCTGTTATCTATACATATACACATATAATTAAATTGGAGTGCCTGTTTGTAATATTATAATAACGCTTTTTACTAAATGCATATGTATGTAAAAAATATATATACTGGACCATTTCAACGGAACTTTCACTAGCAGATACCTGATGATATAAGTAGTAACTTAGGCAACTTTTTTTTAGATTAGTTGCACCCTGAGGCATTGCGGAACTATAACAATAATATATATATTTTTTTAAAGAAAGCAATCGCCTATTTTAGACATAGTTACTATGTTACATCTACTTGTTTTTTTCCAAACAAGTTCGGATTCGGAGAAACAGGTTCGGAGAAGGCCTTGAAGATCCTAAAAGTTAATTCTATAATTTTAATTTGCAGGTTGTAATGGGCGGTAAAAATAAATATCTGATCAATGGAATTAATGTTCAGAATAAGAGAGTGAGTGATTTGTTCTGTTCTGTACAACTCAATGTGAACAATCCACATTTCCTCATAATGCAGGGCCGTATTACCAAGGTGCTGAACATGAAGCCTGCGGAGGTTAGTTATTCACAAAAAAGTACTGAAACAAGTAATCNTTATCTATACGTATACACATATAATTAAATTGGAGGGCCTGTTTGTAATATTATAATAACTGCTTTTTACTAAATGCATATGTATGTAAAAAATATATATGCTGGACCATTTCGACGGAACTTTCACTAGCAGATACCTGATGATATAAGGAGTAACTTAGGCTACTTTTTTTTAAATTAGTTGCACCCTGAGGCGTTGCCGAACTATAACAATAATAATTTTTTTCTGAACAATAATATTTTTGGTAAATAACAAGAAAGCAATCGCCTATTTTAGCAGTAATTACTACTTTACATCTACTTGTTTTTTTCCAAACAAGTTCGGATTCGGAAAAACGGGTTCGGAGAAGGCCTTGAAGATCCTAAAAGTTAATTCTATAATTATAATTTGCAGGTTGTAATGGGCGGTAAAAATAAATATCTGATCAATGGAATTAATGTTCAGAATAAGAGAGTGAGTGATTTGTTCTGTTCTGTACAACTCAATGTGAACAATCCACATTTCCTCATAATGCAGGGCCGTATTACCAAGGTGCTGAACATGAAGCCTGCGGAGGTTAGTTATTCTCAAAAAAGTACTGAAACAAGTAATGAATTATTAAAAACAAGTAAAATTATAAAAAAATCTGATGTGTGCTAATATCTCTCTTTGTTTAATTCAGTTTTTTTTAATAAAACATATGTATATATATATATATATAGATACATATCTTTTATGAATGATGATTATGAATATATATATATATTCATAATCATCATTAAAAATTATTTATTTTGATATGACACTCAATGTATGTAGAAATCATGTTTTTTTTTTAATTTTGATGTACCCAGTATCACTCTCACGAAAACCACCACCACATAAAAATACGACAAGCCATTTAGGCTCAACTCAAATCAATCTTGCAGATATTCAGTAATATGTATAGGATTTAATTGAATAAAGGGCTTGCAAGAAAGCCATCCAGTGACTGCTTCGTTAATTCTTGTGCCTCTCAGAGGTCTTGAGGAATCTTTCTTTTTAGTCTGCGAGCAACTGTTTGGGTGTTCATTAGATTAACTGCTTTTGTTCATTAGATTACACTTTTGTCCTTTCTGAGATTTCATCCATAACACTTTGATGCAGAGGTCGTGATGAAATTTAATGTTTGAGATATACCTAGGTGCACTCCTTATTATGCTTAGTATCTTTGCCTGGAATATCTGTAATATTTCTATATTTGATTTTGCTGCTGTTCCCCAGTTGTAGGCCATACGCCCATACTGGTTTTATTATGCATTCATAAAGTAATAGTATGTTTTGAAGTGAGATTCGTGATTTTTTATGTAGTATCCAGTACATGGCCAGTCATGGATTTTAAGCAATATGTAATTGTCGTGGTATTTATGGTAATATTAGTGTATGGATTTATATGAATTTGTATGTATATAGTGTATACAGGGTATGTATATATTATATGTAACATATTGTCATGTAAGTATGAATATGTAGGTAGCTTTATATGTTGTTAATGGCTTGAATCTATAGAAGTACAACAGATCATTTCATAATATCTGTACAAAGGTTGTCTGGAAGAGATCGCCGTGACCGATAAGACCGCCTATTGTTATACCTAAATTTGATTTCCGTTTATGTTTCTGAGTAAAAAATATTCAAATTTTCAAAAAAAGACACGTTCCTTTCCTGTTTGTAAAAGTAACCTGGACAGATTTGGTTTCGTTGGCTTTGATTCGCCAGTCTTTAAGCCATTTGGATGCCTGATCGAGACTGTTCTTAAGTTTTTGTGCTGTAATGTCTGCGGAATTGTCCATTGATGGAATTGCTGTGTCATCAGCAAATGTCCCAGTAACTACTCCATCAGTCGTAGGAAGATCAGCTGTAAATAGCAGATACAACGTGGGACCCATGATGCTGCCTTGCGGAACTCCAGCCTTGATAGCATATAAAGACGTTAAGTCTTCGGTTTGTTTTACAAAAAAAGTTTCTATCGCTTAGATATAATTTTATTAGGTTATAGGTATAAGTTTATAGGCAGATCTTATTTTATTTTGAAAAGAAGTCAGTCATGCCACACTCGATCAAATGCCTGAGATATATCCAGGCTACGACACTGTATTGTTTTGATACGAGAGCTTTGTTTATGTGTTTCACTAGTCTGTGTACTTGTTCTATAGTACCATGCTTTCGACGGAAAAGAAACTGATGGTCAGGTAGTTTTTTTTTTTGCGGCAATAATCGGGGATAATTTAACCAAAATAACTATCTCCATGATTTTTGATGGTATGGGTAGCAGGTTAATTAATAAGTATATATGGTTGTGCCTCAACCAGATTTTTTCAAGGCTTAGGAACCATTATAACTTGGCCTATTTTCCAATGAGAGTAAGTGATTAATTTAATCCCTTCCTTTGGCAGCTCTCTTAGGATTTTACCTGTTATAAGGTCTTAACTAGGAGCTTTATTTGGATCTAAAGCCTTAATTGCTGTTTTTATTTCTTTGTAAGTTAGCTTATTAATGGGAGGATCGAGTCGGTGGGTTTTGCCCAATAATTCTGTTACTTCTTGGATTTTAGAGGAGTCTGTATTGGGATTTGATATAAAGAGCCGTTTGAGATGTTCAGTAAATGTAGCAGTTTTGTCCGCATCACTGGAAGCCCATTCTGAGTTCCTTTTCCTTTAGGGAGGTTGATTACTTACCACGCGTTTAAGTTCTTAGTGACTTTCCACAAAGAGTAATTTGTCTCTACAGTAGCATCAAGGTTTTCTAGAGATGTTTATATGCTTTGGTTTTCATTGTCTTTCAGAAGAAGCTCTCTAAGTAACATAAATACTTATTGCATGTTAAAATCGAAATAGAGGGTAGAATGAATTTTAGACAGTGTTGTTATATTACAGATTTTGTCCATGGTGGAGGAGGCAGCAGGTACGAGAATGTACGAGGCAAAAAAACAAATTGCTTTAAAGACCATTGACAAGAAGGATGCCAAATTGAGAGAACTAAATGATGTAAGGATATTGGTTTTTTAACTTATGGGTTATGGAACCCTTTTGTTGATTTATAAAATGGCTTGTGTATTTCATTACTTTATTTGCGTTTCACGTTCTTAGATTATAAGAGAAGATATTGCACCAAAGCTACAAAAGTTACAAGATGAACGAGCCCAATTCCAGGAGTATCAGAAGGTAGTGAGGGAGCTGGAAAATCTCACCAGACTTTATGTGGCTTACCGGTGAGTAGCTCTTTTAGTTTTTTTTGGTTTGTTAGTAAACATTTATTCAGATAATACTGTTACTGTTACAAAATAATACTGTTTTGTCATTCTTTGTAGGTTGTGAATTACTGATTATAGTTAAAATAGACATATACATACACATTTTTTAAGGCAACAATAGGAAAATAAAATACTATTTGAGAATCGCGGCGTTACTCGCGGTATGACGACAACTGTGTGTAAAGTCGCGGGGTGAAGCTAGTCTAAAACAGTAGCTCAGATTTCTGCCAGGGAAAGTCCCGTTAAAATCGGTTCGCCGACCGCGGGCCTCGGCTTGTCGATTATAAATTGGATTATCAATAGCCAGGGGTACCAATGGTAGTATTAAATTTGTAAGTGTTCATCGATTTTATCACTTTTAGATATGTCACCGCGGAACAAAACGCAAAAGAAGCCGAGGGCAAAGTGTCGCAGGTACAAAACGAAATCAAAACTAAAAAGGATAACATTAAGAACAATAAAAAAGACGCAGAAGATTTAGACAAGGAAATGACCGAGCTCAGTAGGAGGTTGGACGAGGTAAGTTTTTAATTCACACTCTCTCGGTCGGGGTTCTTTACGGTGGCGCAACGAAGTCGAGTTATTATAATATTTATTTACGAGTGCTAGAGCTTTTCGCCTGAATTCGCTTTCGACGGCGAGCGTTCCGGTTGCAAAATGTCGAGTGAGATTTCGGTAGGAGTCAACGTTGATATTTTTTAGTAGTTTTTAAAATATGGTACGTTTGCGGCGTGCAGGAGAGCGGCAACGCGCTGCAGCGGCTGCAGGCGGAGCTGCAGGCGCTGGAGAAGGAGGAGGCGGGCGCGGGCGCGGCGCAGCGCGCGGCCCGCGACGCGCGCGCCGAGCACGAGCGGCGCGCGCGTCTGCTGCAGCGCGCGCTGGCCGACGACGACGCCGCGCGCAGCGCCAAGCGGGCCGCGCTCGCGCAGGTATACATCATCTACCGATACGTCTTATACCGCAACACAATATCGAGAATGTTAAACCGCCTAGGTTTGAGCCGCTCCTTTCACGCGTGCTGTTTTTTTCTTTACGTTTCGCCGTGACAATAATCTTTAATTGCACGTCGAACCTGGGGAGAGCCACGTTTCGGCCCGAATGGGCCGGCTCGACGGAGTGATACCGCTCGCTCACAGAAAACTAGTGTAAAACGGTGTACACTATGTTTCACCGAATGAGTGAGGATCCCGAAGACCCGTATTCCGACCCCGCATGCGCACACTATCGCCGTATTTCTGTTCGCTAGATATCGTCGACGTTCGAGAAGCTCCGCTCGGCGAGCGAGGCCAGCGAGGCGGCGCTGGCGGAGGCGCAGCAGAAGTTCCTGTCCGTCAGCTCCGGGAACGAGGGCGCCTCCGAGTCGCTGCAGGACCAACTCATGGGTGCGTCACACGCTTCTTCAAAACCACAAACCAACGGTCTCCAAAGAAAATAAGAAAAAAGATTGCACATTTATTATTTATTCATGTTTAAAAACCGACTCTGTTTACATCTAAACCAGATCATACCACGTTCTTTATAGCTGTATATGTATTTCATCATCATCAACAACCTTTAACACTCCAATTAATCAAATTTTTGGTTCAAATTTTGTTTAAAACTTTTATCTATATTCAATACTATATTCAACATTTGCTCTCGTAATCGACTCTTACGACGTCCATGGGATAAATAGGGGTGATAACATACCATATTTTTATATTTGCTAGAGACTAATACTCCAATATCAATTGTAATCTTTATAATTACTCTCGGATATCGTCAAATGAAAATATTGGCGTTAAATAATTTAAATAACGGAATTTTCCATATTTCATTTTAGCGGCTAAGGCTGAAGCGTCGGAAGCGTCCACTCGAATATCACAGAGTACTATGGAGAAGAAGCACGCAGAGGAAAGATTAAAAACATTAGAAAGAGAGTTCAACAGCAGTAGTGCACAATTTAAACGCGATCAGGACAATATTATCAAACAACAAGCACAGATAGATAAGTTAAAGGTAAATTACCAGTCCTTTTTTTATTGCTATTTGTACAGGTTTTTATGTAAAACATTATATTTACTTCCTCATGCCATTTGTTTCGGTACCTCGACCACGAATAATACCATTGGATTCGTAAACGATACCGGAGTACTACGATAGGCGGTAACACTAAGCACTAACGTTATGGTATCGGAAGCGCGATACGATCACATCACTTACATCATCGTATTGTTATGAAGAAAGTTTATATCTGAACAACATTCGAGACGCCTAAACATCAAAAAGTTCTCGTTGATTTCTTGATGCACAGAATAAAGAACCTTAAATCGATAAACATAGCGTCGAATACATATTGATCGTTGCGGGCTTGTATATTCGACTGCACTAATAATAATTGTATTTGTGGTATAAAAAGCACGTCTCGCGGGTAGCAACTCGGTTTAGTTTGAGTTACAGTACCATAAGTATTGGAGGGATTTAATGTAACGACTTTGGCGACAATTAAGGACTGTGAGGACTGAATCTCGGGTTTATTTCTCAAAGTTTACGGGTTGGAAAATCCCTTCGGATCACCGGCTGACTGAGGAGCCAGGTATGTGGAAATTCCACTAAAAACCACCCCGGCGGCCGGTCCAAGGCGCCATGCTCTGAGGAGGACTCGGACCATGTTATTTCAGGTTGCGGCTTAGATGCAGTTTTGCGACCAAGCTGCCTTCCTACCGCTGAGCGCAGCAATCAATCTGCTGCCAGAGGTCCTCACTCTCTGGCAGATTGTGGTCCCATCGAAAGCTGATATCGCCGCCGACGTTGTCTGCGCTCGGGATCGGCCCTCTCCCGATCCCGTTCAGCGGTCTCTTTCTGGAGCATTATGGCTTCACAGAAATAGACCACTGCACTACAGCTCTCCTCACACGCCAGCATGGCAGCAATGATTACTAGCGGAGACAGCTCTCGTCCGATTTGGTCGACTAGGACTTCGCGTTCAGAAGCCCACCCGGTCCTCTGGCGTATGCTGGGTGGAGTCGGCTGCGCAGTGATGGCATCGTGCTGTCTCTTCGCGTCCGATCTTATTTACAGTATTAAGTAAACTAATCGTTCGAAAACGTAATAAAGTAGCTAATTTTTTCCTTTAGAACGTGTAAATTATAAATTGGAATGAGTACATAATGAGTGTGTGTTCAGAGCGAGCTGTCGGGCATGTCGTTCAGCGCGGAGCGGCAGGCCGCGCTGCAGCAGGCCGTGCGCGGCGGGCAGGCGGCGGGCCGCTCGCAGCGCGACCGCCTGGACGCGTTGGGCGCGCGCCTCTCGCGCTGCGACTTCCGCTACCAGCCGCCGCAGCCGGACTTCGACAGCCGCAGGGTCAGCGGTCAGTACCCCCCCCCACGCTACTCACAAACCTCATTAAAGCTCCGGCCAAAGTTGCGCGACCAAAGTGGCCTACGCTACCTACGGCGCTTTGCACGCCTACGCGGCCGCAAAACGGGAGCTCAGTGCGCAGAGCGGGACGCACGTGTCTAGTGCTCAGACGTGTGTCACGCGAGAAAGCCATCTTTTTTTAAAACAAACCCGTATTTGGAATATATGGCGTATGTCGCGTGGACAAACGTACACGAAACGGACACAAAGAACACTCAAACTCGGAACAACAATTTGTGCGTGATGCATTCGTGATAAAATGCAGAGAAAGTGCATGCGTTTGTTGATGTCCCGTGTGGGATTTGACACGACACTTGACGCTCTACTGCGTCAAGGCGGCGTGGCGATAGTTTGAATCATTAGGCCGACTGTGTAGTCAAATTAATAATATTATTGGTAATTATTTCGTTCCACGTTGACTACAACAGAAAATTATATAGAGGTGTTTATTTTAACAGTGAGAGAATATCCCGTTAATATATAATTTGAAAAACAAAGATAACAAAGTATAACGGAACTGAAACACTAAATAAGTACACAAATTGACAGTGACGTCAGTGGTCGTGTCAAAAGCGCGCGCAAATGGCGGCGTTTGAATATCTTTAATTTAGTTAGTGTTTTAAATTTTAATTTGAAAATTAGTTTGACTATTTTCAAGTCTATTTATATTTTTTCCATATTATAGAGACGTAAATTATCAGATGGAGAAATAAAAAAAAAGGTATATTCCCTATTAAAGCATGAATATTATTATGCGAATTTCATAATAATATCACACGAGTGTTGTAGCGCCTAATTAAGCACAGTTGAATGTTCGAATGCAAATAAAGTATCTGCACCGATACCACTGCTGGAGTCGGTCGGACGAGGATGTGATCACCACAGCAGTGAAGCAGATGCGGCAGATAAGACGCGCAGCTGTAGCGACTCACTTACTAACGCGCAGGCTCGGTCGAAGCCTTATTCTGTATTTTTATAATATAATTCTTTTTACAAAAAACCGACTTCAAGAACTTGACCAAATTAAAATTTGAACACACGAGAAGCACCAACTTGCGAATTAGAAACGAATCATCGTAATCGATTCACCCAGTCAAATTTTTTGAGGTTACAAAGAAAAAAACATAGTCGTATTGAGAACCGTCTCCTTTTTCGAAGTCGGTTAAAAACAGTGTTAGCGATGTGTTGCAGGCACAATCTGCAGGCTGGTCGACGTGCGCGACCCCGGCCACTGCACGGCGCTGGAGACGGCGGCCGGCGGCCGGGTGAGTGCCGCTTGGCTGCTGCTCACGGCGCTCGCGAGCAGATAGCGCCGTGACTCTGATAGTCTATAAGCAAATTAACATTACTGTTTATCCGTTAACTTTCTCTTCAATGTGGCAAATTCTTTGATATCCTCCGTTACCTAATGTGTTAAATTACGTGTTTATTACCTTTCTAGGGCTTCGTACCTTAAAAAAAAAACGGAACCCTCGCAGAATCACTTTCTTGTCCGTCCGTCTGTCTGTCAAAGACCCCTTTTCTCAGGAACGCGAGGAGGTATCAAAATGAAATTTATATCAAATAGGTCTACTGTCCCTCGGAGCTATGAAATAATTAAACTTCTGAGTGAACGAAATCCGTTTACGATACAAATTTTTGACACTCGAAAGGGAATCAAAACCGACAAGAAATTTCCCGTAATCTTAGAATCTTGAAATTCGGTATGAAGCAACGTCTTATAATACAGATAAAGGAAAAATTAAGAAAAACATAAAATTTTATTACATCATATAATGTACCTACAGGCTTCTACGGAACCCTCGGTGCGCGAGTCCGACTCGCACTTGGGCGGTTTTTTTTAACACGATTTGGTTTCGCGTGTAAACGGTGTAGTTTGGAGTGGTATATAAGTGCGAGGCGTGTGCCGGCAGCTGTACAACGTGGTGGTGGACACGGAGCTGACGAGCAAGCTGCTGCTGCAGCGCGGCCGGCTGCAGGCGCGCACCACCATCATCCCGCTCAACAAGATCAGCGCGCACGTCGTCGACGCCCGCTCCGTGCGGACCGCGCAGGACGTCGTGAGTTGCATTATTGCCTGCTTAGTTTTTTTCACGGAATACAAGGCAAACGATCAGACGTATCGCCTGATGGTAAGCGATCAAGTGCGTGGTCGGCCTTTANACAGTGACGTCAGTGGTCGTGTCAAAAGCGCGCGCAAATGGCGGCGTTTGAATATCTTTAATTTAGTTAGTGTTTTAAATTTTAATTTGAAAATTAGTTTGACTATTTTCAAGTCTATTTATATTTTTTCCATATTATAGAGACGTAAATTATCAGATGGAGAAATAAAAAAAAAGGTATATTCCCTATTAAAGCATGAATATTATTATGCGAATTTCATAATAATATCACACGAGTGTTGTAGCGCCTAATTAAGCACAGTTGAATGTTCGAATGCAAATAAAGTATCTGCACCGATACCACTGCTGGAGTCGGTCGGACGAGGATGTGATCACCACAGCAGTGAAGCAGATGCGGCAGATAAGACGCGCAGCTGTAGCGACTCACTTACTAACGCGCAGGCTCGGTCGAAGCCTTATTCTGTATTTTTATAATATAATTCTTTTTACAAAAAACCGACTTCAAGAACTTGACCAAATTAAAATTTGAACACACGAGAAGCACCAACTTGCGAATTAGAAACGAATCATCGTAATCGATTCACCCAGTCAAATTTTTTGAGGTTACAAAGAAAAAAACATAGTCGTATTGAGAACCGTCTCCTTTTTCGAAGTCGGTTAAAAACAGTGTTAGCGATGTGTTGCAGGCACAATCTGCAGGCTGGTCGACGTGCGCGACCCCGGCCACTGCACGGCGCTGGAGACGGCGGCCGGCGGCCGGGTGAGTGCCGCTTGGCTGCTGCTCACGGCGCTCGCGAGCAGATAGCGCCGTGACTCTGATAGTCTATAAGCAAATTAACATTACTGTTTATCCGTTAACTTTCTCTTCAATGTGGCAAATTCTTTGATATCCTCCGTTACCTAATGTGTTAAATTACGTGTTTATTACCTTTCTAGGGCTTCGTACCTTAAAAAAAAAACGGAACCCTCGCAGAATCACTTTCTTGTCCGTCCGTCTGTCTGTCAAAGACCCCTTTTCTCAGGAACGCGAGGAGGTATCAAAATGAAATTTATATCAAATAGGTCTACTGTCCCTCGGAGCTATGAAATAATTAAACTTCTGAGTGAACGAAATCCGTTTACGATACAAATTTTTGACACTCGAAAGGGAATCAAAACCGACAAGAAATTTCCCGTAATCTTAGAATCTTGAAATTCGGTATGAAGCAACGTCTTATAATACAGATAAAGGAAAAATTAAGAAAAACATAAAATTTTATTACATCATATAATGTACCTACAGGCTTCTACGGTACCCTCGGTGCGCGAGTCCGACTCGCACTTGGGCGGTTTTTTTTAACACGATTTGGTTTCGCGTGTAAACGGTGTAGTTTGGAGTGGTATATAAGTGCGAGGCGTGTGCCGGCAGCTGTACAACGTGGTGGTGGACACGGAGCTGACGAGCAAGCTGCTGCTGCAGCGCGGCCGGCTGCAGGCGCGCACCACCATCATCCCGCTCAACAAGATCAGCGCGCACGTCGTCGACGCCCGCTCCGTGCGGACCGCGCAGGACGTCGTGAGTTGCATTATTGCCTGCTTAGTTTTTTTCACGGAATACAAGGCAAACGATCAGACGTATCGCCTGATGGTAAGCGATCAAGTGCGTGGTCGGCCTTTACGGGATGGGGACGGAAACGGGGAGACGTTGGGGTATGGGCCTCCGGTATCCTCATTCACTCGGTGAAACACGACACAACCACTGTTTCGCACCGATTCGTGAAGGCGTGCTATCACTCCGGTCGAGCCGGCCCATGCATGCACCTTTCTACTGCACTAAGTTATGTGGATTCGATCTCCACTATTAAGTGCTGGTATCTCGGGTTCTGGAACAGTTGTACATATATGAATTATAGAATACAATATTAATAGTCTGTTAGATAATAGTCTCTTTGTACTATTAAAATAACCACGTTTTACTAAATGCATATATATGTTTACACAGTACAAATACCAAAATAACATATTTTCAATGTTTGTCTGTTTGTTCCGGCTAATCTCTGAAACGGCTGAATCGATTTTGACGGCATTTTCACTTGGAAGCTATCTGATAACATAAGAAATAACTTAGGCTACTTTTTTGACTGTCTTCGCCCCGTGGCGTTATCCGAAGATAATGCTGTACAGCGGGTAACACCGCGCGGCTATATACTATATATAGATTTATACATATAATAACATAGAAAAGCCATTGAATTACGAACTATTCACAGAAAACATACCATCATATATTCTGAAGGCAACAAAATTTTAAATGTTATTATTTCTGTTGGGTTTAATATAACCAAACACCTTGGCAAGCAGCGAGGCATACGTATATATATACCTAGGTCAAATGTGTGTTAGGTCAGTATATTGTGAGTGACTTCGAATACATACATTTCTTAATATTATAATGTTTCAATAAACATTATTTTTATAAATATTCCAAATATTGACGACCTTGTGAATTAGCCTCGGGAAACTTCGCATTACATAACACGATTCTGGATGAAACAAAATGTTTGTATCTAAAAGGAGTAGGAAACAAATAAAATAAAACTAAATTGATAATCGCCTTTTTTAGGGTTCCGTATCTAAAAAGTAAAAAACGGAACCCTTATTAGATCATTTTGTTGTCCGTCTGTCTGTCTGTCAAAACGATTCTGTGAAGACTTGAAAAAAAATCAAACTTCTTGTATGTAAAATAAAGATACAGCTGTTTATTCTTCAACAAAACGCGTATTTCGACTCTTCCAAGGAAACCATACTTAATAGGTTTTGGCAGGTAACGTCGTTATGGACCACAAGTGCATGAGAAAATCTCAAAACTACATTTGTAATTAAAGATTAAAAAATATTAGGTCCATATTTATTGAGGGGTCGAAATTTGAAAATGAAGCTATTAGTTCAACTGGGGTTTCATATGAAAGGGCCTGATGCGCATATTAAAACAAAATGTTTAATTTTTTTTACCACGCATCACTTTATTTATTTTGAAAAATATTAAAAATACCATTCTTTGTCTTCGAAGTTTATGAAGAGAAAATTTTAAATAATTTTAATTATCTAATATCTGATCCTACGTACGGAACCCTCGGTGGGCGAGGCCGATTCGCACGTGTACGATTTTTTAAACTTGGTTATCGTACATTTAAGTAAACCTAAAATATGTGATCCAATATATACGATCTACTTTTTCTTGTAGTCGTTATTATGGCTAGAAGATCGACTGGGAAAAATAGTACATAAAATTTTAAATGTTGGGCGGAGTAAAGTTTGTATTTTATTTTCTGAAATTTAGTAATCGTGTACTATCTCGTTATGGTGGTGGATAGACNTGAAACACGACACAACCACTGTTTCGCACCGATTCGTGAAGGCGTGCTATCACTCCGGTCGAGCCGGCCCATGCATGCACCTTTCTACTGCACTAAGTTATGTGGATTCGATCTCCACTATTAAGTGCTGGTATCTCGGGTTCTGGAACAGTTGTACATATATGAATTATAGAATACAATATTAATAGTCTGTTAGATAATAGTCTCTTTGTACTATTAAAATAACCACGTTTTACTAAATGCATATATATGTTTACACAATACAAAGACCAAAATAACATATTTTCAATTTTTGTCTGTTTGTTCCGGCTAATCTCTGAAACGGCTGAATCGATTTTGACGGCATTTTCACTTGGCAGCTAGCTGATAACATAAGAAGTAACTTAGACTACTTTTTTTGACTGTCTTCGCCCCGTGGCGTTATCCGGAGATAATGCTGTACAGCGGGTAACACCGTGCGGCTCTGCTAGTTATATACTATATACAGATTTATACATATAATAACATAGAAAAGCCATTGAATTACGAACTATTAAAAGAAAACATACCATTTTATATTCTGAAGGAAACAAAATTTTAAATGTTATTATTTCTGTTGGGTTTAATATAACCAAACACCTTGGCAAGCAGCGAGGCATACGTATGCGTACCTAGGTCAAATGTGTATTAGGTCAGTATATTGTGAGTGACTTCGAATACATACATTTCTAAATATTATAATGTTTCAATAAACATTATTTTTATAAATATTCCAAATATTGACAACCCTTATTAGATCATTTTGTTGTCCGTCTGTCTGTCTGTCTGTCAAAACGATTCCTCGAAGACTTGAAAAAAATCAAACTTCTTTTATGTAAAATAAAGATACAGCTGTTCATTCTTCAACAAAACGCGTATTTCGACTCTTCCAAGGTAACCATACTTAATAGGTTTTGGCAGGTAACGTCGTTATAGACCACAAATGCATGAAAAAATCTCAAAACTATACATTTGTAATTAAAGACTAAAAAATATTAGGTCCATATTTATTGAGGGATCGAAATTTGAAAATGAAGCTATTAGTTCAACTGGGGTCTCATATGAAAGGGCCTGATGCGCATATTAAAACAAAATGTTTAATTTTTTTACTACACATCACTTTATTTATTTTGAAAAATATTAAAAAATACCATTCGTTGTCTTCGTAGTTTATGAAGAGAAAATTTTAAATAATTTTAATTACCTAATACCTGATCCTACGTATGGAACCCTCGGTGGGCGAGGCCGATTCGCACGTGTACGATTTTTTAAACTTGGTTATCGTATATTTAAGTAAACCTAAAATATGTGATCCAATATATACGATCTAATTTTGCTTGTAGTCGTTATTATGTTTAGAATATGGACTGGGAAAAATAGTACATAAAATTTTAAATGTTGGGCGGAGTAAAGTTTGTATTCTATTTTCTGAAATTTCGTTATCGTGTACTATCTCGTTATGGTGGTGGATAGATACGAAAAAATGTAAATAGGTTTGACGAGTCGTGTGTCGTGTGTCGGTTCAGGGCGGCGGTCCGGAGAACGTGCAGCTGGCGCTGGACCTGATCTCGTTCGAGCCGCACCTGCGGCCGGCCATGGAGTGGGTGTTCGGCTCCACGCTGGTGTGCCGCGACCTGGAGACGGCCAAGCGCGTGACGTTCCACCCCGCCGTGCGGCGCCGCTGCGTGACGCTGGACGGCGACGTGTTCGACCCCTCGGGCACGCTCTCCGGCGGCGCGCGCCAGAAGGTGCTCCGCAGATACTGCTTAGATAACAATTACTTCTCAACCGTCTAAACGTACAGCTGTGGCGATTGGTAGCTTACGATCGATGGATTAACCTTACTACTTTGATATGCCCTTCATCGATTCTATCATGTCCTACTGCATAATACGTGTATTAATATAGAATAAATAGAAAATAATGATTGCAAGCGCTTGTAGTTGCATTATTATACGACGCATATTTAAGGAAATACTATAAATTGTAGAAGTTAGTAATGCATACCCATTAGTAGCTTGTTCATATCCGGTTCGAAGGACCATATAGATTTGAACAATCAAACCAAGTAGCTTTTATTTCAAGTAGACGCTTTAAGACTTTCGAAAGTTTACATTAATGGATATAATTTCTCGGTTCCAAAATGTCGTTCTTATAGAAAAGAACCGACAAGAAACTCATAAGTTTCTCTTTTAAAAATCTTATTTTCAATTTTAGTATACAGTCAGTGAAATAATTTGGCTTGACAGATGTTAACTTTTTTCACGTTAATCACGTAAAGGATTTTCACGATGAAAATAGTAATGAAACCAAAGAAATAACTTACAAAAAAACCAGTCAGCACACGCTTGATAATGTACTAAACATTTTCTAATAAATAATTAATAAGCTAAAATGAAACAGATTTTTCGGTTGATTGTTTAAGTACTATAATAAATATTCAGGGTGGGTCAGTACTGCTGCAACTACAAGAGCTGAAGCAGCTGGAACAGGAGTTGCAGGCGACAGAGTCACAGCTGTCAAAGGATACGGCTGAACTGAACGCCATGCAACACGCAGCCGAGAAGTACACCAGCACGCAACAGAAGTATATCATTACTGTTATAACCATCTCATGTAACCAAAGATGTAATGTAACGCGCGTAGTCGTCATCAATCAACAACCCATAATGTCCCACTGCTGGGCTCGGGTCTCCTCTCAGGAGAGGGTTAAGGCCATATGTCCCCACACTGGCCAAGTACGGGCTGGGGACTGGTTGTGGCTACGTCATTTTGCCGTTGGACGTTTTGAAGCCGCCCGAAGGCCTCCAACTAAGCTTCACGACTGTTATCGTATGATAACAACCGGGACCGACTGCTAAACGTGACCTCCGAATCACGGAGACGCTCATGGTAACATGCCACCAGCGGTCAACCATCCAGGTACTCGGACCACGCGCTCGTTGCTTACCCTCGGTGATTGTTACTAATCACCGAGTGCAACTGGGCTGTGAGCGCCGTAGTCAAGATAACAGCAAAAAAACCGCATTATATTACCACAAATTTATAATATTCTCCAATGCACGTCAAGTAGAACGGTTGGGATATGAATGTCTCCGCATTATTTCGACCGGCGGAATTTTATAACATCTGACAGAATCGATCATATTTAATTAAATTCTCAAACTTATCAGATAACATTAAAAATTATTTATCGTAATTATTCTAATGATTATTAACACACAATTACTATTTGATAATACAGGATTGTGTAACATTAAAGATTTATTACGCCGGAAGTACCATTGTATAAAAAGAGTATAGACGGCATAACAATATTTGTAAGTAGCGCCGCAAGCTGACGAGCGGAAAACGCCAAGATTTTATTATTCAATATGAATCCACTATTTACTTGATTATTAAACGGTGTGCTTCCTCTTATCAAGTGAAATATAAATTCTAAATTTTGTGATGGAACTACAGTCCATAATAGTCCACTGCTGGACATAGGCCGATCTTTATTTTTTAAAATTTTATTAATTTAGAGACTTTTATTACATAGTAATATGCTACTCGCATCGTACCATATCCTATTTTGTCTTCTATTTAAGATCAGGTCAAAACTTTCGACACGTAAATATTCCAAATAAGTCAAGTTCAGCATTTGAGGTTGGATCGCCTATAATGTTAATAAACATACCAATATCATAACTATTTAAATTATATCTACGCACCAACATCTCCCTTCGTCTTCGAAACTAGACGCTCCGTCAGCGAGTGGCAGGCATTTTAGTTGTGTAGACGCCAAAAATGCATTTCTATATGTTCACCAACATGCCATACTCCTTAAGTCTTCTGAAGACTTCGTGTAAGTGCTCCTCGTGCTCCGCTTCATCGTGAGATTATTACAAGAAAACTAGCATATAATCAGTGTGTAGCAGTAAATAAGCACGAGCATAAAGTACATAATCGTATTCGAGCAAGCGTGCTCTCCGCGGGATAACGAGATCCGAGTGGAGCCGGCGCGTCACGTACTCGCTGTGTACAGGCGGGGTAGGGCATCCCAGGAACTGGGTTTTAATATATTTTATAGAAGTCAATGTCCATATAGATAGTAACTTAATTAAATAGTATGTCTGTATATGTGTAAGTGTAAATATATAAAAATAGATTTAGGTTTAACATTATTTATAAGATTTAAATATAATTAAATATGTAAATGTTTTTCTGTAGTTGGTAGCCTACAGACATCATCAAAATTTATAATCATTTAATAAGTTAAGACATTGAGTAACATTTATGACTGTTAAATTGAAGCTTCAGTCAAAATTATTCATCGACACTAACGTCGCCACCACATGTACTGGATTATCAAGGTTAATTAGGTGAAACCATCAAAATCTGCTGCCCGCTTGTGTCGATCCATAACTTCCAGTTTCCAACTCAACAACTAGATTTTAGCTTACTATGCTATATTGGCCAGACTAGTTAGGATAGGGTTGGTTTTAAGTTTTCCTTTTCTGTGCAATGACTTTATCCTAGATAATTTGTTCCTTTAATCGACTTTTACGACATCGAAGGGATGAATATGAGTGGTGAAAAGGTTAAGTAAAAGCAGCTAGTACAGTAAGTTAACGATAGTGAATGTGCAGGTACGAGATGATGTCCCACGAGCTGGAGGTGGTGAAGGCGCGGCTGGCCACCACCTCCACGGCGCAACTGCACGCCGAGATCGAGAGCCTGCGAGCGCAGGTAACCGCTTACCACTGTGTCTATATACCTAGGTGTGCCAAGTCGCTGTGCCACTTAAGTTCATGAAGTGAACCATTTGCCTATTCTATCATAAAAAATATATGTATTTATGGATCTCTAGGGTATGAAAAGTCTAATTTAGATACCAAACTTGCATTTTACAATTACATAAGATAAAACGGTTTCCAACGTAAAAACTTTTTAGATCGACTATTGCAACAAATATTTCTACCTTGATGAATATATGTATAAAATAATGTTTAGGTAGAAGAATTGACTGCAGCAGTAGAGCGGGACAAAGTGACACAGAAAGAGACTGCGGCTCGGGCGAGAGAGCTAGAAGCCAAAGTCAAGGATATCAAAGGGCATCGGGAAAGGTAAGAAGACTACATCAAAATTCATAACAGTAATTACAAACATTTACAAAACCACTCGTATTTGCAAGCAAATCATCTAAAACCGCGGCGTCCAATGTGACGATAGACTCATCCGAATAAAATAGATCCTCTTTAATATGACAAATTCCAACAGGGAATTCAAAAAAGCCGAGGAAGCTTTAAAAAAGGCCAAAAAAGACGCAGAGCTTCACGGGAACTCGTGGAAGCAACGCGAGCAAGAGCTGGAGACGCTCAAGTTGGAGGTGCAGGAACTGGAGAACGCCGTTACCGCCAGCCGACAGCAGCTGGAAGAGACCAGCCAAGCCGCGCAGCAGCTGCTGGAGACGTTCGAAGCTGCCAAACAGGAACACGCCAGGACCACGGTCGGTACATCTTGAAGTCATGAGCCGCACTTGGCCTTCTCAGATTTTTTTATTTATTATATTTATAAGAATTATTTAGCTCAAAATTTTCATCCTTTTACAACCAATACCTATTTTGATACTAACATTAATTAGAAATGATATACATATCAAAAGATCGTTTGCGAGTTCAGACTGTATATTAACAAAATAGTGAACAAGACGGTAGTATGATTGAAGGTCGTGACTGTGACCCATTATGATTAATTAATCAGTTTACAAATTGTGTGTAGGAAGCAGTAAAAGAGATGCAGTCACGCATCAAGAAGCAGAAAGCGGAGATATCGGGCCGCAGCAGCGAGATCACCCGCCTGAACCAGAAGAAGGAACAGTTGGGCAAGGCCAGCTCCGACTTGGAGCTCGCCATTAAGGAGTTGGAATACAAGATCAAGGAGTTGCAGGCAGAAGCCGCTGAATGTGTCAAAAAGGTAAAACAAAACTTTAGTGTGTTTTTTGTTATTTATAACGCCCTGATTTTGAGAAAATATGAGCGTTAAGACAATTCAATAAGGCTTATTTGTATAACAACTAGTCAATTTTGTCTAAAGTGGCAGTCTGCCGTCACGTCATTTTTTTTTAAATCGCATTACTTTTTTGAAAGTTAATGATTTCGTCGAATCGTGGGAACTTCAGTAAATTTAATATGCATAATTTTACCAATAACGAAAACATGTATTTATAATTTTGACTCTTATAACAGTGATATTTTGGCTGGAACCGAGGTCATTTGTGTTCCTAACCACAGGAACACAACTGACCTCGTTGTGTTGTGTTCCTGTGGTCACAGTACCTTGTTGTGTGTCTCACTTGAATATTTAGAGAAGGTGGGCGCTGATTGAAAACCTTAAGGGATTAAGTAAGGTAGCTATTTACCTACAAACGAAAATATGTATCACAAATATGGTTAATTTCGATTAAAGGTAATTATTAATTACTGTAGGTCAAAACTAAACGGACATGAATTCATTTAAACACAAATTGATTAAATAATAATTGTTTACACAAAGAGCGATAAGGCACACGACTTAAATATAATCACAATATAAATAATAAATCAAATAGTAGAAAACTATTATAACTCAGGAGTGACTCATGTCACAATTAAGAGGTGTGGACGTCGCGTGATCTGAAAATAAACTGATCCCTGTTTCCGGTTACGCTGTTTTATATATATAAGCATCGTCCTCACCACGCCTGATTCATGGATCCTTTCGATTGTGTATAATTAAGTATTCCGATACCCTCATTCCTACAGATATAATGTTAGCAACAGTACTATTATTTTGTCATATATTGTTAATATGTGCCAAAATTCGAATCTGATTAAAGATCCCAAGTTCGACGTATTCCATGTCCGTTTTCCTTTTTGTAATCTCTTAATCATCAAGCTAACGTATCGATTATATTTATTTGGCACCCGCGATACAATGATTGATTTAGTACAGATGTCATCTACACAACTATAAACTTATAATAATTATTTTCACGGGAATTAACGCGATCTCTTATCTATAAGTATAACATACCTCTCGTTTGCCTGGCGTTTCGACCTGTGCCCACGGCCAGTGCAGCCTGGTGGTGATCGCGTTAATTCCCCTGAAAATCATTATTAGATCTTGAAATGCGAAAGTTTTAAGGTAATTACAAATTTTCAAATATTTGTCAACAATTTTTTGCTCAATAAATATCATTATTATTATTATCTACTCGTACATTACACGTAGTACTGCTTTAAATATTGTAAATAATGTACCGTTCAGTAGCCGTCACATTATCCTCTGAAACGAAAGGAGTGAACGGTGGCACAGTAGTGGTTACGTCCACGCGGGTCCAGTGCAGTGTCGTGTTGCGTGTTGCAGACCTCGGCGCTGGAGAGCGAGTACCCGTGGATAGCGAGCGAGCGCGAGTACTTCGGCAGCGCGGGCGGGCTGTACGACTTCGCGGGGCGGCAGGCCGGCGTGGCGGGCCAGCGCCTCGCCATGCTGCGGGAGCGCAAGGACAAGCTGGCGCGCGGCCTCAACGCGCGCGCGCACACGCTGCTCGGCAAGGAGGAGGACCAGGTACCGCGCCGCGGGCTCGGCACTTACTTC
The DNA here is from genome assembly GCA_003709505.1 of Hyphantria cunea. Lineage (NCBI taxonomy): Eukaryota > Metazoa > Arthropoda > Insecta > Lepidoptera > Erebidae > Hyphantria > Hyphantria cunea. The sequence continues at coordinate 36,135 of PKRV01003527.1, read as the reverse complement.
GTACTTCGATGTGTCTTCGATAGATGGCGCTGTACTATAATTTTGTTATGGTGTATATTTCCGCATACAGCGAAACAATAACATATTCACGACTCTCTCTTTGTGTTAAAGTAACATCGAATTTTGCTCCTTCATTATATTGATGAAAATAATAAAGTAAACTTACGACTGAACTAATAATTCGTTCGTCCGTTGCCAGTATCAGGACGTGATGCGCAAAAAGGCAATCGTGGAAGCGGACCGCGCTAAACTAGTCCAGGTGATGGCAGAACTCGATGAGAAGAAGAAACAAACTCTAGTGACGGCTTGCGAACAGGTTAACCGGGACTTCGGCTCTATCTTTAGCACTCTCCTGCCCGGAGCGCAGGCCAAGCTCAAGCCGCCCGATGGACTCACCGTGCTCGACGGCCTGGAAGTAAGGAGACCTTCATCAGTTGTTTTATATATATATCATTCTAGCACTTGACACGTAACGCCATCTAGCCTCAAACTACGAAGGGCTTGTACTATGAAAGCTAGATTAACTGATTTATTACAAATAAACTTTTTTTGCATAAACATACATAGAAGACACCCACTTCCAAAACAAAAGTTTGCAGATTATTCAAACATTTGATTCGATCCAGACATCCAATCTAAGACGCCAACTTAATGTATACCAGTATTTTTGGTCAGCGAGGTATAGTAGGTCAAAAAGTATTTTTAAAAGAAAGGAAATTATGTTCAACCGTCAATATTAAAGTGTATCAATGTGATGAGAGGCAAAAGAAATGGTGGATCTGAAGGTAAACGACTACCATCGCCCTTGGGACGAGCAACTTAAGAGTCGCGAATACGTTGAAGGAAAAGATTAACATAGACTTTCTGTAAAGCTGTGGTATCTTTCCGGGGGAAATCGTTCGAAGTGTGGTGTGGTTCTGTGCGGTGTTAAGTAGAGGGGTGCGCAGGTGAAGGTGGGGTTCAACCACACGTGGAAGGAGTCGCTGGGCGAGCTGTCGGGCGGGCAGCGCTCGCTGGTGGCGTTGTCGCTGGTGCTGGCCATGCTGCTGTTCAAGCCCGCGCCGCTGTACATCCTGGACGAGGTGGACGCCGCGCTCGACCTCTCGCACACGCAGAACATCGGCCAGATGCTCAAGGACCACTTCACGCACTCGCAGGTACTCCGCCTGCAGCCTGCCCATTGCATCTGCAAACGTCACGTTCTACTTATATACTAACTATGGCTGATACTATTCCTTCTGCACCTCGATTTCCCGGATCAGAACTGTCACAGTGATATCTTTATAAAAAAAGATAGTAATGACCCAAATTACAGATCCTTTAAGACGGATAAAAAGAATTCGTGGCAGGCACCGTATCAATTTACGCTGTATATAGTAGCGCTGTTTGCCTTCAGTCTGTATATGCTTCACTACAATAATTCCTCCATATGATGTGAAATATCTTAAAATGAACTGTTTTTGATTCCACAGGCCTGCCAGTGTCTATATCCGCCTTAGAGGCCTAAATGATGTCAGACTTTCTTTAGTGCCCGTTTTAGATATCATGATAATCTTATATTGCATTATTTTACATGTTCAATTATAATAGAAATGAACATGATAATTATATGCAACACTCATTCAGTACTCACAAAAACTCATACTTATCACATAACAAAGCCAAGCTTGCTATAGCGTTATATTATATTTTTACTGACTCATTGTAAACGTTTGTTACAGTTTATAATAGTATCGTTGAAGGACGGTATGTTCAACAACGCCAACGTTTTGTTCCGCACGCGTTTCGTGGACGGCATGTCGGCCGTACAACGCACGGTCAACACCCGCCGTTGAAACCAACACCCACAGAGCAACACTCGCCGGTGAAACCAACACCCACAGACCAACACTCGCCGGTGAAACCAACACCCACAGAGCAACACTCGCCGGTGAAACCAACACCCACAGACCAACATTCGCCGGTGAAACCAACACCCACAGAGCAACACTCGCCGGTGAAACCAACACCCACAGACCAACATTCGCCGGTGAAACCAACACCCACACAGCAACACTCGCCGGTGAAACCAACACCCACAGACCAACATTCGCCGGTGAAACCAACACCCACAGAGCAACACTCGCCGGTGAAACCAACACCCACAGACCAACATTCGCCGGTGAAACCAACACCCACAGAGCAACACTCGCCGGTGAAACCAACACCCACAGACCAACATTCGCCGGTGAAACCAACACCCACAGAGCAACACTCGCCGGTGAAACCAACACCCACAGACCAACATTCGCCGGTGAAACCAACACCCACAGAGCAACACTCGCCGGTGAAACCAACACCCACAGACCAACATTCGCCGGTGAAACCAACACCCACAGAGCAACACTCGCCGGTGAAACCAACACCCACAGACCAACATTCGCCGGTGAAACCAACACCCACAGAGCAACACTCGCCGGTGAAACCAACACCCACAGACCAACATTCGCCGGTGAAACCAACACCCACAGAGCAACACTCGCCGGTGAAACCAACACCCACAGACCAACATTCGCCGGTAAAACCAACACCCACAGAGCAACATTCGCCGATGAAACCAACACCCATAAAGCAATCAAGCTGGTGGACCGGGCCATGTTGGACTATTCTACCACTCGACCGAGCCAACATAACATCATTAGATATAAATCACTTATAAACACGAAAGCACAATGAAGTGCAGGCCAAAACCTCATTATTAAGGAGAGGCCTATGTCCAGAGGACTGTTAAAGACAATACAATGCAATTTCCAATTTAATTAAGCATATAAATAATGATTTACTATTTCGTGTTATTTTTAATATGGTTGTGCACTGTCAGGTGGAAAACATTGCGAATACAGACAATTTATCAGGTAGTAGAGCCACGCTGGTGTGAGCTCGGCAGGGCCGGAGCTGCGTCCGCACAGACCTGCGTGAGTTGTGTTGCGATGCTAAGCGCGGGACCGGAGGCCCAATTATACTGAATGTTGCATTATCTGCATTATCAATGAGTATGGTCACCACCGCTCTTGGATTCAGGGCAGGGCCACACATTGAAACAAAATGTAACTTGTTAGTTACAAACACTATAGCGGCCAATATCTAAGTGAGAAGGAAATTCGTGCTCTGGTATTGATTACCAGATTTTAATCGTCAAAAAAATATATAGTTGTTATATTATTTAGGGCTACGAATTGTAAAAATCATTATTTCACGTTTATATACGTAATTTGTGTTGAGGCAATACAAAATAGGTATTATTTTTGCATAGGCACCCAATAGGCATGATGACAGTAACCAAGAACCACTAAAATTACGTGTTTATCTGATGAAATGGGGTTGATGTTCATATTTTATTTATTTTCACATTTAGAGCGAGATCAAAAGATAATTAACAAAAATAAAACTACAAAATACAGCAATCCGCCATGTTAAATTGAATACCAATGGGAGCGAGTTACGTCACTTATGTATAATACATATATAATCGAGGATCACTTTACTGTTTTTAAGAGCTATAACAACAGACGCCGTGACACCACCGAGCGCTTTCTAGTGAATTTAAAAATTTAATATTTAAATTGCAATATTTACTTACCAAAACTTTATTTTTTGTAGAAATAAAACTATTGGAGATACTTCCGATTGTCATAAAACAGTTCATCAAAATTAGTCATCATGCCTATTTGAATGAATGCTTAACGCTTACATTGAGGTTTAGGGGTAAATACGATATACACTTTTTCTTGTTAATAGTTAGTTTTGGTGTGCCAAATTATTTCCAGCGAATTCAATGGTTTGTAATGAACGGTGCTACAAAGTGGGTATAAAGTAAATAATTTAGTTTTGTTGCTTTGACTGCCTCGGTGGCGCAGTGGTAGCGTACGCGCCTGCTGTCCATGAGGTCTCGGGTTCGAATCCTGAAGTCGGACCAAATGTTTGTATGATCTACAAATATTTGTTTCGGAGTTTGGGTGTTTTCTATGTATAATATGTATTTATTTACAAAAAAAAAGTATTTATGTATTAATATCAGTTATCTAGTACCCATAATACAAGCTCTGCTTAGTTTGGGACTAGATGGCGTTGTGTGTTAGATGTCCGAAATATTTATTTATTTATTTATTTATTTTATATTTTCTTTGCTGTTTGTTTTTCGTATGTAGTGTCTATATGTTTAAATAAAAGAAATAAACTCAGTAGTATGGTCGCCAATGAGGTGCTCTGTATCATACAATATTGAGAATAAATAAGAGCAATGTGTAAATTTGGCAGTTATGAACAAATGCTCGCAAGCAATAATAATAAAAACGTGAGCAAATATTTGTATATTCGTGTATATACTGAACGCACTACGTTTGTCAAAGATAATCCAGATGTCCACCAATGGCATTAATACATCAATAAGTACAAATACTTGTTTTTTTACACAAAGTAATATTAATTATCATTTAGTTCATTTTAATCTAAGCTATAGTTGCATGTTTTGACTGTAATATTGTTATGTCAATGTTTCCATTCATTGTGTTTCATTAAAGAAATAATTTGTAAAAATCTTTAGAATATAACATTAGTTAGGTATTGTTAGTTTTAACATTTTCTTTTGAACTTTACTACCAAACCTTAGATATAGTTATAAATATTGCAATAGATTTACTTGAAGATGTACAATTTTCGTTCAGAGACCAATGTTCAGTTCCACATATTAGATAAATATCAACTACCTATATATTTGTGTTTTGAAACTCAACAAGTAGATGAAGCGTTACTAAGTCCTAGATAAAGACACTTGATGTAATATGCACGCGTCTCAGTGGTAGGATCTCGTCTGCTCATTGTTGGTGAGACTGGTTTTAGGAGTACAGATAAAATGTTCTAATTAGTTAATCTGATATGGAATAAAGAAATGTACATAAGATACCAATTGTTTTATTTTCACTCAACTATGGCGAAACCAAAATAATTTTGATAGGGTAATTTTGAAAGGGTGTTCCACCGTAGCGTTTCAACTACTAAGCCGATTTTAATGATTATTAGATTCGTAATATAAGCCCGGTAACCAGGACTATATAAGTAGTATCGCTTTTTTACGGCTATAAGATTGAGAGTCTACGCTCCGGATTAAATGGATCGACTCGACGTGATAGAATTGGTTTCTGCAGCAAACTGATATCTAGATATTTCTTTATCGCTTTTCACCGAAAGAGTAAAGATACTACAGCCCAAAACCCCCCTTCGGCTGATCCTTAGACTAAAAGAACGGCAACGCACTTGTGACTAGTTGCAAGTGTCCTTGGGCAGCGGTGGGCACTTACCATCAGGTGAGACTTCTACTCATTTGCTCCCTTTTAATGGACCACAGAAGAAATCTTTCGCAAGTTAAAATGGACGAATATGGGCTAAACATAAACGGAGAACATCTTTCAAACTTACGATTTGCGGACGACATTATACTATTCGCCACAACTAAAAATTATCTTCAAAATATGATAGGAGACTTAGAAGAGAAAGCCCCGAAGTTGGTCTAACAATGAATATCTTAAAAACTAAAGCCATGACAAACGCAACCGAAGACCCTATGATTATTAATGGAAGATTAATGGAGTACGTCAAAGAGTACACATACTTAGGCCAACAGATTTCAACCACCGAAATAATGTCAAAAGAAATAGATACAAGAATTGGCAACGCATGGAAAAGTTACTGGCGATTAAAAGAAATTATGAAAAATACTGAGATCAAAATGTCCATTAAAACAAAACTGTATAATATGTGTGTGCTACCGGTTCTCACATATGGGTGTCAAACTTGGGCACTCAACAAAGCTCAAAATCCAAGACTAAGAACATGCCAAACAGCCATGGAGAGGAGCATGCTAAACATAAAGAAATCAGACAGAATAAGAAACAAGCTAATTAGGAAACGTACGAATTGAAGACGTAACCATAAGAATAAGAAAACTTAAGTGGAGATGGGCAGGACATACATTAAGGGGCAAAGAGAAATGGAGTAAAAACATCATATTCTGGTATCCAAGAAACGCAAAAAGAAACCAAGGAAGACAGTACCGCACATGGCAAGACGAAATTGAAGCAACAGCAGGCAAAGAATGGACTAGAACAGCGCTAAGTAGATCAAAATGGAAGGAGTTGGAGGAGGCCTTTGCCAAAGTTGGGCAAAAGGTCGATGTTGTCGATGTCGTTGTTTCACTTTAGATTCAACAGTAATTTTTAACTAGGAGAAAAGCATTGTAAAATGTTGTAAATAATGTTGTCTGAATAAAATGGACCACTTGGTTATAATATACCACGTACACAGACCCTAAACAATTTATTTGATATGTCACACAAGCAATAAGTTTGCTGTTCCAAACAATAGCACGTTATAATTTTATGACAGTGACATCTATCGAGGCCCAACCATTAACAATGCCACTCAAACGCCCCTTATACTATAAAATCATAGAAAAGTAATGTAGTGTTTGTGTAGCATGCCTTATTATATATAAATACGTTTATATAATCATTCTGCAGCTCCAGAAATATGCAAGCGGTAATAAATTCCCCATCAATTGACCCTTCGTCTGCACGTTTATCTCTACAGCTCAAAAGATGAATTAATAGGTTAATGGATATAACATTGTGAAAATATTTCAAGAAAAAATTATTAATGCCAATAAAAAGGGCCGCAATTCACTAGTTTCTTGAGTTGGAGAGTTGGGAGTTCTTGAGTTAGGGGCGGTAGCTTACCTTCAGACAACCCCTTTGTTTTTGTCCCCTGTACTCAGTAATAGAATAAAAATGTAATAAGGATTATTTATAGCAAGATTTTAAAGAATTTGCTGTTACGGATATCGAGTTAAAAGTAGTTATATATTATTCTGTTAAGTGAGTTATATCATAGTAAAGTTTTATGTAAATCCGTTCAGTAGTTTTTGTGTGAAAGTGTTTAAAGCATCTGTACACCCTAACAATTTTTTGCATTTAGGATATTAAATGGGATGGATTCCCTGGTAATATTAAATACCTAGTTTATACTGCACTCTTGACGAGGGCAATAAAGTGCTAATTGCATTATTCCTTTTCTTACAATATTCAAACTCATTTTTAATCAAAGTTATATTTAATGCAAATTAAAAAAATTGCTGATAATAAGCTTGCCTTTTGTTTCCGCTTTTACTTATCTGTTAATAAAAATCCTTATTCTCCTAACACCTAAATATCGTTCAGCGAAACATATATCACGCTAAAAATTGTAAACAATAGCAACATTAGGACGTCATAACCCACATCTGTACCCTTTATAATGTTCTAATGATCTGTTCATTACCATAAAATGCGGCGAATGGTCCTCGCGACAGCTGGCCTCCGTCCTGTACGGCGCAGGGACACGCCGTGGACCCGAGCTGGTTATTTACGACTGTTGGCATCATTTGTTTTAGTATTTGCCACTGCTTGAGGTATTACTTATCCGCATTTTATACTAAAACTGATCCGCTTCTTAGGATTAGGTTTTCGCTCTTTTGATTCATGATTCTACAGTATACAAAAATTTTTAAAAGTGTATATCTAATCATTGGTTAAAAGAAATTAAGTTTGTAGTGCCAAAGATAGGGCGTTTGACAAGAATAAGAAAATATTCTGCTTTGTGTGTTGTGCATAAGGTAGTTAAGATTAGTGATGTTTATAACGCTACCACAATAGTTTGTACATATCTATTGCTTTTATTTTAGACTAGGTTATTGAACAAATTTTAGATTAATAACAGTATAACAAAAAGATGTTCAATACTTTGTCCACCGAATTTTTCTTTTGTACTTAATTTATACTTTCTCGTCACTTTTCAAATTGTAGTAAGTCCTGTACCTTCCACGCGCTATCAATACTGTACTGGTTTAATTTGCTATAAACCTTTTCTTATTCGATCATCACCAATAGCCTTTTTTCCCCAAGATTTTCTTTCAAACGTATATGGCGCGCCGCCAGGGTAAGAGAGGCAACTGCATCAGGTGTCTCTCTTCTCCGTTTCCCTCGACTACTTAATGCAGCGTCCCAAAGATGAAAGATTATTAGTCAAAAAGTAGTTATTATTATTACAGACTCAGGCTCATAGTTGCGAAAGATACGAACCATAGTTGACTTACTTTAGAAATTCAGTGAGTAAGATATTTGTGTAGCATTTTATACATAAATGAATATCGTGAAGCGTGCTGGATGTGACTGTTAATTATTGAAGTAATACTTTTAACATACATACAGGAATACTTACACGAGAACCACGTTTGAACAAGTAGAATTATGTAAATACGAACGCTTACAGACTGCGGAGTGTACTCGCACAAATGCAACGTCAGTGCGCGCATTCATCACGAGTAAAAATTCTATTACGGATGCACTATAAACATTCCTCGTGGGTCGGTCCACACCTTACTCTCGGGAAATAAACCTTTTATTAGCGGAGAGGATTTCATATCTGAAATTGATTGAGCGCTTGAGCATACAAGCAAGGCGAAGACCACATGATACTTTATTGTTAGCTATATAACTGCTTCTTTGAACTTTAAATATGAATTCACATCATTTCATTTAAGAGAATAACAGGCCCAATCTTCAGAATGTAAACATTTATACGAGATATTTTGGGTGTCCCATGGGGTTTACGTGCCACTCCACAGTTGAATAATGATTGGTTGTCCCACAGCGCTGTCTGCGGACCTGTGGCTTCGTGGCTCGCCATGAATATCAAAACCTTCTGATTGACGTTGACTTTACGACCTTTACATAAATTATATAAAAAATTATTTCCGAAAACATTAATTATTATTAAAGCAAGCTCTTTTTCTGTCTTTTAAGTGAAATATAGTGCTTAAAGTATTGGCTTATTTACAAATAATCTGTATACAATAAAATATGCTAAAATGTAAATAATTTTTAAAATACTTGGAAACTTATTCCAAACTGAGATATAGGTAAGCTGACTGCGATAAAAATTCGCCAAATACCAGCTGACGTAAAGAAATTTATAGGTGACATTGGGGGCGGCGTACACTGTGACTGTTTGTGATATTGCCCTTTACGAGGTTGAGCTTTCTACGCGTGTTGGCTTGAAAGATTAATGGGTATTACGTACAGGTATGGTACGGGCCGTACGTGTTACAATATGTTGTTATTTTTCGGTTTTACTTCCTTTGCTGACTACCTTATGTACTTAAAGTCCGGCATGGAGTTTATGTGAGGCTCAGAACTATTTTATGTTTATCGACAATAGTAAATTACAACTCGTTCTCTAAGGTTAAAAAAAATAAATAGTTCTGATTCAACACTTTGATATTGTATTTAACTACAGTCTTCAACGTTTACTTAGATTGCGCTCTTTTAATGAAATTCCTTGAGTAATTATTTGCTTGAAGTGGAATGCTAAATAAGACGATATAATTTAATGGCTACAAATTGACGGCAAATTTAAAAAAAAAAATTCTCTTTGAAAAGTAATTTTTTTGACTTACCTATAGATTTCTTAGGAGTGGCACTAGTGGAATTGACAGCACATGATCGATAAAATTTATTTAATGACTTATTAACATTAGTAAATTATACAATAACTGGTACCTAAATTGAAGTTATATTGCCTTACTTTTAGTTCCACCTAACAAAGGTAAAAATTGATGCTTACACTTTTTAAATAGCTTTTTATAATCCGGACCCTTGAGAGGCTTTTGGCGTAGTCCCGGGTGCTTCTTAGTCGGACACTAAGGTTGATTGATGCCGGCTTGTAGTCGACTATCGCGTCGTGTTGACCACCCCAGACACTTTTTATGATTTACGTCAGTATAATTTTTGCTGAAGTATATAAAGTATGATTTATTATATTGCAGCTGGTATACAAGTGATATTACTGGCAAATTTCAGGTCCTTTACAGATATAATACGGCATTGTATTATTTATTTGAGTTCGCCGTTTTTAGAAGAGGTAAGTTAACATGTTTTTGAGTTACGGCACACACAATATAAACTGTTGTAAATAGAAAGGATACCGTGTGATTTCTTGTAGGACTTTGACCTTATAAGTAATTTACAAACATAATAAAAGTAGGTATAATTCTTTATATATACACAACTAGACCAAACTGTTTCTGTTTACTTTCTAACGTGGGAGAGCCACGCTTCGGCATGCATGGGCCGGCTCGACCGGAGTGATACCACGGCCTCACAGAAAACTGGTGTGAAACAGTGCTTACGCTGTGTTTCATCGAGTGAGTGAGGATACCGGAGGCCCATACCCCAATCCAACGCCCCCTATCCCCCTCACCATCCCCCCGCCCCCCAGGCCGCCATAGTGTGGGTCACCATGCTGCATTGTTCTTTTTCGCATTGAGGATGGTGACCACCACTCTTGGATTCTGCTCATGCTTTCCATCAGGCAGGGCAGAGTCATTTTGGCAGCTAAAATATAAAAAAAAAAAAACTTTCACAAGCCTCGTGGATATGTCGATGACAAATATCATGAATTAACTCCCCATCCAACCCTGCCTATAGACGTTTTCACTTCAAGAAAAATCTTGCCAGATTCATTAATTTAAGACAAAGTTGTTTCTGAACAAACAAAAAAGTAAGCTACCTAAACATTTGGCGATACTAAACGTATGAAATACGCGGTATTTATAATAAACATTTTATTGTATTGTGTTAGTAGGTAATGTTAAAACACATACTATTGTACTACTTTCCCGCAACATTTTTGTATCTTGGAAAACCAACATTTTTGGTGACAAAGCGTAACGGCAGTCTGTAATTTTTTTGAAATTTTTCAATTATTATCTTCGGATTAGAAATAATACTAGTGGGATAATACAATGTGACATCCTTGCATGGCCCTGTGTAAATTGCCCTCCAATCTGAAAGTAAGGCTAAATATAAATATTTCGGATATCTTACAACGCCATCTAGGTTCAAGCTATCTATATATTTTACATAAAAGCCAAAACTCCGAAAAATTATTTATAAATTATACCAATATTTGGTCTGACCCGCGAATCAAACCCGGGACTTTAAGGAAAACATGCGCATACGTAACTAGTGCGTCATCGAGGCCGTCTAAATTATTTTTATTTTATAATACTAAATTGACATTTACTCATTGACCATTTCTTTATTAGAAATATGATTCATGTATTGAAATATATGTATAAGAAAAGAAAAATGTTTTTTTTTAAATACAGTACCTTCAAGTTCATCGCAGTCCTCAGATTTCATTTCACAATAGTTTGAGAAGGATTTGTACTCAAACTTTTTATTTCGGCCACAAATTGCACCATACCTTACAAAAAACACCATTCGTTATGAACCGAAATCAGTTTGCTAAAATGTAACAACTCTCTTCTATGTGTAAAATACATTTGCCATAAATGAATTCGGATTGGATTGTAAATATGTAATACTCTGTGCGTAAAATAATTGAGGACTAGTTTTATCGTGACCGTTTGAAATTCTTTCAATTTTGAAAGTACAACAATAAACATAATTCACACAAACATTAATATTATACTGTAAACAGGTGTTTCATTCTCTCCCAACTTAAGCTATTATCAAGGCTATTTTTTTATAAAGTTATTCAAGTATCTTACGTTTCGTACACGCTGCCGCACTTAAGGCCGCAGTTCGTTTCAGGCAGGGCTGGAGGTTTGAGTTCAACGAATCTCGTGGTGGCCCTGGTATTCGCCACTATTTTCTTTTTCGTGGTGAGAGGTGTGAAGACATACTCGCCGCCAGGCCAGTACGGCTCGAAGCCATAACTTGGGTTGTAATAATGGTCCCGCACAGGACCTCTTTCTCGTTCTGGCATCTCGTCCTCCCTATTGATATAAAAAGTGATTGATAACTTCTTTTAATTAAGGTAGGTACCTATTTTAAATTGTAATTCATGTGGCACTATGCTTAATAAATTGATACGAGAAATAAGACAATAAACGATAACAGAGCAGGTTCTGAGTTGCAGTTCTTAGGGAGTCTTATTCCTGAGCTAGTTTTGTTGTAGATTCAATTCTCACATAGGACTGTTGTTGTGAATCTGTGTAGATTTAAAGTACACAGAAAGCACGGGTATTATCTAGGTTGCTCATGCGCATGTGTATTCGGGTGAGTAAGGTAAACTTAACTACAGACGATATGTTCCATCTATCGTATCGTATCATGAATGAAAGATAATGGATAATTAAAGCATAATTGAATAATACCATTGTCGACGAAAATGTTCCCGCCACGGTACTTCGAGTATATTTCTTACTTTTAATCGAGCTGATGGAGCTTTGGTGTTCACTGTTGTTGTTGTTTTGTTCTTGGCGTTTGATTCCTCGTAGCTCAAGGGCAATGTCGCTGAGAAGGGTTAATATACCGACTACTATTTGAAGACTAAAAAATAAACCTTATATAATTATAAGATGAGTGATGATCCCATCAGTTTAGTGGGTTATGGAATCTGTGCAGGTTAAATAATATTATTTTTTTACGAAAAAACCGACCAAATAAGAGTCTGACTCGGGCAGAGGGTTCCTTACAAACCTGTAGGTATATTATATGATGTGATTTTCGCAATAAAATTTATGCTTTTCGTAATTTATACTTTATCTGTGCTATAGGACGTTGCTTCGTACCAAATTTCAAGATCCTGAGTTCACGGGAACCTTATATATTTTGATTCCAGTAGCAGCACAAACGGCTGTATCTTTTGATTGCGTTGGCTTAGAAGTCAGATTTCAGTTCAGTTTTAATTGACAGTAGAACTGAGTATTTGATATGAATTTCAGCTTGATGCCTCTGAAACTCTTTTTCTCAGTAACGCACTGAGAAAAAGAGTTTTAACAGACAGACAGACGGACAACGAAGTGATCCTGTGTTTCTCTTTGTTTCTTTTAAGATACGGAACCCTAAAAAGTAATAAATTTCGAGAAGAATTATGTAGATATAGATTAGAATAACTTTTACTAACCAGAAATTAATACAAGACAAAGATGTCACGGATTTAGACACAAATTTCAAAACAATTTGTTATTTTTGTGGGCTTATTGATGTCTGTCTTGGGAGGATTATCGTCTAAAGTCAGTTGTTTTAGAAGTTGTTAGTAAAGTTTTAGTCCACTAGGGAAGGGTCTTTACGAAGTCATCATAAGGTGCAAACAGCAATTTGACTAATTCCATCTACATTTGGAAAACTTTAGTAACGTAATTTAATAAGTATTGCAAAAGCTGTATGCATTTAGTAAACATAATAATATTGTTAAATGTAGAACTCTGTACTAAAGTTTCGTCGCAATCTGATCAATAGTTTCAAATCACATAGAGGACAAATACACAAACATTGATTATTATTCATATTAACTTACTCAGTGAAGCAAATAAGAGCCAATTATAATTCATTGTTCATTTGGTTGTGCTATGTATCCATTCATGTTAAACTGAATTCAAACAACGTTGACTATATGACTAAAAACTAATTAATATTTGTATTTTATTACTCACAAGTGAACACGAGGCTTTAAAAAAAAATGACAATCGTATTATACAATAACGCATATATTACTGAAGGGGCAAGCAGAGGTTTACTTAACGCCTGCATATTACCGTCAAACAATCATCTTAAAGACAAATTAAGATTTCTGGAAGCCTTAACCGGCACTCATACTTCTAGAAGGGCTCAAAGATCTGGGTCTTATAGCACTTATAGAAAAGCCGTGGGAAAGTTTTTAAGAACAGTTTTTATTCTAATTAGCTTGACTCCGTTAAAACCCCTGTGTGGTAGTGCCCTTTCGAGCATCTACAGTTACATTTCGTAGCTGGTATACCTGCTTAAAATGGTGTGGCCTTAATTTGAAAAAAGATAAAAATATAAACTAAAAAAACGATTTATAATACATATTTCTTAAGAAAACTATTGTGAAATTGTAACAAAATATCAGCAGCAGTGCAACAAGAAGCATTTTATAAACTTACGGTAAGCAACTGCTTAAACATAAATTCTCTAGGTCTCATTACTGCTAATGATATTTTAAATTCTGAATTCCAAAACTCGTGTGTTTGGCGGGAAGATCTTGCGATTCAATTTCATGCACTTTTAGTGGTAAAAGGTGGTAGTGTAGATAGTGACTGCGAATTATATCTCTTGAAGTCTTTCTATAATTATCACGAGGGCGGACAAACATTTATTTTATAGAACTATTTAACCCAAGCAATAATACAATATTAACCACTCAACCTCATTACTCCAAATGTCATTTATTTTAAAAATGGAAGAGACAAACAACATATTTCCTCTCAGCCTGATCAGTAGTCATAACTCTGCAGAAAAGCTCCAAATGAACAACACACTCGTGTTTTATGTGTCAGTGAGTATACAGAAAATTCCTTTGTAGTGTATGTAAATGCAATATATCATTGGGCCCGTAAAATGGCTTTTGAATAGATGTCATACGAATTTACGATGAGTATATTTTTTATATACAATGATTCTGTATAACGTCTACATTTAATGTGGAATTTCATATATTGTAGACTTAAACATTTTTTTTGGTATAAGATCCAACTGATAGAGATTTCATCTCATGGTTAGTGGCTACCCCCCCTATGAGCATTTGCAACTCCAGAGATACGAGCGAAAGGGACAACGCTCTACAAAGCCGAAATTAGCCGAATGTCTCATTCGAGAGGTCGATGAGCATTATGTTTTGCCCGAACTATAAGATCTTAAAAATCTTGTTCAATAAACATGTGTTGAATCGTAAAATTTCTTGTTTCACAACTTACCAGTAGTAGTACGTTTTAGCAACAGTTTCCGTTGATACTCCGCTGCTATTGGTTATAGCGTGATGATATATAACCTATAGCCTTTTTCGATTAATGGGCTATTTAACATTGAAATAAATTTTCAAATCGGACCAGTACTTCCTAAGATCAACGCGTTAAACCAAACAAACAATTGAATAAAAACTGTCTAGCTTTACAATATTAGTATAGATTGACGCTGTACACTCTGTTATCTGTTCACAATCTCAATAGTGCTTGTACTATTTTTATATAATAAATTTGTACTTATGAGTGTACAATAAGGCAATTATTAGAAAAACAAACTTCGTATTAAGAGTTGATATCGAAGCGAATGCCAATTGACTTTGAAACTTAAATTAATAGAATATCTGTTTAAAATGCAGACGGTTTCTCTGTCAGTCGGGATAAACAAACTATTGATTCTGTGACATCTAATTGAATTACCCTACCCTTTAGTACTCTTCAAGACGATGGCGGTTCTAATTCTTTGTTGGGTTGACGACCTTGCCTTTTGATTAGTCTGACTACAATACATTGTTTAAAACGTTGATTGGGATAAACCTCTTGTTTCTTCATTAACCAATATTTTGAATTGGAATTTGAATTGTACATATTGTAACTTCACATATTTCGTCTTCGATCTCAAACCAAGATAAACTTGTACTATAACACTAGACTGTTGATAAACTCTCTGTGTATATATTATTAGTAAATTACACCCTGACTCAATAAAAATAATTGTGCTTATCTTACAGTTCAGCGACGCTAACCACTTGGCTACCAGCCCACCCTGAATAATTTGTATTTTCTTTAAAGTGCTGTTATTTATTAAACTCAGTATTAATTGAATACACTGTTTAACAATCTATGTCGTAATAAAAAACGTACTTAGTGATTATACAACTGCTTCGAAGGCGCAGTGGTAGCGTATGTGACTGCTGTGCTTGAGGCCTCGGGTCCGATTCAAGGGTAGGACCAATTGTTTGTATGGTTTTTCATTTTTATCGGGTGTTTTCTATATATATATAATTACTTTATATTCATACACCAGTGTCCAACTTCAAGTCTGATTTGTTTGGGACTAGATAGCATTGTGTAAACACCTCTACGGTAAATCATAAAGTTGAGGAAGTAATTTACATTGTTACGAACGTTACGTAAAGTTGCCAGATTTATTACCTAGTCTACACCTATTTACTTTAAAAGTTTTGAGTCGAACTTTGTAAATAAATAATTGCAATAACGGGTAAAAAAACATATTTTTTTATACAAAGTAAATTAGCAGTCAGGCAATTCATAGAATTGCCTGACTGCTAATTTACTTTGTATTTGCACATTGTCCTTGTACAGTTGAATGAGGATAGGTAGTGTTTGCAGTACCTCTGCAGTTACCCAGTGACCCAGTAAAAGGCCCGCGATATCCCCGAAAAGCGGCCTAGTGTAAGCTATAAAAAAGATTATATTAATACAAGGGAATCCGGAAGACCAACATCATATACTTAGGTCACGATGATTTCGCAACCGTTCCTGTACCATGCTAGTCGCTTTAAATATCTATTATCTTACTGCATGAAGTATATTTCGGTTTACCCTTTAGCTGGTTTTTATTAAGTAATCGAACGTGGTGAGAGCCAACTAATAGTCGATTTAGGCCATGACTACCAGTCTAAACGGAGACCAGCCAAATACACAGGAGATATTTTAGTGCACAAGTGTGTGCGCAAACACAGGTGCACTCTCTGATTCCTCTCTCTCATGATTCGATAGGACGGTTAACCGATACGATCGGAGAGAGATCAGGCGCAGGATCGACAGCTTTACGCGCTCTCCGAAACACAGGGGTTCAGACCCCAACTTCCAAACTACGAACTGTTCTTAAGTATTTATATATATATTAATATTAATGTCATTAAAACATTATATACCTACACACTCTAACATATAACCCTGTAAAAGTCTATGCAGCTCCAAAGAAAAGACATCAATAACAGAATCAGAAAAACAGAATTGAACCTTTTGTTTGTGTTCAAAGAAGCCTATTTACAATTTTTGCAGATAAATACCCTGGCATATTGTTTTAGCCTAGATAAAGCACTGTTTATTTTTAAAAGTCTAATTCATTAGATCATCCATATTGAGCTTTAACATTGCAGTTAGAACATGTATTATGGAAAAACTACATGATGAGAAATCATACGTTTAATAAACGATAGGTAGATAGTGGCACTATTAATAGGCCAATATATAAAGGCTTCACGCAACCTGACACTATCCGCGCCACGTGCCTAGGGACTGCAATAAACTCTTCATGAAAACGTTCGTATGACATTTGTTGTAACGTATTCGAGGTAGATTTCCCTCGTAACGGTTCTATTAATATTGTAATATCTATTTATATGTAGTTCTGGTGTCAACTACGAAACTAACTGTATTCTTTTTGTATATTTTAATGTGAGTATAGTCTAGGCTTGTAATATAAGTTGCAAACCTACATGAAATGAACACAAAGAATAGCCCGACTCAGAAAAATAATTTATGGTTCATAAAAGGTGTTGTTGTTCAATCCACATTATTCAACGCAGTAGAAAACAACGTGACGACTGCTTAAATTAATGCAAACGAGCGGACGTATCGTGTGATGGCAAGCGATTACCGCCGCCTATGAACACCCGCAATACTTTTGAGGGATGGAGAGGGGAATGGGGCAGGGTTGGGGTACGGGCCTCCGGTATCCTCACTCACTCGGTGAAACACAGCGCTGACGCTGTTTCACCCCGCTTTTCTGTGAGGCCGTGCTGTCACTCCGGTCGAGCTGGCCCATTCGTGCCGAAGCGTGGCTCTCCCGGTACTGTAAGCTGTATTTATCAATACAAACATATAGCACACACACTACGTATATATATGTAGGTAGAGATAAAATACTGCCAATTACTACTACCAGATCACGTCTCTTAATCATTCGTCAGGTTTTTCACACGTTTTTGATCAATATATTGATTTTTAATTGCAATAGTATTTAGATTACTAGAGTAGGCGCTCATAGCCCAGTTGCACTCGGTGATTAGAAACAATCATCGAGGGTAAGCAACGATGGCGCGGTCAGTACCTGGATGGGTGACCGCTGGTGGCATGTTACCATGAGCGTCTCCGTGATTCGGAGGTCACGTTTAGCAGTCGGTCCCGGTTGTTATCATACGATAACAGTCGTGAAGCTTAGTTGGAGGCCTTCGGCTTCAAAACGTCCAACGGCAAAATGACGTAGCCACAACCAGTCCCCAGCCCGTACTTGGCCAGTGTGGGGACATATGGCGTTAACCCTCTCCTGAGAGGAGACCCGAGCCCAGCAGTGGGGCATTATGGGTTGTTGTTTACTAGAGCCAGAGAAAGGAGAATGGTTTTTCATATAATGAGAGATTTTTTTAATTTTGATGTACCCAGTGTCTCTCTCACGGCTAAGACAAATCTATTGACACCAATCATATAAAAATACAAGTCGTTTAGGCTTTAGGGTGTGCCAAAGAAATATACACACATACATACACTCCTCTTTTTGCAGTCGGGTAATAAAGATAACTACATATAATCTGTTCTGTTCAGATGTTCTTAATAAAAAATACATTCATATTTATGTACATAAATTCAGTGTCGTATCAATTCTCCCGACGCTCGTTATTACATGAGGAAAACAAGGGGACCGATTTGTAAATACAATGCAAAATATTTGGTTACAAGATGTTTGTTCGAAATTCTCAATCAACAACCACAAAACTATAAGAAGTTATCTTGCTTGCATATTCAGAAATTATTCAAGTATATAAATTCTAAATATTTTGCTATATTTACAAGGCGCTAAAATCGTGTTAAGTCATTTAATTATACCGTATTCTTGATCCACCAATTGCTGCACAATTTGCTGTTCTGAGAGTCCCATCCCAATTTTACACAGGATATAAAATAAAATATTCGAGAAAAAGTGAAATAGAATATATAGATAAAAGGAAACTTGAAAACTTATCTATACTTACTAATATTTGAAGCTGAAGAGTATGTTGGTTTATTTGCTTGAAGGCTAATCCTGAGGAAATACTAATCTGATTTAAAAATTGATAAATTATTTTAGTGTTAGATAGCCCATTTATAAAGGAAGGCTATAAGTTATATATCATCACGCTAAGACCAATAGTGGCGGAGCACCAATGAAGAATGTTACAAAAACGGGAAAAGCTATCACGCTATGGCAATAGGAGGCGCAAACAAGGTTGCTTGGGTCAGCTAGTAAATAGGTAATAAGTTGGTTTAGACATGGTCAATGTAAGATATTTATTGTACAGCGAAGCCAAAGCGTTGTATTCACAAATAAAAGTCTCACACAGTAATTCTATTTGTCTATTTTCACTACACATAAACACAAGATATACAGTGTATTTTATGGAATAGTTTAGAGTTCTATCTTAGTTATTAATACAGTTTTTATATCGCTGTAAGTATCTCGTCGGTAAAGATCTCACTGTCCGTGCGAACCGCTATCAACATACCCCTTTTTTTTTAAACTGGGAAATCCACATGGATGACCCCTTCGCCCTGGGGAGAGGGGTATGGTCTGTCAGACTTTTACTAATTAAAGCCCCCCGGTGTTCCGTCGCTCACCTAAGCCAGGGATCACAGGAACTTAAAAGGCATCCACAATCCCTGACTTGTGCCGGTCCCTGCTGCGGGCCACATCTCGTCATCGTCATCATCTCCCCTCGAGACTTCAAAGAGGGGCGCACGGGAATACTACGCGCCGCCACCTCAGGTCTGGTTGCTTACGGAGCGACGAACATACTAACCTACCCTCCGTTAAATAATTACGTCGGTGTACACCCTAGGCAAGAGGTTTGGCTCTAAATAGGTTTGATTTAAATTACATGATTTATTTAAAAAAAGCATTTTTTTTAATTAAAGGTAAACTAAGTAATACTAACAATTATTCGATATATACATATATAAACAGTTCTAAACAAATATGAATTGGACAATATTTTAGGTATTAATGTAAAAATAAATTTTAATGTGAGTGTGTTAGACACGCTACAGTCAACATGTCAGATACTACGCACGCACTAATTGATTCCAATTCGAATTCTCCTTGCTTATGAAGTCGGCCAAAAAACCAAATTGATAGGAATAAAACAGAGAGCAGATGTATCGCCTGATGGTAAGTCATTACCGCCGCCCATGGACACCCGCAACACCAGAGGTGTCACAAGTGCTTTGCCGGCCTTTGGGGGATGGGGAGGAGGATGAAGGGAGGGGTTGTGGTATGGGCCTGTGATATCCTCATTCACTCGGTGAAGCACCGCGCAAGCGATGTTTCACACCGGTTTTCTGTGAGGATGTGGTAACACTCCTTTCGAACAGGCCCATATTTATGCCGAAGCGTGGCTGTGTCAAGGTGCAGACTTAGCACCAATGCAGTAACTTCATTCTAGTTCATATTCACAGAAAGTAAATGCTGTACAATTAATAATATGTCACCTAGAAGCCAAGGTCCCAACAAAAACTAACAGAGTAGACTCATCATTCAAATTATTTGATTGAACTCTCCTCTTAGACCCGACCGACCCCAAAACGTCTCCAATGAATCATCTCTTACAACTCGTTGTAGACGAGCATTCGATAAAAGTGGTTTAAATAAATATTTTCCCAACCATCGACGACGTTCTTTGCATAAATTTCAGTTTATGCGAAGACATTTGTCAATGGATAATGCGGTCGATAGCAATATTCATAGTTGGAGAGGCCATATATCGTCACGTGCATAGATCTTTGGGAGAATTTGCCGAATGCACGATAAATATGATGTACGCTTGTTCTACGGCTATTTATATTTCCGTAGACGTTAAAGATGGCATCTTGGTGTAATCTTTCAAACATGATAAACGCTTAAAGGTTTTGTGTATTAAACGTGGTGTACGTGAGTTTTGATTTCCTAAGAAAAACAAATGATATGTAATAAGTAATACTATCTATCTACTTATTTATAAAGGTATCGATACCTCATTCTAACTTTAATATATCCCTGGATGTTGTTAAATGCAACGAAATGACAACAGGGAATAGGCCCTGTAAGTGAGTTCAATAAAAGTTAAGCCAAATATAGGTGTTCAACGCACTCCTGACACTGGCAAGCTCCGCAACAGAGCACAGACAGCTGACTCATCAATCTACCTCCGGTCTTGGAGGGGTGTGATGTGGCGACTTCCACATACAGCGGCAGCATAAACATATTATAACGTCATCTACCGAAGATACTCCCCAATCTGATTAGTCAACCCTGGATTTAAAAGAAATATACAACTCGACATACAATTCTTTTCGTATTTATAAATAAAAATATATATTTGTGGCGACATCCACATACAGCACAACAGAAATATTCTGCAACGCCATCTATCGAAGATACACTGAAGGAGTAACGTAGTGCACGAAGAAGCTACCAATCCTGCATCGCGCAATAGACGNCCGCCTGCCACCACTGCGACTGCAGTGAGGACTCGGCCCAGCACACGCTGGCGGTGTGCCCCGCTTGGGCGCCGCAGCGTCGGGCCCTCACTGCAGTCATCGGAGAAGATCTCTCGCTGCCGGCCGTCGTACGCTCCATGGCCGGCGGCGAGAGCAGTTTTACCGCGGTCGCGACCTTCTGCGAGGAAGTCATCTCGCAGAAGGAGGCGGCGGAGAAGGCCCGGGAGGACGACCTCCACTCGGACCCGATCCGCCGACGGCGAACCAGCGCCTCATGCCACCCTGAGTGTGGCCGCGGATGGGCGGGACGGCTTTCCCCCCCATCCGCTACATAGGCCACCCGCGAGGGGGGCGACGTAACGCGTGTGCCGTACGTCGCCTAAATTGAGAGTATAAAACATCTAGAGACGGTGCCCGCATCGGGCAGGCGCTGGGAGGGGTAAGAAAGCGGTTCCCGGATCTCTCCCGTGTCAGGCGCAGAGTGGCACACCGTGGTGTTTTAGTGGGTAGTCTGACGAGCCAGTCAGGAGTCCCACACAAAGCGAACCCTCTGTCCCCGCGGGGGGGGGGAACGAAGTGCGTAAATGCATTTCACCACTTAAATAAAAAAAAAAAATGTTGTCAGTATATTTGAGGACACTGACTATGCAATAACGATTGTCATAGACGTTAATGACAACCGGGACCACCACCCTGTACCTCACTCCTGGCTGCTGTTAAGAATTTCTCGTAAGAAAAACCCAACAGCAGTCCGATGCGGTAATCGAATCCAAGATTTCTTGATCAGCCTTCTTGATTTCATTTGGTCCAATCCGGGAATCGAACTCGAGACCTCGACCACAGCGCGGCCCAGTCACACACGTTACATCTACGCCATCGAGTCAGTCAAATATTATACATATTATTTAGATGTATATGAGATTTCGTAACTCTGATAATATTCTTGTCCTTACAAATCCTTTAGGATTTAGAAGCAGTTCTAGACCAATACGTTACTAGATTGGTCCCATCAAAGAAACTGAGACAATATTTTCCATAAATTGAACATTTTATGTAAACTTTCCGCTTTATGAGTATATCAATTATAAGGTCACATTTGCTGATACTTTTATTATCTTATTAATTTATCAATAACAAAATATTATTTTGTTATATGAACCTTGACAACACAGATTAAAAATGTACAACATCTTATTATTTTACTATAAATAAAATGTTATTCTATAATAATACTATAATATTTAATTGCATTGTTATCGGGGTACACAGCATACTATGAATCTGTAATATGGTTAAAATCATCTTGTATTTGGGTACAACGTTTGGCATTGTTAAATGACAATGGTAGTTTTATTTTTTATATGTTTTGAAACAATTTATAAAAATATACACTTACTGTTTTTTTTATGTTGTGATATAAATTAATATTATTTTTGTTACAGCTTTAGATTCGGTTCTATGGAAGGAGAATTTATGGATTCTAGTATTTAAAATACAACATTATTTTGGAGATGATTGAGTCTTTAAGGATGACTTTACGTAATTATTAGTGGTTGTTTAATATTTATTACGCTTATAAATAACAAAACTAAACTGGAACGATCATACAGAGAGGACGGATAGTGAGAAAAAACGAACCGAATAGGTAATGAAATGGTACTCTAGAAATGGTAGTAGAGCCACGCTGATGTCAGCACGAACTGGGAAACTGGGGAATAGGGCTCGGCTAGACTTCTCACAGAAGACCAATCTAAAATGACAGCAATCACGCTATCGAACACCGACCACGCAGTTGGCGAAACCGAGACCGGAGATAATGCAAAAACATCTCTAACGGCCGCCGTAATATGGGTGCACCCTGCTGCGTTATTGTATCATCTATATCCGCAATAAGTATGGTGATCACTTCTCTTGGATTCCGCTCCGAAAGGATGATAAAGGTTCGCTCAAGATAGAGGTAAGTGAAAGGAACGGGGAAAGAACTATGTCAAAAGACAACCTGACTAAATGTTGCTGGTTTTATTATATATTAAGAAGTAAAAATTAAGAATATTGTTTTTATAAGTTGTTTGAAAGCTAAAATCTGTAAAAGGGCCAGTGGACAAAGGCTTTTGTTTTAATCCACAAAAATAAATACTTAATTGTTTTAGCTCAAGAATAATTAACAGCAAAAGTCAGAACAAAACTTTAGTTTATAAGATTGTTTAGTTACTCGACGTGCGCAAAATGGTCCGCCACTTCAGTACGAAGTGAAATATTTCAAAGCAAACACGATGGGTCACCTCACTACTAAAGAGAAGGAGTTTTACAAGAAAAATGGTTACCTTGTTATTAAGGATGTGCTGTCTGACAAGGAGCTGAATGAGATTTCTGTAGAGTATGATAAACTGTTCGCAAGGAAGAACCAGGAGAAGATGGAGAGTTCGTGGACGGGGAGTGATACAAACGATAGAAAAACTGATAGTGATTACACAGTGAGTTTAATTATGCTTTTTTCTAGAAAAATAAATATTAGTTGAACGTTTTTAGACTTAAAATTAAAGTATATACCTAATACAAAATGTGAATTGAATTAAGACAAATAGATAGAGAGAGATATAGCCTAAAGGATACCGCAAATTTTAAGGGTAAATTGAACTACTGCCGCCGATGGATGCAATTCAAGAGTCTCAAGTGCTTTTTTTATATACTCTGCCTGATAGAAAGCATGACAAAAAGAAAGCGTGGTGGTCACCGTTCTCATTGTGAATGCAAAAAATGTAACACGGTGATCCAAACCATGACGGCCTACTAAGATGCTTTTAACGTCCTGCTTAAAGGACCAAAATCATAGTAGAAAAAGGCCGGGTATTTTTAAACTGCATATGTACTCGTAAGTACCCCTCACATCACATATCTATTTAAAAAATCTTTACTAAGCTGGTCTGACGCTTTGGTAAAAAGTTTGTTTCAAGTCTTCTTAATCTTCTTATTCTTCGTAATCTTACCAGGGAATTTTGTGTATTGATGAACAATACTGGAATCAACTTCGCACTAAGAACTTTCAAGCAATTTCCTTTCACAATTTCAAACTAATTTTGTGTTTAAGGTGAAAGGCATTCACAACTTGCAATATCACCATGCTGTCTTTGCTTCGTTTCTGTACAATAAGAAACTCCTCGACGCTTTGGAAGGTATAATGGAAACGAGCAACATCGTGCTGCATCACACTAAGGCTCACCTCAAACCCCCTGAAAAAGGAGCGGCTTATCCGATGCACCAGGTGATGATCCAAAGTAGAAAAAAGAAGCAAAAGAAGTGAATGTTATTAATTTCATTTCTAAGAAACTTTTAAAATGTGTCACAAATCCTGTTCGTTACAATTTCTTAATGTTTTTGGTTAACTTTCAGTTAACGCGAAAGTTAATCAAAAACATTAAAAAGAAGTGAGTCGTTTTTTAACATAATAAAATAAAAATCGCCCAATGTGTAACCTGCAATTGCTAATTAATTTTTATTTTCTATAAATATATTATTCCGATGCATAGACGACGACAATTGATTTCTTTTGGTACCAAATGTACTAATGGTAACTCTAATGCGGTTTTGAAGTCAATATGATAAAGATTTCTTCATGTCATCTCTGTTTTTTTTTATTGGCATAGGGAGCAAACGAGCAGACGTATCGCCTGATGGTAAGCGATTAGCGCCGCCCATGGACACCCGCAATACCAGAGGCGTCATAAGTGCGTGGCCGGCCTTTGGGGAATACGGAGAGGGATGGAGGGAGGGGTATGAGCCTCCAGTACCCTCACACATTCGGTGAAGCACAACGCAAGCGCTGCTTCACACCAGTTTTCTGTGAGGCCGTGGTATCAC
This sequence comes from Hyphantria cunea, assembly GCA_003709505.1. Classification (NCBI taxonomy): domain Eukaryota; kingdom Metazoa; phylum Arthropoda; class Insecta; order Lepidoptera; family Erebidae; genus Hyphantria; species Hyphantria cunea. Next base: position 10,937 of record PKRV01003527.1, on the reverse strand, counting down.
TCCGGTCGATCCGAAAGCGTGGCTCACTCACGGTAAAAAATATGTACGTTCCAACTTAAGGGTTCTGGTTTGATGACATTAGGTCTCTAGCATTTTCTTAATATTAACTTATTGTACATGCAATAAAATTTGTTGCTAAAGTAATGTATATATTATTCATCAGGATTACCACTACTTTCCGTATGAAAAAGATTCGATGGTTGCGGCCTTTCTTCATTTGGATGCTGCTGGACCAAATAACGGTGGTCTGTGCGTTTACCCAGGCTCCCATAAATTGGGACCACAGGAAGATGTTGGAGCTAAAGAATCTAACTTCCATTATGTAGATCAGGTGAGTCTTTATAAAAAAACACGATTATATCTATTACAGTATGCAGTACATGAAGTGGTTTATTTTAAACAGATAAAGTTTTAAAAGAATATTTTAATGTAAACTTTTATTACAAAGCTTCGATTATATTTTTAAGTGCAATGAGTGTAATAATCGTTTGTGTATTCTTCAATCTTTACCTTGGGGTGAAAATAGATATATAGCTCTTGGCTGACACTTCGCTCAGAGACGCCATTTACTCTTTTAGGGTTACCCCTCTATTTTAGTATTATGATGTTAAGCGTTCCGTGAATTATATTATCATGATCAATACAAATGAACAAAATGTAAAGAATATGAAACAAGTATTCTCTAATTAATAATTTTGCACTCAAATATGTGAATAAAGAGATTTAACGAACTATATTGTCTGTTAGATATCAACATTATGGATTATGTCATTCAACATAGAATACATATTCCACACAATAATTATCAGGTTGCACAACAGTTTGCACTGACATTGACTATTTTTATTACATTAGAGTTAAAAAAACACAATAAAATGAAGGATAGAATCCCGAAATAGCAGTTTCAATTTTCTTCTTTGAGTGTGTAACGTTGTGTTTCTCTTTCTTCTCACTCGCTTCACTCTTGGCAGAGCGGTCGTGGTCACGTAGAGTTGTCTACACTGGTGGTAGAGGCGGACAAAGGCCTTTGTACAATTTCTCGCCACGTCACCCTGTCGGCAGACTGTCGGCTGCAGTCAGACACACGGCTTCCGATTGTGGACTTTACCTGGTCGATCCAGCGCATGGGTGCCTTGCCGCGTAGTTTGATCACCTCCACCTTTCCTTACTACTACCAGTCACTCTAGTGAGTCGCTACTCCGTCTAGACATAGCCAAAGTACTGTAGTATGCGCGACAGTACTGTGCTGTGCGCTTGTAACGTGGGGAGAGCCACGCTTCGGCATGAATGGGCCCGCTCGACCGGAGTGATACCACGGCCTCACAGAAAACAGGTGTGAAACAGCGCTTACGCTGTGTTTCATCGAGTGAGTGAGGATACCGGAGGCCCATACCCTAATCCAACGCCCCCTATCCCCCTCACCATCCCCTTTCCCCCCAGGCCGCCATAGNCGTGGTCACGTAGAGTTGTCTACACTAGTGGTAGAGGCGGACAAAGCCCTTTGTACAATTTCTCGCCACGTCACCCTGTCGGCAGACTGTCGGCTGCAGTCAGACACACGGCTTCCGATTGTGGACTTTACCTGGTCGATCCAGCGCATGGGTGCCTTACCGCGTAGTTTGATCACCTCCACCTTTCCTTACTACTACCAGTCACTCTAGTGAGTCGCTACTCCGTCTAGACATAGCCAAAGTACTGTAGTATGCGCGACAGTACTGTGCTGAGACGCTGTGTGATGCCGAGTTCCTCTAGCACAAACACGTTGGTGAGGAACTGCGTCCATGATATCCCGAGCATTTTTTTCCAGCACCAAATTTCCAGAGCATCTATCTTCTTTCTTTCCAACTCGCGTAAAAGTAAAAAAAAGTACAAGATGTATTGTACTTTTACAAGAAGAAGTTGTGTTCTCTTCTACAGAAAATAAAAGTTGTTGACACACTTAATGCAGACCCATATATCAGTTCCAATTATGTTTGCAAAACATCCAAGAACAGATTGAAATACACACACAAAATTTCATTCAAATCGGTCAACGGAATGATTAAAAATATTAGGGTCTTTTTTTCTTTACATTCTCACACGTGTTACATTTTTTTATTACAGTCAAAATTTCCTGTAGAAGGCGCTACTCCAGTACTAGCAAACCGTGGCGATGTAGTCATATTCTCTTATCTCCTGGTTCACGGTAGTCCAGCCAACCTTTCGACAAGACCTCGCAGAATGTTACTGCTGCAGGTTGCAGCTGCCGAAGACAAGCCTCTGGGCGATCAGCCCGTGAGACCTGGCCAAGGATGGCTGCTTAGGGGAGTAAACATTCACAGGGACGCCAGCATTTCTAAAAGATTTAATAGCTAAAGGGTTTTTTTTTAAAATCTTTGTTTAAAGAAACAAGAATAAATAAAACGTGACTATGAGTTTATTTTATTACTAAACAAGGACGTGACCCTCTGAACAGACAGGTAACCGTCTCTGATAACCAGCATCTTTAAGTAATACTACAGAAACTTAGACATCGTATTGAGACATCCAAAAGAAAGATATCAATCTAAAGAAGGTAGCCGAAATAATATTGGTTGTGATATATATATAACTTTAATTAAATTTTTTTTAACAATAGTTAATGGCCAACTGAAATCGCCAAACTATGACGCAACTTGATGGCGAGACGGGAGACTTTTTACTATTATTGTTTATATTTACTTGTATAATAAATAAATATAATTCATTCTGTGCTTAATGCATAATATTCGGGTGTGTTTCGTAAGAGTAGACTGAACTTGAAATAAGCAAACTGTTAATTCTTAAATAATTGTACGATTAGAACTAAGTATTTATATATATTTGATAGTAAGATATACTTACTATCAAATTACAATACTGAAACTCATTGTGATGATTTCAGGTGATCTGCCTGATCTAAGAAAGACCTGTGTTTCAGACAAATATTAGTCCTTAATCTTATATATACCGGCGTCTGCACCAAAACCAGGCAAAATCTGTACTGCGGTAAGCAGAATGCCCATAAACATACTTATATATTTTTAGATACATACATATTAAAGACAATTTCGCCCAGACACAGAATAAAATGATCGTGTTCGTCACACAAGAATTTGTCCTGGGTGGGAATCAAACCACCTCTGCCTTAGCGGTCAGGATTACTTACCACCATCTCAAGAGACTCGGCAAACGGCTTTAAGGCTTTTGCGTGCTTGAAAGAAAAACCTTTGAACGCCACCAGAATGCTTCACAAGTATTAGTCTATTAAAGTGTACTACAGCGTAAAAATACAGTACAAACAGTTCTTCAGTCCTATCTTTATGACACATTGTCTTTATTAAAATTCCTGTTTATTATTGCATTGAATATAAGTTTTTGTCGATACAGCTCTATCCAGATCTCCCTATTAAGAGCCCTTTCCTTGACCTCCTTATGCGTCGCGACCTCACTTTTTCCTTTATTTCCTCGATATAACTGTTTTGGCCTTCTTCTACTTCTTTTTTCTCCAATTTTTCCCTCCATGATGCTACTTACAAAGTTATCGTGGCGTATAAGGTGGTTTATTATGTTGCTTTTCTACTTTCTATAGTACATATCAGCAGTCTTTTCACTTTCACTCATTCCAGAACTTCGTCGTTGGTAATTTTTTCTGTCCACCACCATTTGTTTCCATCCTTTTCCAGCAACACACTTTTAAATCCTTCCAATATTTTCTTATCCTGTATATTTCCTTCACTAACAAAGAATAGCTTTTGCATTACCACATCCCTCACTCTCTTTTTCATTTCGGGGTGAAAGAAATGAACATGATATATTCGGTAATAATTAGCAATATTGAGCATCCTAAGAATACGAAACTTATTCTGATTCTATCTATACAAAGGCAGTATAATCAGAATAAGTTAGTTACGCATTCTTATCTTAACCATCTCGCAGACGTGCTTGGCTTTAATGTGGAGTGTTTCCTTGGCAAAAAAAACACACAGAAGGGGCAGTCGCTCTTGCGAGTAATCAGTATTCAATGAACATAAAAGGGTACGTTATGTTTGTACGATCTCACTAATGAGCAATTTAAACGTGGTACTCTTTTCTTCATTTCTNGGACATATAGAAAGTAATTCCTTGTAAGCTACTTTTTATTAGAACTTAATATTAAAAAGCAAGAGAACAAACACAAACAAATAGCGTTTTGGTACACCCCCTTTTAATTATTGTTACTTACGAGCCCTACTTTGTACTCGCAGGAGTAGTATTTAGTAATTGTAAAAGCGGATCTTCTGTCGTTTTTCTTTTTCGCTTTCCTTTGCCACCCACAGCTTTTGTTGTTAGGGCCCATAGCGGGTACTCGGTCAACCTTTTTATTACATTCTTGTAATTTATCAGATCCTTGAACCAGAAGTGTTCGTCTTTACATTTTCCGATGTGGAGCAGTATATATCCTGCAATATGTTAAATATTTAGGTGGATCTTAGATTCTCCAATTTAAACAATTATAATTAATGCATTTTTTATGGAATAGGGGATAAACGAGCAGACGTATCGCCTGATGGTAAGCGATTACTGCCGCCCATGGACACCCGTAACAACAGAGGCGTCACAAGTGCGTTGCCGGCCTTGAGGGATGGGGAGGGGGATGAGGGGAAGGGTTGGATTATGGGCCTCCGGTATCCTCACTCACTCGGTGAAACACAGCGCAGGCACTGTTTCACACCGGTTTTCTGTGCGGCCGTGGTATCACTCCGGTCGAGCTGGCACATTCATGCCGAAGCGTGGCTCTCCCACTCATAATACATAGCAATTATGCGTTTTATAATTGGTAAGCTTTTCGATTGATTGACAAGATTGTAAAAAAAATCGTTTATTGAAATTTGATTTCAAGTATTCATAATACAAGAAGGTAAATTGGGGAAGTAGAAAATGAATGATGACACTATAGCTCTTCAAATGGATAGTGTGTATGAGCTAAAATTAACGATATTGTAATCTAACAATATTATGTTCCAGACACTATAATTTCAACTGTACATAGCTTATTGTAACTGAAAAGAAAAAAAACTTTACTACTGATGTATATTGATACGTAAAATTAACAAATAGGAGATTTTTGTTTCATTTCGTTACCACCGCCCGCTTGTATCTCAGTTATAACAGTAAGTAGTATACTTTGTGTCATTCTGATGTCTACGCTATATTGCTATAAAGTTTCATCTAATTTCATCTAGTAGTTTTGGCGTGAAAGTATAATAAACATCCATACATCCACCTTTCTTATGGAAGCCTTTGGGAGGTCATAAGAAAAGTAAGGAAAAATACAGAGTCATGCTTTACACAATGTCAAGGGATCAATGCACCATGTAAAACAACAAAAATTAAAAAATGTAACGAACAGACTTCTATAAACTAAAAATGCGTTTGATTGAATCTTTCGTATACACAGAATACTTTACACACCTCATTTATAATGATTATGATTTAATGATTACTATGTTTTCTTGGACATTGAATATTTTTTATCGGGGTGATATAAAATAAATTATTTTTTGACTGTCTGTTAACATCTATTTTAAAATTTATTAAATATTTTACTTACGGGGTGCTGTGAAGTGTTCCCCGCACGTCGCTGCTTGAAAATCACAATAAGATTCAAACTCATGAAACGGGTCTTCAAACGTGTCAGGTATTGTATTCCAGCAATGTACATTTTTATAATCATTTTTCAACGGATGGTACATGCAGCCCTTCATCTTGTTATTATTCGTATGATGGGTACATACATGTTTTATACTACAAAAAACATTTATTCCTGTTCGGTTGTGTGCGATAGGAAGTCCCTACTTTACTATGCTTGTTTACAAATATTTGACTAGTTTGTGGTACGAGGACATCGCTTCTACGTAGCTGATAGGGATTCACGCTTTTATTACTTCGCCCCCACTATGAAAATCTGCGTACAAATAATATTGCCTCCTCCTTCAGTTTACGGAATGACGAATGACGCATAAAATGCAGTTGTGGGAAAATATCTGTCACCACCAGACACGGAACGTATGGTGTCTAGTACGTAGAGACCTACTCCGGTGAGAGTGGTAAAGGCTCGATATAGGTTGACCCAAGCGAGAAAAGCCCNGACTGTCTGTTAACATCTATTTTAAAATTTATTAAATATTTTACTTACGGGGTGCTGTGAAGTGTTCCCCGCACGTCGCTGCTTGAAAATCACAATAAGATTCAAACTCATGAAACGGGTCTTCAAACGTGTCAGGTATTGTATTCCAGCAATGTACATTTTTATAATCATTTTTCAACGGATGGTACATGCAGCCCTTCATCTTGTTATTATTCGTATGATGGGTACATACATGTTTTATACTACAAAAAACATTTATTCCTGTTCGGTTGTGTGCGATAGGAAGTCCCTACTTTACTATGCTTGTTTACAAATATTTGACTAGTTTGTGGTACGAGGACATCGCTTCTACGTAGCTGATAGGGATTCACGCTTTTATTACTTCGCCCCCACTATGAAAATCTGCGTACAAATAATATTGCCTCCTCCTTCAGTTTACGGAATGACACCCACGCATAAAATGCAGTTGTGGGAAAAGATCTGTCACCACCAGACACGGAACGTATGGTGTCTAGTACGTAGAGACCTACTCCGGTGAGAGTGGTAAAGGCTCGATATAGGTTGACCCAAGCGAGAAAAGCCGTCCCGGGCTGGGCGTAATTTGTTACGCCGATGACACGTTGGTCACAGCCCGGGGGGCGAACTTCCAGGAGGCGGCGTGCCTGGCCACCAGGGGAGTCTCTCTGGTGGTCGGGCGCATCGAGGCGCGCGGAGGGAATTGAGTCCCGCCTGCCACCACTGCGACTGCAGTGAGGACTCGGCCCAGCACACGCTGGCGTGTGCCCCGCTTGGGGGCCGCAGCGTCGGGCCCTCACTGCAGTCATCGAAGGAGATCTCTCGCTGCCGGCCGTTGTACGCTCCATGGCCGGCGGCGAGAGCAGTTTTACCGCGGTCGCGATCTTCTGCGAGGAAGTCATCTCGCAGAAGGAGGCGGCGGAGAAGGCCCGGGAGGACGATCTCTACTCGGACCCGATCCGCCGCCGGCGAACCGACCGGCGGAGGCGCGCCTACCAGCGCCTCATGCCGCCCTGAGTGTGGCCGCGGATGGGCGGGACGGGTTTTCCCCCCATCCGCTTCACAGGCCAGCCGCGTGGGGGCGACGTTACGCGTATGCCGTACGTCGCCTAAATTGAGAGGATTTAACATCTTGAGACGGTGCCCACTTCAATGCGGGCAAGCGCTGGGAGGGATCCGGATGGCGTAAGAAAGCGGTTCCCGGATCTCTCCCGTGTCAGGCGCAGAGTGGCACACCGTGTGGTTTTAGTCGGTTCGATCCCGACACACCGCCCCGCCGCAAACCGCGGTGGGGTGAACGCCCGAGGGGGTTTCCACACGTAAAAAAAAAAGCGAGAAAGCCCGTGATCATAAGCTACTTAGAAGCTTCAATTAAGGTGGGGATTATGCTTTTTAATTTTTAATTAACATTGTATATATTTACCTACGGTAGCTTTCAAGACATGGTACCCCGCACACCATTGGATACGGTAATTTCGTTGTAGTAACAGCAACATTGGTCTTTCCTCCAGGGCTCAATAAAATCAAAGTATCGTCGCGGAGTATTGCTTCGCCGTCAGCCCAGTACGGCTCATAACCCCCTTCTGGATTGTGTGTGTATGCAAATTTGCTAACAAAATTTATAAGACCGGACTGGCCAGGACTGAGTGTGAGCGACCTGTACAAATATTTAGTGGAATAGGATGTGTGTCCATGATAAATGCATTGTATAATTTATTTTAAAACGGTGAATAAGTATAATTTAAATTTGCTACCTTATCAGTGCCTTCCACCCAGTACCAGAATTTTTGTAATTGAAATTAAATAAGGATAGAATCGGGAATAAAATAAGGAGTATAATAAAAAGGTAAGCAAAAAGAGAAGGCAAGAAACAATAGGTCTGATGTTTGTTATGCGTTTCATCTGGTCTGTAAAGAGATTTTATCTAAAACCTTAAGTTGCTCTTATCGCTGTCANACGTATGGTGTCTAGTACGTAGAGACCTACTCCGGTGAGAGTGGTAAAGGCTCGATATAGGTTGACCCAAGCGAGAAAAGCCGTCCCGGGCTGGGCGTAATTTGTTACGCCGATGACACGTTGGTCACAGCCCGGGGGGCGAACTTCCAGGAGGCGGCGTGCCTGGCCACCAGGGGAGTCTCTCTGGTGGTCGGGCGCATCGAGGCGCGCGGAGGGAATTGAGTCCCGCCTGCCACCACTGCGACTGCAGTGAGGACTCGGCCCAGCACACGCTGGCGTGTGCCCCGCTTGGGGGCCGCAGCGTCGGGCCCTCACTGCAGTCATCGAAGGAGATCTCTCGCTGCCGGCCGTTGTACGCTCCATGGCCGGCGGCGAGAGCAGTTTTACCGCGGTCGCGATCTTCTGCGAGGAAGTCATCTCGCAGAAGGAGGCGGCGGAGAAGGCCCGGGAGGACGATCTCTACTCGGACCCGATCCGCCGCCGGCGAACCGACCGGCGGAGGCGCGCCTACCAGCGCCTCATGCCGCCCTGAGTGTGGCCGCGGATGGGCGGGACGGGTTTTCCCCCCATCCGCTTCACAGGCCAGCCGCGTGGGGGCGACGTTACGCGTATGCCGTACGTCGCCTAAATTGAGAGGATTTAACATCTTGAGACGGTGCCCACTTCAATGCGGGCAAGCGCTGGGAGGGATCCGGATGGCGTAAGAAAGCGGTTCCCGGATCTCTCCCGTGTCAGGCGCAGAGTGGCACACCGTGTGGTTTTAGTCGGTTCGATCCCGACACACCGCCCCGCCGCAAACCGCGGTGGGGTGAACGCCCGAGGGGGTTTCCACACGTAAAAAAAAAAGCGAGAAAGCCCGTGATCATAAGCTACTTAGAAGCTTCAATTAAGGTGGGGATTATGCTTTTTAATTTTTAATTAACATTGTATATATTTACCTACGGTAGCTTTCAAGACATGGTACCCCGCACACCATTGGATACGGTAATTTCGTTGTAGTAACAGCAACATTGGTCTTTCCTCCAGGGCTCAATAAAATCAAAGTATCGTCGCGGAGTATTGCTTCGCCGTCAGCCCAGTACGGCTCATAACCCCCTTCTGGATTGTGTGTGTATGCAAATTTGCTAACAAAATTTATAAGACCGGACTGGCCAGGACTGAGTGTGAGCGACCTGTACAAATATTTAGTGGAATAGGATGTGTGTCCATGATAAATGCATTGTATAATTTATTTTAAAACGGTGAATAAGTATAATTTAAATCTGCTACTTTATCAGTGCCTTCCACCCAGTACCAGAATTTTTGTAATTGAAATTAAATAAGGATAGAATCGGGAATAAAATAAGGAGTATAATAAAAAGGTAAGCAAAAAGAGAAGGCAAGAAACAATAGGTCTGATGTTTGTTATGCGTTTCATCTGGTCTGTAAAGAGATTTTATCTAAAACCTTAAGTTGCTCTTATCGCTGTCACTTATGAGTCTGTCACAAGGTGGAGTTGCATTATTCATCAACTTTTCTATTCGTAATTTGAGTTCACACGCGATGCCTCATATAATAATGACAAGAGGGATATTGTCAATACACAAATGATGTTTTTAACCGACTTGAAAAAAGAAGAAGGTTCCATGTTCCACTACATGTATTTTTTATGGGAAGAACCCAAAACGACAATTTTAAACATCACAAGAAAAAAAATTGCAGAAGTTGAAAGGAAACAAAAATGAGAGTTCAACACAATGTTTTGTAAAAATGAATGAAGAATTTGATGTCAACAAAACACCCCTATTCCATAGAAGATCATATTAAAAATGCAGAACGTGAGATGCCTTGGAACAAAAACGATTTATGGACACTAGCGTTTCTAACAAAATGAGTAAATAATTTTAGTTAATTACAAAAAAATACATACCCATAACAATTTCTACTACGTAAGGTCACTGAAAGAAAAACAGTTTAGATATTGTAAAATAAGTCTTGACGACTCAATGTAAAAATATAATTAACCTTCAGTCCACGGCTTAGACGGAATTGGAATATTTCTTCATCTTTGAACACAATTCTTTTTCTGTGGAGTATATCCCCATGTCTTTTTTATATCCACGACAACATGTGAAAAAAATGATAAAAAGAACGGTATGGTAGGCAGTTAGATATTAAAAGTTGTTTTTTGAAGTGGACACTTTTATCGATCATTGACATGGTCACATGACAGAGCCAGTGATTGCCGTGAATGTATAGATATATATATATGTATAAATATATTTCAGCCAGTATATCATGACACAGGTCAAGGAGTAATGCACACGACATATAGCAACATATTCAAAGTTGAATATACGAACAGACAATATTTGAAGATGTTAACATCACAACTTCACTCGTCAGTTTATAGTTTTACTAGCGACCCGCCTTAGCTTCACATGGAAGTCTTTGAAATTCTCAGATTTCCTCTACTATCATATTATATTCTACTATCGTATTATAACACATACTCAAGGTAGTAGACCCACGCTGATTTCAGCACGAACGGCCCAGCTTGAGCTTGGCGGTACTACCCTTTCATAGTAGACCAACCTAAAACAACAGCGTTCGTGCTATCGTGTTTCGTTGTTTAGTGCGAGACCGGAGGCCTAATGATGCTGAACCATTTCAATAGGCCGCTATAGTGTCGACCACTTGTGTTTTTCTTTGTAACTAAACAGTGGGTGATCCTTTTATTTTACCGACACATATAAGGTAATATCGGGATCTTGTTGAGACGAAAATGATACAACGGAGAATCAGTGTTAGGCAAATATTTCGTTTCTTTTATACAAATACTATTGTAAAAGACTAACCT
>PKRV01003525.1:1290404-1486252 GCA_003709505.1 Hyphantria cunea | reverse complement strand
AAGTTCATCGACCCACGCAAGCCCCCACACGACGACAACGTAGGGATACGGTAGTGGGGGGATTACTTACACCCCTAGGTTAACCATGCAGTCAAAATAAATAATACTTATTCCTTCGAACTCTTATATATAATTAACTAACTTTCCTCCGCGGCTTCGCTCGGATTTAATAAAAAGTATCCTATGTTACTTCTAATACCTCCAAGAATATGTGTACAAAGTTTCATGATGATCGGTTAAATAGTTTTTTTAAAGAAGCGTAACAAACAAACTACAGTATGATTAGGATTTATGAACATATTAGCCTTGGAAGTCACCGCTTTAAAGTGGAAGACATACTTTCTCGTAATCATCGCTTCGGTGCTTCCTTCCTGTGCCGAGCGCTCAAAACCTGGAACTCACTACCAGCGCACGTGTTTCCTTCCCACTATGATTTCGGGTCCTTTAAGCGAGGCGTGAAAAAGCATCTCACCAGGCCGCCATAGTGTGGGTCACCATGCTGCATTGTTCTTTTTCGCATTGAGGATGGTGACCACCGCTCTTGGATTCTGCTCGTACTTTCCATCAGGCAGGGCAGAGTCATTTTGGCAGCTTATACATAAAAAAAAATTCTTCCAGAGTGCTATTCGTCCAGGATTGGGTGCAACAGAAATGGCAGTGGTAATGCGAAATTTGATGCACAGACTTGGTTTCCAAAAGTTTTACGTGCAGGGTGGTGACTTTGGAGCTTATGTGGGATTCAGCATCGCCAATTTATACCCCAAGGTAATAGAAAAAACAAATAATCCATTGATAGCATTTGATTTTCGATACTCTTATTTTGTTGCTTCAAATAATTATTTCAGACGAGCTACCCCGTTCGTTTCGAAACATAACTCGTGGACAAAGCCGTTTTTGATGGTGAAAATAACGTCTTCAATATTTTCCCCGATTTCAGGAAACCTTAGGATACCATACGAATTTAGCATTATCACTTAACATCAAGTCTTTGGCATTATGGGTGATCGGTTCAGTGTATCCGCCATTGGTGACGAATCCAGCAGTTGTGGATAGGCTGTACCCAATCTTGAAGTACTTGACTTGGTTGATATCAGAGACGGGTTATTTCCATATACAGGCCACCAAACCTGATACTATTGGTAAGTTGCATTGAACTTTATAACTACTTGAAAGTGAAGTTTCTTATACTTTTATATTCGATTTAATTTCCCATCTTTAAATATTATATATTTAGGGTTCTTAAAAATTATTAAATTTTGCTCATTAACTTCATCGAAATATGCTTATAGGGTTTCCGTACATCAAAAGGAAAAAATGGATCCCTTATAGGATCACTTTGTTGTCGAAACCCTTTTTCTCAAGAAAGCGTAAAGGTGTCAAGCTGAAATTTTTATCAAATACTCAGACCTACTGTCCCTTAGGGCTCAAACTTCAAACGCAGTAAAAAGATACAGCCGTGTATGCTGCAAATTTTCAACACTCGCAAGGGAATCCAAGCCCGGGTACTTCCCGTGAACTCAGAATCCTAAAATTTGGTACGAAGCAACGTCTTATAGCACAGATAAAGAGAAAATTACAAAAAACATATTTTTTTAGTTATATACAGGATAATAAGAAACCCTCGGTGCGCGAACCCGACTCGCACCTGTCCTGTTTTTTGAAAGATCACACCACTTAAGATACATTCTCGACACTTCTTCCTTTCCAAAGACGTCTGGTTCCAGCAGTGCACCAATAATAAATTTCTACATCAATTTTCATCAAATCTAAATTTTTGAGTTCCGCAAGACATTACACGACTTCTCCATTTTTCTACTGCAGAAACATTAATGTCTTTCTAATATATAACAACCTTACTTCTAGGAGTGGGAGTATCAGATTCACCAGCTGGTCTTCTGGCCTATGTACTACAGTTAGTTTCCACTGGTACCCGAAGGAAGTACGTAAAGAGAACCGACGGTGGTTTGGATGACCTGTACAATCGCGATGATCTCCTGGATAATCTGATGATGTATTGGGTACCGAATAGTTTCACAACCTCTTGTAGGATTTATGCAGAAACGGCAAATATTAGAAACTTGGAATTAGGAATTCTAGGGTAATTATCGACGCAATTTAATTCATTTTAAATTTTGATTTTTTATTTAATTATTTTTAACATCAAGAATATACATATAAAAAATCAGTTAACATTAGGATCTAAGAACAAAAACTTATATCTATGTTTATTAAAAATGTACACAACATTGTTTGTACAGATTAAGACAAAAACTATCTTGACACAAATTATTCGCACTTAAAAAAACAAAATTTCTGACCTAATTGACAATTAAATTAAAGGCAAAAGTTAAAACAAATTAAGACAAATAAGTATCACAAGGTACAACCAAATCTAGCATTGCATTATCTTTCACTTAAATACTTTGAAGGAATTGTGAAATGTCAAGATCATCTAGGCGTCTACATAAAGTATTTTATTTGAGACACATTCGCACGAGTGTTGTGTTAGCCAGCATTGGTTTTGTAGAACGATATATAAAAGGTTTTAGTGGTAGGGTGTCGCGGAATTTTGTATGGGAAAGTTAACTTAATGTTACTTAGCATTGACTGCAGTCAACTCCACTGTTGAGAAGTTTGTGAAGGAATAAAAGATTCTGGATTGTACGCCCACTATAAAGGCTATTAATTTGGAGGTATTCAAGTCCATCAGTGTAGGGAGCTCTATGGGAGACACCTGATGATTTGTATGCTAAGTGTTTCGTAAATGGTCTTTGGATGCCTTTAATTTGCTGCGAATATATAATATACGACATATATAACATACGGACTCTAGGACTCAAGGGCGCTTCGCTTCCAAAGCGTTATAAAGAACCGTCTTTGTGTAAATCGAAAGCTACTATTGTTTTTGATAAATCCAAGCATTTTAGCTGCTTTCCTAGCAATTTCGTCTATGTGCATTGTGAAGTGTAATTTGCTATCTTAATGATTGATGATGATTACTACCTTTAAAACTTACTCTGTAGTTTAGTGTGTCTATGTTAGAATGTGCTGTAGTGTGTTTAGTAGCCGTATACGAAAGTCGCCACAACTCTATTATTTATACCTTATTGTCTTCTTATTCCTTATATTTAAGAGACTTTGCGTCTAATTCTGCCGGGATAATCGGGACGGCAGTAAGGAAAGAAGACTTTGAGAAAAGATAGCTATACTTACTGCTCTTTATCTAATAAGAAAATGCACTTCTATTTTACCTACACAAATGAAACCTAGGTAGGAAAAAGCTCGTTTAACGTGCATTTAAAATGACCTCGATTTTCGACTGAAAACACCTTTGACTGCCCTGTCGATTTCGGCATCAGAATTAGCTGATAGTTTCTTAAGCATGTCGTACCTTAAGTATTCGAAATAATTATAAGGTATTTAGGGGTTTTTTTTATTTCAGTGAGCCCACGTCAGTCCCAACATGGACTATACACGCCAAGGACGAAATCTTCTACCAATCACCCATCATGCTGAAGGTCAAATATCCGAACTTGCTGCACTCCACAGTACTACCTAGTTCTGGACACTTTCTGGCCTTAGAGAACCCGGAGATATTCAGTGAAGATGTGCTAAAGGCGATGGCTGCATTCAGAGCATGGCATAATTTTCATTGAAAAATTATTTTGTATCACATATCTGAACCACAAAGCCATCTAGCTGAATTAAGCAGAGCTTGTACTATGGGTAGCAGGCAACTGATATAATTACATATACTTTTTGTTGATACATAGGTATTATATATAAAAAAGCACCCTAATTCCGAAACAATTATTTCCAGCTCACGCAAGCACAGAAGTCCGATTATTTTATTATTTATCTAGTTCGTAATTATATGTGTGAGCCTAAGGTCGAGGAGTACTAAGTTGGAGGTTAATATAATAATAAATATTTCAGACATCTAATACACAAAACCATCTAGTCCCAAGTTAAGTAGAGATTGTGTTATGGGTTCTAGACAATTGATATAAATACACATTTACTTTTTTTTCTAAATACATACTCATTGTGCATAGAAAACATCCAAAGTCCGAAACAAATATTTGTAGGTAATACAAACATTACGTCCGCCCCTCCCGAAACCTCAAGCACAGCAGTCGCATACCCTACCACTGCACCAACGAGCTAAGTTCGATTTCCGCCCCGGACAAACAGTTATATGATTAGCACGGTCATACTTTATTCTGTGTCTGGGTGTATTTTGTCTATAATATGTATGAATTTAGAAATATTTAGGTATGTTTATCAGTAGGCTGGTTTTAATAGTACCCACGCTGCCTGGTTACGAATCAAACTGAAATGTGCTAGATATGTGAAGTTCTTATTATCTATTAAAACTAATATTATTAGAGCTTGTTATTTTTTCATTATACACATACAAACATAACGTCACGCCTACTTCCTAAAGGTGTAGGCAGAGATAATTCATATTCACATACTACGATCCTGATAAACCCCTTCTGCTTCATCCATATTCATCATTCGCTACATGGGAGAGTCACGTTTCGGCATGCATGGGCTGGCTCGACCGGAGTGATACCAGGGCCTCACAGAAAACCGGTGTGAAACAGCGCCTGCGCTGTGTTTCACTGAGTGAGTGAGGGTACCGGAGGCCCATAATCCTACCCTTCCCCTAATCCTCCTTCCCATCTCCCAAGGGCGGCAACGCACTTGTGACGCCCCTGGTGTTTCGGGTGTCCATGGGCGGCGGTAATCGTTTACCGTCAGGCGATACGTCTGCTGGTTTGCCCACTATAACATAAAAAAAATGCATGCTCGTTGATTCCTGGTACTTTTCACACGGCCCTTTCTCAGAACATGACCAATTTTACGATAAATATTCTCATTGGTACCATGGTATACCACTGTACTAAATGTTGTAGATGCCTTTTCCGATAAAAAGATTAATCATATCCTTACTTAAATAGTTATATACGGTATGCTACTATTCGGAGTCCACTCTTTGGAGAGGAGGTTTTGGTCTACCATACCACTTAGGCCAGACAGTATAGTTTGTTTGAAGTTTTCGTTCTCCTTAAAAGGACCCCTTGATAGCCTCTTACGACACCCATGGGATAAATAATGAAAGCGACACTTAGTATTCTTAATCCGTCACCACAAGGACATTCATAACGTTAAAACTTATGAAACAATCACCGAGGGTAAGCAATAACGGCGCGGTCAGTACCCGGATGGGTGACCGCTGGTGGCATGTTACCATGAGCATCTCCGTGATTAAGCAGTCGGTCCCGATTGCTATCATACGATAACAGTCGTGAAGCTTAGTTGGAGGCCTTCGGGCGGCTTAAAAACATCCGACAGCAAGATTGCGTAGCCACAGCGTTTTCTTGCCAGTTTCCAACCGGCACTGACCAGGGTGGGGACGAATGGCCTTAACCCTCTCCTGAGAGGACACCCGGGCCCAGCAGTGGGACATTATGAGTTGTTGATGATGATGAAATTCGAATCGCTTATTGCACTCCATAATGTTTATAACAGTGCTAACAAACTTGTTAGAGGAAACAATTATGGACCCTATTGGGCACGGCAAGGTCTGGAAGAGAAGGCGGACCTTTTACTATGAAAGAATCACATAGTGTAAATGTTATATTAGTCTATCTAAATACGCTAGAATTACATATTTGTTTGTTTATTGCTTACATTTATGATGTAAGAACATATGTTTTAATTGTATTGGTCTGCACGCTAGGCCTAGTGTGGTTACTACAACGCATTCCGCTGCGCCAAGTGCAGTGAGTTCAAATACTTAGGTGGGACATCACTTTGTGTAATCTACAAATTGTTGTACCGTGTTTGGGTGTTCTTTGTGTTCGTTTTATAAATGTTTGTAAATCCCTCGCGACTCAGGATGTATGTTCCAAAGGCGGGAGATGTTTTTTTTTATAAAAAAACTCAATATTGTCGAAAATATTTACAACAATATCCGTTTTAATATCGTGGAAAATATTCCGGATTTCCCGAATCTAAGCAAAATTAAACGTAATATTTAACAACCCTGAACTTTCTTATCAGTAGGTCGCACAATCATACTTTGCTTCAAAACGTTCTTTGCAAACAATGATGTTATTGCAAAATACTGACATGACAAAAACTACAAACTATTGTCTGAACTGTCAAGGTAAATTAGAAGAACACATCAAAATCTACTTCTGCTTTACTGCCCGCTTGTGTCGATCTACAACTTCCAGTTTTCAAAGTGCGTAGAGCCTTATGAGAAGAATATTGGCAAAGAAACTCATGGCCACTGTTTATAAAAGTCTGATAATCAGGTACAACAGTGGTATATTATGTCGGCGCAAAACGACTCCGTAAACAATGACACTTTAGTGAGCATGAAGACCCATAGCCGAAATACTGATGAAAATCACTATCAATCACATAACCGCAATAGCCGTCACGCATTACTTTCAACTAACAATGGTTTGTTAATAATTGAGTCCAATTACAAGACAAAGAAGTTTCTGTGTATATAATACCAACTGATCAGAACATAAAGAGAATAATGGAAAAAGTACAAGTGATTTTGAAGTTAAAGCCTATGACTGTTTGTCGTTTAGATAATCCTTTATCGTCAAAATATATTTTCGTAATAAGGTGACTTTTTACAGTAGGCTTCAATTTATCTACAGGAAGGTCGATTATATTTACAGGTATTTTATTATAAAAACGTTCACCAAGACCTGCGAACGAGTTGTGTACTCTACGTAAACGACAATAGGTACCAACAAGTCTAGACTTGTTGTATCTTTAATGTATGTATTTACAAAAAAAAGTATATAAGTATTAATATCAGTTGTCTAGTACCCATAGTATAAGCTCTGCTTAATTTGGGACTAGATGGCGTTGTATGTTAAATTGTCTGAACATATTTATTTATTTTTATTGTATCAATATTGTGTTCATCACTGTTTTCCACATAGTCATTAATGTTGTGTCTAACAAACACAATATTTACAAATATATAATGTGATGTAACAAAAGTTAAAATGTTTTTAAACAACTCTCGAAGAGAGGTTTTGGCACCTACTGTACATTAAGCGGATGGCTCGTTTTTGTACAATAAAAACCGTTTCGATCTTGCCCCAAAGTAGTATACCATTGGGCATAACGCAGTAAAAGTAGCTAAAATAAACTAGACTAGTTGTGTCCGTTTCAGTGAGCTGACGTACCTTTCATACTACATTACTATATACATATATACTGCGTATATAATGCTGTCGAATTAAGGCTATCAGGGCTCCTCATTGTTGTAGTTTACAGTCTGATGTAATTATTAAGAATACTGTTGAATCGACACCATCATCATCAGCCTATCGCAGTCCACTGCTGGACGTAGGCGTCTCGAATTTCACGCCACTTAGTTCGATCCATGGCTTCTCGCATGCAGCTCCTGGCAGCCGTCTTGCTCAAATCATTACTCCACCTGGCCTGTGGACGTCCTACTCTACATTTGCCGAGACGCGGTCTCCACTTAAGAACTCGTTTACCCCACCGGTTATCGGTTCTACGGCAAATATGGCCAGCCCACTACCACTTCAGCTGGCTAATCCTGTGGGCTATGTCGATGACCCTGGTTTGAATCTACAATACTTATGATTTCATTTTTAAGAATTAGATTAGTACCCAGATGTTTTACATTTGGCATAGTAAATCTCACACGCTTTGTTTTGTTTGAATGCAGTAGGATATTGTTCATTGTGAATTGTAATTATAGTAAGTACGTGCCTATGTCAGGCAATGGACTGCTAAAGGCTGTAATGGCCAAAGTATGTGACCATGAAGAAAATTTAAAATATTAAATATACTAGTTTATAAGTTGCATAAAATGAGCGCGATTGATGGAATTTTATTTTAAAAAAATGTTAATTTCACATTTTCTTTTACCACATTATTGACGAGAAGCTTTACTTTATACATTATAAATAGACTACTTAATCTGACATTGCCACAGTTAAGACATACATTTCATCGATAGCACTTAAAATGGCGTCTTTAAAATTGTGTCTAATATATGTTATATTAGTTACGCAAACAGTTTTAATTTATGGTGAAGATGCAAAAAGTACTTTAGCATTTGTAATTGACAATAGCGCTTCGATGTATAGTGAAATAAATGTAGTAAAAGGCAAAATTGATGATGTTTTTGATACAGCAATGAGCACAAACGATTTACAAATTGAGAATATTGTTTTGGTGACGTTTAGTGATCCAGGTATGAAAAACCCTATCAGTATTGTGACATCTCAACCAACTAATCATTTGATCAATAACCTGACAACTCCTTGATTTATGAACGGATTTTGAAAAAAATACTTTCATTCAGAAGAAATTCTTGTTAATTGGTACCATTTAGTTTAAAGAAAATGATTCGCACGGTGATAATTCCCTTACTATCCTCTAAAATGTTTCTTAATTATTTCACTATTTTGGAAGTGTTTTTAATTAAATGGAAGAAACAAGCAACGAAACTGAAATAAAAGAGGAAGCGTCTTTCATTTTTCGTTAAATTTAAATCTGGTAGCGAAACATACAAACGCACAAACAAATTTAATAATTTCATATAGAGATAATGATAATTAATTTACAGATGCTGTACTAAGAACAGTCACCAATAATTTAAATGAGCTTAAGAATTCTTTGGCCAATATTGAAGTCAGAGGTGGAGCAGATTGCCCGGAATATGCGCTAACGGGCCTCAAATTGGCTCTTGAAAACAGTCTGCCAAATTCATTAGTATTCTTATTCACTGACGCTTCAGCGGCTGACTACACCTTGTTTGAGGAAGTCAAAAGGCTTGCAGTGGAGAAATATATTCGGGTAACCAATTAACGTTTTTTATTTACTGAAAAAAGAAATTTCAAATTTTATGTCAACTAATTAGTTGATATGAGACCCGGATCTGAACATTCTACACTTAGCTATATTTATAATAATAATACCACTATTGTACTTGCGATATCAAAACTATTGACGTTTTTAAACCTTGACGCAAAAACGAGTAGATAGTTTATGTTTGTCGTGTCGTTTTTTGTCGAAAAGTGAATAAATCGGGAGTTTTAGCTATGTTTGATAAAAAACGTTTCTGCTGTTTAAAAGATATGCAGTAGAAATGGAAATAAAATGACATAGCGTGTGATTCACAAAAGTGAACTTAAATTTGGTTTACTTCAACAATCGTCATCAACAACAACCCATAATGTCCCACTGCTGCGCTCGGGTCTCCTCTCATGAGAGGGATAAGGCCATATGTCCCCACGCTGGCCAAGTGTGGGCTGGGAACTGGCAAGACTACGTTGTGGCTACGTAATCTTGCCGTTGGATGTTTTTAAGCCGTCCAAAGGCCTCTAACTAAGCTTCACGACTGTTATGATAACAACCAGGACCGACAGCTTAACGTGACCTCCGAATCACGGAGATGCTCATGGTAACATGCCACCAGCGGTCACCCATTCAGGTACTGACCGCGCCGTTGTGGCTTACCCTCGGTGATTGTTTCTAGTCACCGAGTGCAACTGGGCTATGAGCGGCTCTGGTCTAGTTGTTTTAATAATAATTGTATGTGGCGTGAAATTGGGACCGAAAGAACCAGTGAACTATTTGCAAATAGATCCGAATGAAGTGGTTTGGATTTTGTACCTCCATTTTTTTTGGCGAGGTTTCTTTAATATTTTTTGGTCAAAATCTTTTACAGTTATTAAATAGTGCTTAAGCGATTAGCTAAGGAAGAGAGTTTTTCCCGAAGGTTAACACCACAATAATGTCTTTTGAAGACTTTAGTTTAAAGTGCTATTGATACTTGTCTTCCTAGCCTTTATTATTCCCAAGGTTGTTTAGGCTCAGTTACTGCTGTCGTCACTCGTAAGCTGTCCGACTGAGTACTGGTGAAGAGGAAGGGGTGGCAACCCTTGATTTTTGTACGGCGTTGTGGCATAATGAATTAGAAGAGGTACTGAAATTGTATAGAACTAATGCCGTATAAAATCAAGTGATCAAATTGAACTAGAGAATCGTCGGGGAAAAAAAAGAATCCCATCTTTGTGACGTACTATTTGCGTATACGCTTATCGTATGCGAGTGCTGTGATCTCGTGTTCGATTCTCGGGTCGGACTAAATATTTGAATGAACTGCAAGTATTTGTTTGGGAGTTTAGGTGTTTTCTATGTATATAATACTTATCTATATATTTACAAAAAAATATAGATGTCAGTTGTCAATTACCCATAATACAAGCTCAGCTTAGTTTGGGAGTTGATGGCACTGTGTGTTAGATGTCCGAAAATGTTTGTCCGAATAATTTTTAAAATACTTTTTAAGTAGTTCCAGTGAGCAAAGAAACTAATTTAGTATTGTGCCAGTGTTAGTACATAGTTTGAGGTCACACAGCCGTGACTAACATTTAACAGGTGATTGTTATTTAGTTCATGTACACAGTGGGAGAGCCACGCCGTGGCACGAATGGGCCGGCTCGACCGGAGTGGTACCATGGACTCACAGAAAACCGGTGTGAATCAGCGCTTGCGCTGTGTTTCACTGAGTGAGATCCCATCCCCCAAAGGCCCCCAACGCACTTGTGACGTCTGCTTGTATGCCTCTAATTCCATAAAAGGAAAATAAATCTGCCTTACCTATGCCATTTCCATTGCATTCTGTTTCAGATATATTTCATTTTAACCGGTGAATGTGGAAACGTATACGATGATGACTATCAAGTGTACTACAAGTTGGCCTCCGCAACGCAAGGGAAAGTTTTCAAAGACCAGAAGGCAAACATAAGGGATGTAAGTTTCTTATTTGAGTACTAGCTGAGCTCCGTGATGCAATACGCGTTTGTTATTGTACTTTAACAAAAACTGCGAATAGCACAGCGGGGCGAAGATAGTCTAAAATAAGAGTAACCTCAGTTGTTTCTCATATTTAGTCAATTCCCATCAAAATCTGTACAGCCGTTCCAGAGATTAGCTGGTAGAAATATACACACAGACAAATAGTAAGTTACGTATATACTTTCCTTATGCATTTAGTGTTAATTGAAATTACAAACAGACACTTAAAGTTATTTTTTTGTGTATAGATTATTTGCGTGGTTATAGAATACTGAGTATACACTACCAGTGCTCATCCTGGGGGTAACTACCCAGGACGAAAGCACTGTTAAGGGTAGAAAAACTTGAAGCATAGTTTATACAAAAAATTCAACTATTCACAAACAGAACTTCAATCAGACTTGAAGCGTTCTTCTCATTGGGAAGTCTCTTAATCGATTGCTATCTCTCTAATCTTCTAGTTTCCTGAAAGTTGTAGAGTTTCATAGCTTTACTTTTGCAGTCCACAGCTGGACGTAGTTTCCTCCTTAGCAAGAAGGATAAAGAGTATAAATTATATGTTACAGATTATGCCATACGTGATCCAAAACATCCGAAGCAGAAGACATATTGTCCTACCCATGAGACTTCCTCAAGTATACACTAAAAAGTTCTATGTAAGTTAAATTATAATTATGACTAATTACTTAAAGACTTGTATAACGACAGCTAGCTAACTTTTCTGCTATATTTTTTACGTTTTTGTAACATTTTATTGATGCCCAACTCTTTTTCGTGATGGTGAGATGATTTGTAGCCTACTAGGATTTGTGTGCGTCGGTTATTACTATGAAGAGTAGTATATTTCTTTTCTCAAGAACTAATGTATCTCCAGACCAAATTTCATTGAAATCTGTGCAGTGGTTTAGCCATGATCGAGTAAAAGATTAAAGAGTCAATGGTGACTATAGATAGATAAATTTGTTATTCTACCATAAATATGATGATAATTATTTCAGGACATTTTTAAAACACAACGCCAGCTAGGCCCAAACTAAGCAGAGCTTGTACTATGAGTACTAGACAACTGATATTAATACTTGCATACTTTTTTTGTAAATACATACTTATTATAAATAGAAAATACCCCAACTCCGAAACAAATATTTGTAGATCATACAAACATTTGGTCCGACTCAGGAATCGAGCCTGAGACCTCTGGCACAGAAGTCGCATTCGCTACCACTGCGCCGTAGAGGCAGTCGAAAATCTGCCATATCTTTGTTGTTCAGGATGTAAGGGAGTAAAGACCACTTGGGTACCTCCGTTTGTAAATATTTTATTTATAGATATTGATAAAATTAATGTTGGTCAAATCAACAGAACTTTTTTTCTTTTATTATGCGGAAATCCCGCCGGATACAAATGCTTGGTGGTTATGCCGCATTTCGAAAGGAAATTCCTGGCACTCGGACGTACTATAGATCATTCAAATGTTGGCCCTTTACAGATCAGATACAGATGATCACCAAAACATCCTTTTCCAGTGATAAACTACGTGAAACGGTATGAGAGAGTGCCGTGATGTCTCTTGAGCCAATCCCTTATAACGGATCTTACCTCCGCAATGATGGCGTAAAATTATCAACGTAGGCGTGTTGTTATTTTAATTATTAAAAAATTCTTATTACAGTTTACAGTGTATGACAAAAATGTGGCGGTATATATAACAGCCAGAGCTCGGGAACCAAAAATCCAAATCACTGATTCAGAAGGAAGAAATGTGGAGACTGAACGCATCTTGAACCAAAAACATGTATTGGTTGGTATCTTTTTACCCGACTGTGAAATAAGGAGGGTTATATTTTAATCATATTTTTACATGTAATATCTTGATCTTTTTTGATTAAGGGAATGAACTAACAACGTAGTTAGTCTCTAAGGCGAGGCCTATATGTCTAGCAATGACAATTAAAGGTTATATAATTATCTTTTATCTCACTTCTGCAATCTATAAAAGTGATTTATTAAAAAGGGATGGAAGGATGTAATGCGAACCTGCGAAATACAATTTTATTGTTTCGTTTCAAACGAACGTGCAATTTTTTTAAATAAGTTTTCTGACGGTTAACTTTACCTAAGACATAAACTACACTTCAAAGCGCTTTCTATTTTTAAAACCACCACTCATTAGGTAAGTTTTCAAAATAGGTTCAAGTCCGAAGAGAACTAAAATCAATCTCTGGGTATAGACTACATTGATAAAAGCTTAGCACTTCAGAGTGTACAGATCAATATTAAATCTGACTTGTGAATAATGAAAAACAAAGTGACCCTAATATCTATAATGTTTTCTAATGTACTATTATATTTTTAGGGCGTCAGACTTCAACCAAGTCAGCCTGGAGTATATAGAGGAGAGGTGTCCAGCATATCGGAAATATCCTTACAGATTCTAGGCAGCAATTCCATCAAGTATGTTGATGAATTATCGTCTTGAAACATCCCGTGGAATTGCAGATACAAGCTAAAAAATGTCAATTTGTTGTATATCAAGGAAAGCTCTGTTATTCAGTTAGTAATTCTAATGTTTTTTTCAACAGCCCTCGTAAACATATTATACTAAACAGTGTTCTGTTTGAGAGGTTTAGTTTTTATTGTGTATTTTATAAGTTACTAGTTAACCTGTCGAACTTCGTACTGCCATATTTACGTGTCTGTCTCAGCTTCCCACAGGCAGTGTAGAGTCGCGGTCAAAAGAAAACGACTTTTCCCGACATCTATTAATTTTTCTTGATTACAAACCTTGTATTAATAATAACATTATTTAGTTTGGTGCAGCTGATCAGAAGTTATGCGTGTTATGAACGCGTATAGGCGCATTAGGCGCGCATTTAGCCGATTAATTTTTTTATGTAGATTATATATTTGTTAAATGTTAATTTAACTGCCTCTTTGGTCTAGTGGTTAGCGTAAGCGACTACAAATGAAGAGGTCTTGGGTTCGATGCCCGGGTTGGACTGCTGTTGGGTTTTTCTAACAAGAAATTCTTAATAGCAGCCAGGAATATGGAATATGGCGGTGTTTCCCGCTCGTGTCTTGGTGAACACGTTAAACCCTCGGTCCCGGTTGTCATGAACATCTATAGCAATCGTCATCGGGAAGTCAGTGCCCTCAAATATACTGACAACTAATTCAGGTTTCGAATTCCAGTCCTTCGAATTCAGTTCACCCTTAGGGTTGCGGTGGTCCGATACCAGTCGCTCCGAGTAAAAATTGATATTCAGGTAAAACGGGTTGAACCAGTAGCCTACGCCAAATCTTGGGATTAATAAAGGCTAGGAAGATGATGATATATTTGTTAATTTATTGTTACGTAGTCGTTTGAACTTCAAAATGAACCGTTTGCTAACCCACGTTAACACGTCATCAATACCGCGTCATTTGACTTTAATTGACTTACCGTATTGTTGCAAGCCTCATAAATGTACGTCTTTTATTTTACACATTGTACTGTGTTTGGAAAATTTACATTTAGTTTTTAGTATGTGTGCTGTTTGTATCAAATAAAGTTTATTATTATTATTATTACTTTCATTTATCTCCCTTTTAGATGGCTAATATACCTGTCATGAGGGTCTAAACCAAGCATGATACGTTAGAGTATTTACTTTTATTCTGTTTATGCTGCTGAATATAAAATAGTTTGGAAGGTTCCAAAATCTTGTTTTCTACTTAAATATTGGGTTAAATATTGTTGTTAAGCTGTTTCACTATCAGAGCTGGTCTTTTTGATGGTTTTTGTCCGTAATCACCCCGACAATGGTCAATGGTCTAGAGGTAGGTTCAATATTTTGAAATATATCGAGTGCTGCATGAAACTATTGATTAATTTTGTCTTAATCTATTTTGTCCTAGTTAGTAGTGACATGACATGAATCTTCGGCGTTTATGAGTATAGACATCAAAAAGAGATATAAACTTTATCTCTTGTATTTCTTTACGTTAAATATGATACAGGCTGTGGTGAGTCAGTTTGTGAATGGGTTGTGTTTAATTGAACGGTGGTGTGAGATGATTGTATTTGTGCTTGAATATCATTTTTAATTTACCCAATTCTATCTGCAGATACCATTCCATTGTTATCTATGGCTCTTCTTTGATGTTTTATCTGATCTACGTTGTTCTGAAATCTATATATATGAAAAGGAATCTTCGTCTCTATGTCCTTTATAGAATACGATTCTATGCATTTGATCATGTCATGATCTTCAGCAGTGTTGTGCTAGAGTCCACAAAGGTCTCTGTGTTGGTACGCTAGCTTTTTGGTTGTTGTTGTACCATGGGGTTCAGTAAGTGTGCGATAAATACGGGTAAGTTTGAATGAATTGAATATTTGAATGAATTGTTGGTCTCAAGTTCTGTTATTTAGTAATAGATGCGAGATATTGTTTCGTTAATATCGCTAGACCATATCATTCTAAATGATGCCTGTAAGGGTGGGTATTGGTTCTGCATTTTGTGTTAGATAGCTGTTTACCTTTAATTCAGTGGCGTCAACTATATCTATGTGGAGTAATTTGTTATTGATTATGGCGCTATGCTGCTCTCCTACACTCAGTTTGGATTCATTCATTGTTGGGTATTGTTTTGTGGAAGCCAATGGGTCTACTCTCGTCTATAGTCGAGTCTTTATTTCTAATCGGCTGGTGATGAGATAAGTGCGCTATATATATTCACTTCAGTATTCCATTTCCTTCTTGCGCGTGATTTGGTAGTAGTGGGTCTATTAACATCGGCTTTTGCCTCTTGGAAAACATCTACCCTCAGTAGTGATGTTGTTGATGATGTACGGCTAGAATTTATGTGAGTTTTAAATGAGAGCAGGTGATGGCAAAAGGCTACTTGCGGGTAATGAACGTGTTGATGATGTAATGTTACGAGAGATGACATCGGCTGAAGCATGTTTGTTGGTTGGAGTTTGCCTGTTCAACTCCGCACCGCCTATAGTCTACACACTAGAGCATCCAGCATCGGCTCTAGATGCGCTCTGGTGACCCTCTCAATTTTAATCGGTAACGCTTATCAGCTAGAAAAGTTTCAATAGTACGCATGTTCGTCTTCCAAGTTGCTAGATCTCCAGATTCAAGGTTGTTATATTTCAGATATTTATCACCATCATCATACATGAACATAGTCATCTTCTATATTTCTTTCTTTCTATTTTGGCCTACTATCTG
Organism: Hyphantria cunea; assembly: GCA_003709505.1. NCBI lineage: Eukaryota > Metazoa > Arthropoda > Insecta > Lepidoptera > Erebidae > Hyphantria > Hyphantria cunea. Next base: position 1,470,149 of record PKRV01003525.1, on the reverse strand, counting down.
TTATAAGAAACGGTTCCAACCTTATATATATTATAACCATATAATTTAATAATCAAGTGAATAGTTAATAGTTCATATTAAATACTATTAATATCGTGGCGCCTTCCGCATGTCAACTTCTGCCGCTACTTAGATATATTGTTAATGACGTCTCTCTTTATACAATGGTAGTTCTGCCGTAAGAAATCTTTAATATTACATCATCTTGAATTATCATAGAATAATTTTATATTGATAGTCATTAGAATAATTATGATAAACAATGTGATCGAAGATATATATACGACATGATCAGATTCATGTATAGTATGAATATGGTCAATAATGTCAGGTGATATAAATGGCGCCAGTTGCAGTAATGCGGAGACATTCATATTCTAGACGTTCTACTTGATGGGCATTGGCAAATATTATAAGTTTGTACTAATATAATGTTTTTTAATTCGCCATCTTGACTACGCGCGTTACATATGCTACAAATCCGTTATCAAATTAGTAGGGTAGGAATTAATACATGTTTTCTTAAGGAGTTTCTAAACAAGAAAAGAAAAAGTCCATAATTAATTTGTGACTCAAATTTGTGTTGTATCTTTGTTAGAAGAGAACAGAAAAAAGTATAAGAATATTCCACTGGATTGATATTTCACAAAATGAAACAACTGGCCCATGAGGGGATCGAACCCGCGACCTTCGCGTTATTAGCACGACGCTCTAACCAACTGAGCTAATGGGCCGACAATTTCAGTGAGCGAAATTATAAATTAATTTTATGAGTTGACTTTTATTACATTTTTATTGAAACGCAAAAATGCATGGTGATGCAAAAGCAGTGAGTGAGAGTTAAATGTGGGATCGTTTTTTGAAAGACGGTCTCCATTTCATCTCATCCACATTTTTTATATTTTTTACCATTATTTCATCGCGCCGAATACTTGAAGACTCGAAGAGTTAAGATTTAAAGACTTTAAACACTTGAAATTGGCGGAAATAGCTGATTAGCTGGTTGGCATTGCATCAAAAGAAGAAGGAAAGATTAAATGTGTAGGTGATGAATCAAACATACCTAATAATAATCATCATCAACAACCCATAACGTCCCACTGCTGGGCTCGGGTCTCCTCTCAGGAGAGGGTTAAGGCCATACGTCCCCACGCTGGCCAAGTGCGGGTTGGGGACTGGCAAGACAACGTTGTGGCTACGTAATCTTACCGTCGGATGTTTTCAAGCCGCCCAAAGGCCTCCAACTAAGCTTCACGACTGTTATCCTATGATAACAACCGGGACCGACTGTTTAACGTGACCTTAACGTGCTTAACGTGCAGGTCACGTTAAGCAGTCGGTCCTAATAATAATAATAAATAAATATTTCGGACATCTAACACACAGCACCATCTAGTCCCAAATAAGGCAGAGCTTGTGTTATGGGTACTAGGAAATGTAGATTATACTTCAAATTCCGAAACAAATACTTACTGATAATACAAATATTTAGTCCAACTCAGGAATCGAATTCGAGGCCTCATTGACAGCAGTCGCATGTGCTACTACTGCGCCACCTAGGCAGTTTACACTCGTGTTTAGATGAATCGACTTAAAGTAAACATTAGCAGATAAAGTTGTAGTTTTGGAAAAAAAATCGAATTTCTTCAAACCTATTACTTTTTATTTCTTTAATAGGATGTAAACGAGCAGACGTTTCGCCTGATGGTAAGTCACACACGGATACCTGCAATACCAGAGCCGTCACAACTTTGTTGCCAGCCTTTGGGGGATGCGGAGGGAGAATGGGGATGGGTTGGGATATGGGCTCCGGTATCCTCACAGCGCACTCGCTGTTTCATACCAGTTTTCTCTGAGCCCGTGGTATCACTCCTGCTGAGCCAGCAGATTCATTCCGAAGCATAGCTCTCCCACGGCTACTACACAATGTTATTCTGATGATGGATATCAATTAAGCAAAGCATAATCGAATCCAAGGGCGGTGGTCATCATACTCACTGCAAATGCAAACAATGCAACAATGCAGCATGGTGACCTACACCATGGCCTGGTGATACTTCTGCATCATTGGGCCTTAGGTTTTTAACTCTGGTTTCAAAAATAACAAATGAAAAAATAGCAAGATACCAGTATTTTAACCAACATTTATTTTAATAACTGCCTGACGTATCAGGCCTGACGAAATACATTTTATAAATAAGACTTTCAAATGAATAGAACATCTAGGCTTTGTTGCATGTACTGCTTGCTACAGACTCAAATCCAGCCATAGCGTCGAGGACAAGTTGTGAGAACGCTTGTGGTGCTTCCATCGCCAAGAAATGGCCATACTGTGTTAGGGCTGTAGCGTTCTGTATGTTGGTATATTTCAGACGAAGGATCGCTTCTGATTGGTAAATGACTTCGTTCTGAGCATGCACAGTTCTGACAGGAACGGCAGTTGTTTTACTGGAAGATATAAATATTTTTAAATAAAAAAGTAAAGCTTAGGCCTAAAATAAACCTAGGGCCTTATTATTGCCTGGACAATAATAACCCACAGAATATCAGAAAGATTGTGATATATCAAAAATGTTAAGGGAATGATGCGCTCATAGCCCAGTTGCATTCGGTGCTTAAAAACAATCACCGAGGGTCAGCAACGATGGCGCGCTAGTGCCATGTTACCACGAGCGTCTCCGTGATTCGGAGGTCACGTTGAGCAGTCGGTTCCGGTTGTTATCATAGGATAACAGTCGTGAAGCTTAGTTGGAGGCCTTTAGGCAGTTTGAAAACATCTAACGGTAAGATCACGTAGCCACAACGTTGTCTTGCCAGTCCCCAACCCGCACTTGGTCAGCATGGAGACGTATGGCCTTAACCCTCTCCTGAGATGGGACCCGAGCCCAGCTTTGGGACATTTTGGGTTGTTGATTGATGAACCTGTCAAAGTTACTCTGCTCTGCCTGATGAAAAGCATGAGTAGAGCCCCAGAGTGGTGATTGTTTCTAATCGCGGAGTGCAACTGGGCTATGAGCACCTCTTATGAGCGACAGACTCATAAAAAAATATTACTCACGCATATAATGCTTCTCGTAAGTTTCTAACATTGAAACTCTCAGCGTAAAGTCTTGCAGCTGTGGTAAATCTGTTCTTGATCCAGTAGATCATCAGATTGTCAAGTAACTCTTCATTGGTGAACTGGCTAGTACCTCCTCTTGCGAGCAACATGAGATAGTACGTCAGCAGGGAAATCGGTGAATCAGTCAGTGCAATTCCTGAAAGATGAGTATATATTCTTCATGTAGAGTATACAACATACGAGCAGATAGTCCACCTGATGATCACCATTCTTTATAAACACTTACAACGCAAGAGTCACAAGTACGTTGTCGCCTGTGATTTACTCTTCTCAGTGATATGGGGAAGAGCAGTTTGGACGCCAGTAGCCTAACCCAGTTATTGGAAGTAACGGTAGAATTGCTAGATACCAGTTTGAGATACCATGAGGCAGTATCTTTTGGACTTTAGGACCAAAGAATTAGTATCTGACATCCACACAATCGAGGACATAAAATCTAAAATATATTGCAGTTTGAATACAACAAACAAATTTAAGATTTGAAATTTAAAATGGTTATACTCAGATCAGATCCACTTAATTAAAAATATATTCTGTATTTTGTGTTATTTTCGGTCTATTCTACCTAAAATATCCCTCCCTCTTTACAAGGGAACAATATATCAGGCCAGACAGGGTTAAAATAAATTTAAACAGGAGCACCAATGTTTGGTTAAATAATGTATGAAAAGTACTGTAGTTATTTTGATATAAGTTAGTGTAGCTTTATAATATAACCCACCGACCCAGCGAACTTCGTACCGCCATATTTACATATCTTTCTCAGTTACCTACAGGCTATGGACAGTCGTCTCCGTCGTATCTTTTAATTTTTCTTGTAAAAAAAAACATTGTTCTAACAATAAAAAACACATAAAAAAAGAATTATTTAGTTTGGTGTAGCCGATAGAAAGTTATGCGCGTACATACATTTCGGCGATTCATTTTTATTTATATAGATTAATTGGCAAAGTTACTAATTAAAGATGGTAATGAAGTTGATTAAAGTTAAACACATACCTAATGTGTCAGGTTTGGTGGACTGCAAATGCAGATAGCCAGTCAACGAAAGCAGTCTCTTCATTTGAGCCACGAACGGAAACATTCTTGTTTGGAGTGACGCATCAACGAGATTGGTTGGATTTACGGATCCTGCCCACCAAGCGGCTAGCGACAGTTCAGAGAGTGAAAGTGGGAAGTTTGTGTGATAACCCAATATTACCTGAAAATAAATAAAAGTGATGTAAATTATGATTTAGATTGGTATTCTGCTAAGGCAAGCTCCTAAAGAATCTCTTAGTTTCCATTTTCTTAGACTAGACAGAGAGACATAGTTGTTTTTTACTAGGATCATGATTAGTACATATGCCCTTTCTAATTGCACGTCACTTAGTAAGATGAGGTTGGCATAGAAGAAAATTTAAATATAAACGGAATCAGAAAAAAAAATTTTTTTTTGAACGCGACTGTGCACTTCCTGTGGAAAACTGAGGCATGCATAATTACTAATGCTAAGTTTTTTAGTTCGCCGGGTAAAACTAGTTTTTTTATATTATGCAATAGGGGGCAAACGAGCAGACGTATCGCCTGATGGTAAGCGATTACCGCCGCCCATGGTCATGGAACTAGGTTTGGCCTTTAATTTTAACCAGACTGATCATTCAAAAATATTACTTTATACGAATATATAACTAGTAGTACCAGCAAACGTTGTTTGGCCATACATAAAAAATGACAAAAAAAAATTGCCTGGGTCACCCTCATCATTTAGGGGTATAAAAAACAGATGCTAGCCAATTTTTAGATTTACGCGATACGCATAAAAATTTCATAAAGGTCGATCCTGTCGTTTCGGAGGACTTTGGTAACAAACACCGCGACACGAAAGTTTTTTAAGAGAATGTGTAAATTATACCCAAACACAGAAAAAGAACATTATAATTACATGCATAGAGAAAACTCAGACTCCGAAACAAATAGTTGCAGATCATACAAACATTTGGGCCGACCCGGGAATCGAACCCGAGACCTCAAACACAGCCGTCGCACACGCTACCACTACGCTACCGCGGCAGTTAAATACAAATATAATCTATTCAGTTAACGACAAATTCATTTCGGTTTTCAATTTTAATTCTTACGTTTGGATATAAAGTGGCCATCATCGAACAGATGATAGATCCCCAATCACCACCTTGTACATAGAACTGATTAAAACCAAGTCTTTTCATCAAGTTCACCATAATAGTTCCTATTTCGGTTCCACCAAGCTCCGGAATAGTTGCTGGCTAAAATAAAAACAAATCTATAGTCAATTACAAAGTTAAGGTAAAATATATTCATATATATATATATATAGGCACTGGCTGTGCATGTGGTCACATGCCGACTGATGAGTCAGCCTGTGACCACGGCAAGTGCAACCTGGTCGAAACGTCAGACGAATCAGAGGTATGTAATATCTTTATATAAGAGATCGCGTTAATTCCTTTGAAAATGATTATTATATAATAAAACGCAAAAGTTTATTAAAACTCAGTATGATATCTGTTAATAAGTTTTATTTGTATGAGTGGTCCGTTCTTTATACGACTTTTAAGTAATGAATTGTAAGAAAAGGATATTCTTAAAATCTATTTTGCTATGAGCTACTTTTAGTAGGCATTTCGAAACCATAAATATTTAAACTCAGTACAATTAAACATGAACCGATAGATCACCGATAACGGGTGCAGGGACCAAGAAACCGGTGCTTAGGGCTGCAGATACAGCAACCTCCTAACAATACGAGATTTGTCAAGGAGGACTGCCTTCTGCATCAAACACTTGATTCAGCATTCTAACGTGAGAGTCATAAGGTGTTAGTCTAGGCTCTTGGCATTCAATCCTTGAGCAGATACGATTATCGGATCAACGCGCACCTCATCCACTTTCCACATATCGACAAATTCGTGTGATAAACCCAAATATTATTATTATTAATAATACTTACGTCTGAGTATCCGAAACCCGGTAAACTGGGAGCGATAACTTCAAGTGCGATACCATTATGACAGCCAGCCGTGAGCAACGGCAATGCTCTGTAGAATTCTCGAACAGATCCAGGGAAACCATGCAACATCAACAACGGCACCACTTTGCAACCATCAGTTACCTGGAAGTAGAGTACATGAAAAATTATAGAATTTTGCACATTAACTTCATTGAAATATGATTATTAGGGTTCCGTAACTCAAAAAGAAAAAAACGGAAGCCTTATAGGATTACTTTGTAGACCGGCTGTTTTTCACGAACGCGTGGAGATATCAAGCTGAAATTCATATCGAATACTCAAGTCTATTATCCATTAGAGTTGAGAAAAAATCAATCTTGTATGGCAACGCAATCAGAAGATACAGCCGTTTATGTTGCAAATGTTCGACACTCACAAGGGAATTAAAACAGGGTACTTCCCGTGTTGCGGATGCCTTTTAAGTTCCCGTGATCCCTGGCGTAGGTGAGAGACGGAACACTGGGAGGTTTTAGTAAGTAAAAGTCTGACAGACCCCTTCGCCCACTCCCCAGAGCGGAGGACATCCATGAGGATTTCCCCACGTTAAAAAAAGATGGTACTTCCCGTTACTTTCCCGGTACTTAGAATCTTGAAATTTACTTAGGTCAACTTACATTAGTTTCAGAACTTAGTTAATAAGGTTAAATCAAATGTTTTGTTTCAGTTTTTTCGGCATTTTTTAAGAGATTCATTTTATAATTTTTTGCGACTATATACTACATGCATAATTTTTTATTACTTTTAAAATAGTCACCGACCCTTATTAATATACAGCTCAGCATTAAAATCTGTGTGTAAACAATAAATCACCCCCTTTTCCCATTCTTAGGGTAGATTATATTTTCTAAATATACATGGGACCAATATCGCGGATACCCTATCCAGTAAAAAAATATTAAAATCGGGCTACTCTTTAAAAGTTGATGGAGTCATACATAAAAAGAAAACACGTCGACTCAGAACTTCCTTAATTTTTTGTCGTCGGTTCAAAATGAACACTTATTTAGTATTTTAGTTTATAAAATTCCTTTTTACTTTTTAAATGCAAGGTTAAGATTACAAATATTTTATTTTATTGCAAGAATAATTGCTTACCTGTGGCTTAACATGAAGGAAATGTATATCAAGTCCCTGGATGTTGGTCAAATAATGAGTGTAGTTGTTTAAAACGGCCTCTTGTTGTGTGAAATTGTATTTATTGTTCCAGTAATCGATCCAGTAATCCAAAATGTCAGGATTGAGGCCATATTCCCAATTGATACCTTCGAGTCTGACAAATGGTCTACGTTTCTGACTTAGGCGACGTCTCAAATCAGCAACCACCTGTGAGATGTTAAATAAAAAAAAATGGTAATTAAAGCCTCATTTGGGCTGGACATTCTGTTGACTGTTTCTTAACGTTTTTGATGATTTTGACTAACACAATTATATAAAACAATAACGTGTTTTTGTGTCCTCAACATTAATTGTCAGATTAATTATGAGTACGTGTGTCAATAACGAATATTGAAATATTTGAATTTAATTGAATTAATCGAATGATGTAGACTCGTATGCAGCTTTATAAATTGCTAATTTTTCGTCTAATATATTAAAATTATATTGAGGTCTTTTTGATATACGTGGAGGTCTGAAAGGTTTGCAACAATGAAACTTTTTATTTAGATAGCTCTGCAACTCTATACACTTCTCCCAGCGATGCACAATGCAAATGCAGAGATGCACAATTTCGTTCACTAGTTTTTGCTAACGAGTGCTATCTTTATGTTGAGCAGGAAACTTTTCAGACTAACTAGAATATCATAATATACAACTTGATTTTAAGATTTGGAAGCAACAGAGTCATCAATTGCATTGTTTCTATATTTCGTTTGACCATTTTTTTGCCATTTCTGTTATAACAATTGTGGAAGAATAAATACGGCAGTATTTACTCTTCCAGAATTGTTTGTAAATATGCTGTTTTCCTAGCCGACTACAGCCACGGCGTCAGTCTCAACGGAGATCAGCCAACTACGTAGGAAATATTATAGTGCATAAGTGTGTGTGTAAACACAATAGACTCTCTGTTCCCTCTCTCTCATAATCCGATGGAACGGTTAATCGACATGACCGGGTAGAGATCAGGCGCAGGACCGACAGCTTTACGTGCTCTCCGAGTCATGTTGGTTTAGACCCCATATTTCCAAACTCCAAACTTGTATTAAGTATTTCTATAATCAGAAAAACAAATACAATTTTTTTTTGCCCGACGCGGGATTCACCCCCGAGACCTCTTGATTGACAGTTACATACGTCAACCGTTAGGCCATTGAGGCAGTCAATATGTTGTTGTGAATACGTTGTCTGTAAATAAAGTGATATATATACTCTTCCAGAATTTTAATAACAGCAAGCAGCGATGGAGGTGTCAAAATCTAGAAAGCCAAATTACCTTGAAGAGCACCGTAAAGCTGGTTAAAACATCAACAAGCCTTCAAATGATACACATATAACATTACTGATATTTCTGTTGTTATCGATCAAAATTAATACTATAAATCCAAAATACTTACCTCTTGATCAAACTTTATTGTAAAAGTTCTAATCGAAGTGTCATTCTCAAATGAGGATGATGCCCACTTAACTTTAGCCCTGTCTTCCAGTGTGAGTTCTGAGCTAATCTCCCCCACCAATATGCTGCCGATCAAAAATATACCCAATAGAGAATACATTTTTGTTTCCTGATCGTCGCACAAGTGTTCATTCTTGGCATGACATCGGTTTTTATAATATGACCAAGTAACAACAATATAGGAACAGAAGAGCACCCGCCAACTTTTACAGTTTTCAGGTTCAAGTTCAAGCCAAAAAAATTGTTATCAAATTAAAAGTCAAAATGTGTTAGAATCTGTAAAATATGCATCTAAAAAGAATGCCTGTTTATACGCTAAGATAAAAATGAAAATCTATTAAGAAAATGATCATAGCCCAGTTGCACTCGGTGATTAGAAACAATCATCGAGGGTAAGCAACGATGGCGCGGTCAGTACCTGGATGGGTGACCGCTGGTGGCATGTTACCATGAGCGTCTCCGTGATTCGGAGGTCACGTTAAGCAGTCGGTCCCGGTTGTTATCATACGATAACAGTCGTGAAGCTTAGTTGGAGGCCTTCGGGCGGCTTAAAAACATCCAACGGCAAGATTTACGTAGCCACAACGTATTCTTGCCAGTCCCCAACCCGCACTTGGCCAGCGTGGGGACGTATGGCCTTAACCCTCTCCTGAGAGGAGACCCGAGCCCAGCAGTGGGACATTATGGGTTGTTGTTTGTTTTTTTTGTTTGTTTTAAGAAAATGAAATAAACAAATAAATACTTTTGACAGATGACACACAACGCTATCTATCTTCTAAGCAGAGCTTGTACTATGATAGCTAGATTGACTGATATAATACTTATATACTTTTGTAGTATACATATATATATAATATTTAACGTAGAAATCATTTGTAACTACTATACTTACGAATGGTCTTAATAATTGCGTAAAGCAAAAATATTGACTTATTGGAAGAATATAAAAATTTACACAGTTAAATTTTACATATAGGGGAAGTGTAGAAAGTTACAAAAAAGAATGAATCATGGTCGAATTTAACAACTACATTTAACAACAATAGTAAAATTTGACTTACAGATTATGATAAGAAGAAGACAAATGTTTAATGAATTAAGTGAGTTGATATTAAATATACATAAATCCCGTAAAATGGGACAAATGGTGTAAAATATCAGCTTCGCTGTCTCACTAAACTTCTTGTAATACATTTTTCATTTCGAAACTGATGCGGTCTAACAAGACTTAGCTCCATGTTTCCTAACAGATTTAACAGAGTAAACAGCTTAATTATTTCCAATGTATGTTATTTTATTTACTTTATTCCTAATAAATACAGCTGGTGGTGAACAAAAAGTTTTCTGTCCTTTTATAGTCCTGGCAAACTTCTGTTTGAGAATTTACATCTTAAAATTAATATTTGATAAACAAATAACATATTTGGGACCTTGAATTAAATATTTATATACATCAAATAAATATATATATATATATACTTATATTACTTACTTACTTTTTTTACCGTGGGAGAGCCACGCTTCGGCATGAATGGGCCGGCTCGACCGGAGTGATACCACGGCCTCACAGAAAACCGGTGTGAAACAGCGCTTACGCTGTGTTTCATCGAGTGAGTGAGGATACCGGAGGCCCATACCCCAATCCAACGTCCCCTATCCCCCTCACCATCCCCCTTCCCCCCAGGCCGCCCTAGATATATATATATATTAAATAGTATTGCCAAGTGGATTTCTTTTCCACTCTTTCTTTTTTCGTGGTTCTTGGTTTCTGTCATCATGCCTATTGTTCAGTTGTCTCACGTTGTCCGGCTTGTGACTTGATCGTATAATATCAAACAAATATGGTATATTTTATGGTAATTTTGATTCGTCACCACCATAAAATATATCGCACTTGAGTACACAACAAATATTTATAATACAAACACGAACTTCGGGAAGTGTGTTGTCCTTTTGATATATAAATGAGATATTGGCAAAAAACTTCTCAGTCGTGGCCAAACTAACCAAAATGCATGCCGTAGAAATATTTATATTTTGTTCTGCGGTGCTTGGTACATCAGGTGAGCTCACTTTGACTGAGAGAGATGCAGCTAAATGGGCTTCATCGCCCTTTGAAAACGACACCTCAATAAGGCCATTTACTGTCACCTTCTCTGAAAATGTAAGTATGGTAACATTTTCCAGGTACGCTTTGCGAATAGTAATAAGGTACAAAGACAAAGAGCAGGACTTAAAAATAAATATATTTTTTACTGAACATAAAATAATAAAAATGTGCACACGCCGGGCACAAAATGTCCGGGATAAGCTTATTTTTATTTCATTTTTGTCTCCTTAACCATTTCTGGAAATTCCCGAGTATCATAAATACAAGATTTAAAATGGTGATGGGGAAGAAATATGTAAAAAAAATCATACATACTTTGCAGCCTGTCAAATTCTTAGCATCATTGGATTTTTTATGCAATTTTACAATTTTTTTACCTATCTTTCTCTTTCATGAAACTAATAATCCTTCCTTAAGACCGATTAATTTTAATGCCTTCTTTCCAGGATATCACTGACTTGAAGACCCGCCTCAATGACTCATCAAGGACATTTGTCTCTTCATTACAAGGAGTTGGGTTCGAGTACGGATTCAATAGTAAACTGTTGCCCGAATGGAGGTCGTACTGGGCCAATCATTATAATTTTACAGCTCGTTTGGCGTACATTAATCAGTATCCTCAGTACAAGACCAATATTCAGGGGACCGATGTTCATTTCGTCAGGGTCATTCCTCAGGTATTTTTTTTATATAGTATAAAAATAAATAAATAAATTTTTGGACATTTATCATACAAGTCCATCTAGTGTCAAACTAAGGAGAGCTTGTATTATGGTTACTAGACAAGTAATTTAAACACATATCAACTTTTTTTTGTAGATACATACATTTTATACATAGAAAACACTCAAACTCCGAAACAAATATTCGCAGATCATACAAATATTTGGTCCAAGCCGGGAATCGAACCCGAGACCGAGACGAACAGTCGCATATGCTACCACTGCTCCACCGAGGCTATCAAATGACACATTATTTTTTTCGTGTTCTATTCTTGTTTTTTACATACTATGGCTAATATATATGAATACGAAGTAGAGCCACGCTGATTCCTACACGAACGAACTGTCTTGATCAGGGCGTGAGAAGATGAACTATTTTCGTGTTATCGTGTTTCGTTGCTAAATGCGCAACCGGAGACCCAATGACGGAAAAACATCACTAGGCCACCGTGGTGTGGGCCACCATACTGCATTGTTGCGTTGTCTGCATTCGCAATGAGTATGGTGACCACCACTCTTGGATTCTGTTTATTCATCCATCAGGCTGGGTAAAGTTACTTTGTCTTTGAAAACTTGAAATGAAAATTTTTATACATTGGTTGTTACTCACAAACTTTTAAACTTACAAGTCACAATGACATTTATTATGTATTTACATAGTTCCTAGGTAAAATTACTAATTTTGTAAATCTAGAAAAATAAAACCGCTGAAATATCCTAATTTTAAATGTATATTATTTTTCTCTCTTAAAGAACACAGAATACTGCGAAGTTCTCCCACTTCTCATCCTGCACAGCTTCCCCAGCACTTTCCTCGAATTTTACAAAGTTGTACCACGTTTGACAACATGTGTAAACGGAATCGCATTCGAAGTCATCCTTCCTAGCATCCCCGGATATGGATTCTCTGACGTAAGTCAATAACATTATTTACAGTACTTTAATATCATCAAACACTAAACCGATATGCATGCTTGGAGCGACAGACAAATTTCGACGAGGAAAAAGAGATGTGTTGACGAAGCAAATAACAATTGTTGAAATATAAGATAAAGTTCCATTATCAAAATTAAAAAATATATGACAATGAACCTATTGCAGTCTGCAAAAGGCATTGGTAAAATTACCATGTAAATTATAAGTTCGAATTAATATAACTAATAGTTCACGTTGTTTAGGAAAGATTGATTGCTTTACAGCCACCGACGAAGGTCGGCTTCGGTGCAGCAGAAGCAGCTACGGTGATGAAGAACTTAATGAAGAGAATTGGACACACTCAATTCTTCTTAGCATCGGGAGATATTACACATGTCGGCGCCATGATGGCCACTTTGTACCCTAACGTATGTCTGAATATCTATTATACTTCATACTAATCACAAAAGTCGACTTAAATTACTAATTTTAAAGGATAACAAATGAGATAAATAAATTTCTACTGCTGCCAATCGAAATCTGGAATTCAAAAGACATAAGTGTGTTGACCTTCATTATGAGACTGCCTCATCCCTTCTCCAGATTTTTTTTCTTTATTTTTATTTTATGTATTGGAATGCCTTTACGCACTTTGCCCCCCCGCGGGGACAGGGGTTTCACTTTGTGTGGGACTCCTGACTGACTCGCCAGACTACCCTCTAAACCACCACGGTGTGCCACTCTGCGCCTGAGACGGGAGAGATCCGGGAACCGCTTTCTTACGCCATCCGGATTCCTTCTCCAGCTATGGTAATCACTTACTGTCATATAAAATGTTTGCTCATTTACCATATTCTATATATAGACAGTGGGTCTCTCAAGAATGGTCAAAAAAATTTGAAGTTTCTTGCACAAATTATAAAATTCCTTTTTTTTTTGCTGTAGTTTAGTAAGTATTCTTATTCAAATTCTTTATGTTTTCTTTTGCAGGTTGTATTAGGATTCTTCGCCAATAATTTAGTTTCCTACAACCCCTTATCTTGGGGTCTTTGGGTTGCCGGAGCATTATCCCCATCATTATTGGCAGATAAAACATACCAGAACAAAATGTATCCACTTGGGTCCACTATCACAAGCTTCCTGGCCGAAACTGGTTTCGTGCATATCCTCGCCACCAGACCCGACGCAATTGGTATGAAAAAATGCAAATTTATACAACACAAAAATAGGCTCGTGTTTAGAATGGCATATTTGCAAATTCCCTTCATTGACATCATCTTCATTAACATTAGTCACTGCATAACAATTGAAATTCAAAACAATGACCTGTAGCAAATGTGATATTTCATTTCATTACTGTAATTTTTTCCTAATTTATAGAAAGTGGTAATACTGTTAAGTTTTAATGAAGTTTTTCATTAAAGTAAACCTCAAATGTTAAAAAATACAGTATCTTTATTTAATTTGACAAGAGATATAAGTTGAATGTTAGCCCCATCGTGGCTTATTCTACGATACTAACTAACTTGGAGACAGAGGAAGTCATTGGTATGCAAAAGCCTCAAATAGGTCTAAGGCCACATTTGTATTAGGATTACTTAAGATGGAAATAAAAAGTCCTACATCGTAAGCCTTAGAATTATATTTGCACATCAACGAGTTCCTTTGGTTTCGGTATTTAACACAATCTACTAGCAAGTGTTGGATATCATCAAAGATAAGTTGAATGTAGAAATCACTATAAAACAAAGACTCACAGATCATTTTGTCAAAGAAATACACACTCTCATTAACCATTTAAAATTTCAGGTGTAGTGATGAATGAATCTCCAACTGGCATGATGGCATTTATCTTGCAAGTGTCACAATGGTTGGCCAATAACGCTAGCGTATACCAATCTGATGGAGGTCTTGGACTCGTCAATCGGGACGAAGAATTGGATTCAGTTAATATTTACTGGTTTAGCAACTGCTTGACTTCTGCCGGCCGACTCTACGCGGAAACATTCAACAACAGAACTTATCAAGAAGAAATTTACGCGTAAGTTTGAATTAAGCTTTTTTTCCAAATATGAGTATCGTGTTTTTGAAAAATATCTTAGTTTTAGTGTCATATTTTAGAGACAGGCTACAATAGAATTAGAACAATGATACATCATTAGTTTGACATTATTTTTATTCTTTCACCCGGTTTATTTATAGTCGGTCATTATATGCTGACCAGTTACCAGATTTAACGTAGAAGTCTTCGATTTTTCCCACCGACCTCTTTAATTATTGTCTATCTCACAACACTATCAAATTCTGCACTGACAAAGTCCTTTATCCTCGTCGCCACTGATAAATAAAAGACATGTTCCCTTGGATCGTGTATTCGAGAATGAAAGGTCACAAATGCGCGGCTATCACACAAACCTACCCTCTAATATTTATAATATACAACAATACCTATTGTTTAATTTACACTACTAAAACAGTATTATGTATATTTATTCTCTTAGTATATCATTTGCTGCTCTAACACTGACCTTAGAGTTCATTTTAGTTTTAAGAATCTTATAAATAGATAAAAATATCTTTAGTACTTCGATTAATTGGAATATACATCTTAATCACTGACATACACATTAAACGGCTCGGTGGCGTGGTAGCGTACGCGACTGCTGTGCAAGAGGTCTCGGGTTCGAATCCTGGATCGGACCAAATGTGTGTATGATCTGCAAATATTTGTTATGTGTATAATATGTTTGTATTTACAAAAAAAAAGTAAATATATGTAATAATATCAGTTGTCTAGTACCCATACAAGCTCTGCTTAGTTTGGGACTAGATGGTGTTTTGTGTTAAAATGTCTGAAAATATTTTAAAAATATATATATTATCGTAATATCTGAAATTACTAGTAACTAGTAAGAAAACTTATTAAATATAGTAAACCAAACTAGAATGTAATGATATGGTGCCAATGTTTTTTTACGATGTATAACTTTCTTTTTGCAGAAGGAAAACCCATGTACCAACATGGATTATAACCGCCAATAACTCAGCTATAACCCAAGCTCCGGCTCAGTACGCCATTAAATACAAATATTTGCTTCAAACAACGTACCTCGACAAATATGGCCTCTTTTTAGCTAATCAAGCTCCTGACTACTACGCTAACACAATCCACAATGCCGTCAGTTTCATGCAGGCCTTCTATATCAGCAATGCCAGTACTGATTCCCAAAACGTAACAACTATCAACAGTTGCAGTGTTTGATCGGTATGCCTGTAAGTTATAAGCTCTTAAAATGGTAGTAAATTATTCAACGGATTCTCGAATTTCTACAGGGAATTTTGAAACAAAATGTTGATTGTCATCATTTTGTTTTTATTTGTCTGTTTTGTGCAAAATAAGTCAACAAAAAACTATTACTTTTTGTTTTACTATTCTTTTTTTATGGAATCACGAGTAAATGAGTAGATCTATCGTCTGATGGTAAGCGATTACCGCCGCCCATGGACATCTGTGACACCAGAGGCGTCACAAGTGCGTTGCCGGCATTTGGGGGATGGAGAGGAGGATGGGGATGATGGTTGGGCTATGAGCCTCCGGTATCCTCACTCACTCTGTGAAACACAGCGCAAGTGCTGTTTCACACCAGTTTTCTATGAGGCCGTGGTATCACTCCGGTCGAGCCGACCCATTAATAATAATAATAATAATAATAATGATTTATTGATCTAAAATATTTACAACAGTAAAACATAATAAATCCACTGATATTTTACAACAATGTAGTTTAAAGTTTTGTTGGTTTCACGAAATTGTAATTTCAAAAATTTGAACCTTGTCCTAGGCAATGCCTGTATCTTAAGAGACAATTTTCAGCTATAAGTTTTCTCAATAGTGATTTCCGTTGGGCCTTGAGACAATAAAGGCACTGAGTTGATTATAATATATGATTACCGTATGTACAAAATGTGCAAATATTAGTTATAAATTACATGTGTGTGTATGTGTGTGTGTGTGTGTGTGTGTGAGTGTGTGCGTGTGTGNTGTGTACGTTTATAATACTGTCAGTTTAAGAATTGCAGAAGTATTTCCGTAGTTGAATAATCTCTAAGTAATAGCCACTCGGTTAGTCGATGCTTAACTTTAAATCTGTTTAATTGCAAGATGTTTAAGTCCTTGTTAATATTACTGTATAGGTATGCGCCCAAAGTGTAGAATTGATGCTCGGAGAATGTTGTTTTGTGTCGAATAGGAGGTGCATTAAATCTTCGTTTATTGCGTTCTGGAGATGGAATGAAACTATGGTACCTAAGGGTTGTTTGAAGAATGTAAAGCTGCCTCTCGGTCAATACCCCACAGTCGTAATAAAGTTTGACGGTTGGATACTTCAAAGGTTTACAAATCATCACTTTCAGTATGGCTCGCTGTGCTCTTTCCGTTTCCATTAGGCACGTCTTAGCTGCACCACACCACACAGCAATGCAATATCCAATAACTAATTGGTACAATGCGAGGTATACAAGCTTAATAATTTCAAAGCTAGCCGACCTCCTAAGTGATTTGAAGATATGAATGAGTCGCATCGTTCTGTTGGTAATTAATCTTATGTGTTTGTTCCATCTTAGTCCACAATCAATTAGTACCCTGAGATATTTAATACAGCTTGCTCTATTGAGTGCAGGACAAGAACAGTAAGATTGCCGGTCGGGACATGAATGGGCTGTGATCTCAAAGGAGTCGATGGGTGAGGCATTACGCCGAATCGCGAAAGGAATGTAAGCTGTCTTTTGTACATTTATGCTGAGGACGTTTAAATTTAGCCAGTTGATGACTTCGCTTAAAGCTAGTTCTGCTTCAACTCTAATGGATTCCCATGTAGTGCCATAGATAATAATTGCGGTGTCGTCGGCATACGCATAGAGTTTAACGCATTCAGGGAGCCTTATCAAACACAGATCATTGACGTAAATTTGGAACAAGGTCGGTCCCAGGATGCTACCTTGAGGAATGCCGAAACTTACCAGCTCCTCGTTACTCAGGTAAGAATCTATTTTAACGGTCTGTGTGCGATTTTTGAGATAGTCTTTGAAAATTTCCAAAGGCGTGCCGCGTACACCAAGAAGCTCCAACTTGGAGGTTAGGAGTGGGACAAAAACCGTGTCAAAAGCTTTTGAGAGGTCCAAAAATATACCGAGACATTTATTTTGTTTGTCCAGTTGCTTAGCTACCAGTTGTGTAAGTTCAAGTACCGCATCTTCCGTGGAGACCCCAGGCTGAAAGCCAAACTGATTTTTAGCTATGATTTCATATTTTTGTAAGTAGGTTTTTAAGTTATAAATAAGATTTTTTCTAGCAGTTTAGAAAGAGCAGATAATATAGAGATAGGTCTGTAGTTGCTCACACAGTTTCTGTCCCCTTCCATTGTAGACTGGGTGAACTACTTCCCTCCTTAAGCCATTTGGAAACACTCCTTGTTGGATACATTGGTTAAAGAAGATAGTTAGTGGTGGTACCAAAACCTGACGACATTCCTTTAGAAACACAGGCGATATTCCATCCCATCCCACTGCACTATCACTGCGCAACTGCAGAATAAGGGACTCCACCTCAGCCTCCTCTACTTCTAGTATAGTCAGCGAATTTACTTGGAAAAGCTGGTATTGTTTACTGGTTGATATGTGGGGAGCAGTAGTATGATTGATTACGTCCTGTGCTAAGTTTTTACCTACATTTGTGAAATACTGACAGACACAATTTACAGATGATTTTGCATTGTCACTGATATTTAGTAATTCCATGGGGCTAGAGTGTCGGTTTTGAGTATTGGTTATGTCTTTAATAGTTTTCCCGAGAGCCTCAGGATTATTTTTAGATTTTACCAGCTCGCTTTGCTCATATGAAGCTTTTAGTTTGCGGATGAGTTCATTACAGAAATTCCGGTAGCGCATATAAGTATTTTTAAGAGTAACGTTGTCAGGATTTTTTTATAATGAATATGCATTCTATCTCGATTTCTTATACATTTTAGTATACCAGGCGCTATCCACGGTTTTAAACACTATTTTTTTCGGGAGATTTTTTTGTATGTTGTCTGTTTGTCTATGATTACCCTCATAATACCTATGAATTTATCCATTGCTACATTGGCAGATTGTATATTGTAGATAGAAGAGAAATTTGTATTTTGCAATTCATGTTTAATAGCTTCAAAATTAAGAGAAGGTGAGACTATAGTGGTTAGCCTTTTTTACTTAAAATCTTCAATAGCCAATAATACAGGTTTGTGGTCAGTGATATGGGAATCTAATACGAGAGTAGTAGAACTTAATTTAGACATGAGAAGTACATGGTCATAGCATTTATCATGTCGAGTACTAAGAAAATGAGTTGGTAATAGCCCATAGGACGCGTTTAATAGTAGGTAATCCAAGGAACGGTGGTCTCTATTTTCTTCAATAATATCTATATTTATGTCTCCAAGGACAGTTATATTGGGGTAATTTGATAATAGCTGGTAAATGGTGTCTAAACTGTCCAAGAAGGTGTCAAAGCTTTCTTTCGTGGAATATGAATTCATGTCGAAGCGTGTCTCTCCCACGGTAAGCGTAAACATAGGTAATTTTTTTAGGAAAATCTGAACTTTCTGGGAAACTTAGATTTTTTTGGTTTACGTAAAGCTGCGTAACATGTTTTGTTACAGGCATTTTGATAGCCACTCTCTATATCAAAACCTCTGTAATAATCTGTTTCTCATAAGTCCATCTTTTAAAAGTAATTTCTTAGACTCGACAATACGTTGTCATTGTGGAATGCACGCAAAAACATGTAAAAAGAATAAGTTATGAAGTTTCCTATCGATTCGTCTCCACAATAATTACATTTTACAAGTAGAGACATAAAGGCAACAGTTCGAAAGCACCTAAAAAGTCTTACTCAAAATGAAAGCTATTTGATTTTGATTTATTTTCATTTACAATCGAGATTTCCTTTGACTGCGTCTGTGGCGTAGTGGTACCAAATGCGACTGCTGTGCTCGGGTTCGATTCCTGAGTCGGACAAATGTTTGTATGATTTGCAAATATTTGTTTCCGAGTTTGGGTGTTTTCTATTTATAATACAAAAAAAGTATATAAGTATTAATATCAGTTGTCTAGTACCCATAGTACAAGCTCTGCTTAGTTTGGGACTAGATGGCGTTGTGTGTTAAAATGTCTGAACATATTTATTTGTTTATTTATCCTCAGACTACTATATACATTAAAATATATTTTATAAAAGCAGGACGTTTAGGTAAAGCAACTTAACACGCTAGAGTTCAGGCGTTTTGTAAAATACACTTCAGCAGAACAACTATATTGCGTTTTTTTTATTATTATTTTGACAGCAAGTAAGCAGATCATTTTAAGCTAAGCTAATGTGACTAATCGTGCCCACAAGCCCACCACTGTAACTCCTTTACACCAATATCATACTAGTTAGGATTCTCGGGAAGGAAGAAGAGAAAACTGAAGAAGCTTGAAATATAAGAAGCCCACTTTCCTACTTAGCAAACCACTGCTACTTCTTATGGACCTGCATCTACAACCCGTTGGAAATATCTGCGAACGCGGCTGGCATATACTTCACCTCTCGCTTCTCCACGCATCGCCCGCCTTCTCGTATCGAGTACCGTTGCCAACGCAAGCGCCGGCTAACGGGTATTATTCTTACACTTAACAATAAACAACAATGTACTTATAAAAGCTCATTTTTTTTATTGTTCCTATTATATTGTAAGATGTGTAGGACTATACATAGTACAGAGCGGAATTAATTGTTCAAAGTAATCCAATTCTCTCTCAATCTCTTCAATCCAATTCAAAACAAGGAACAAAATGGGCGGGTTCAGCTAGTGATTTGTATAAAATGATGAAAGTGAAAATAAAACGTGAAGCGCAAACATTGCAATCTTTATGAGAAAGAGCGATGGCAGGTTATATGAACCTGAAGAATGCTGAGAAAGCGAAACCGATGACAAATTTTTGAGTGATTATCACTGAAAATTTTGAAGACGACATTGATAGCATATCGATGTCTGGTGTTGAGGCTCTCGTTCTCCTGCTCTTCACTTTTCCTGTATATTTTTGGGTTTTTTTTAACTCTACAAAGTACATATTGATAGATAAGTTGTAGAAAAGTGAAAAAACTAGATAATTTTTTTTTTTAAATTTTACATCTCGAATTTTTTTGTAGTCTATTTTTTGTCTCTACGCTGCGCCACTAAGCCAGGTTCGCAGATATTTCCGATGGGTGGTAACAGACCAAGACCACACTGCCGTATTATCGCTGATTGTTATGTTTTCTTTGCTTTCTATACTATCGAATCATCATGATTTGACAAGATCTTGTACATAGATAAATACAATCAATTTTGTTATATAATCTCTACACTGATCTCCCTAAATATAAGACATAGTAAACGCTCCATCATCCATTTTTTTTTTGTATAGCGTACAAACGAGCAGACGAATCACTTAATGGTAAACGATTACCGCCTGGGCCTGGACTCCTGCAACACCCGATGCGTCACAAGTGCGTTGCCAGCCTTTGAGGGGATTGGTGAGAGATTGGGGTATGAACCTCTGGTATCCACATGAAACACAGCTCAAGTACTGTTTCACACCGGTTTTCTGTGAGGCCTTGGTATCCATCCTGTCGAGCCAGCCCATTCGTGCTGAAGCAGGGCTCTCCCACGGGTAATATATCAAACTAATACTGATAATACTATAATTGGATATAACTCTGTCTATCTGTCTGTTATGCTTACTAGACCAAACCGCTGAACGGATTTGGATAATGTTTACAATGGAGATCTCTTGAATCTTGAGGAAGGTCATGGGCTACTATTTATGGTGTCACAGCTAGTTTTTCATATTTATTTATCTTAAAATTAACGTTTTTAGTCTATTTCACGTGTGTGCCAATGACCTGCAACGATTTATATAGGCAGGCTCATTTTTAACAATAGTAAGTAAGACTACTATCCCGCAAATATAATCGGTCATGGTACAAATAAAGTTTGACCGATCAATAAAATAAAACAAATACACGAAGTTCGAAGTTCGAAATTTGACTTCAGTCAGTCAAATTTCGAACGAATCTTCACTTCTTATAACGGGTTTTGATGTCGAACGTTGCTTTTGAGCTAAATGCAGTCTTCTCCATAACTGCATTCGATTCATTTTCAATCTTCGAAGTTACGATTTCTTTTTAACGGGACTTTTGGTCTTAGGTTATAAGTCTGACTGCTTAGCCAGTAGCCGGCGGTCGTCGATTTCGGCACAACTTTATTTTTTATGACCTTTAAATTAAGTATCGAGTATTAAGTATTTCGGACATCTAACACACAACGCCATCTAGTCCCAAACTAAGCGGAGCTTGTATTATGGTTACTAGACAACTGATATGAATACATAAATACTTTTTTTTGTAAATACATACATATTATACATAGAAAACACCCAAACTTCGAAACAAATATTTGGAGATCTTACAAACATTTGGTCCGACCCAGGAATCGAACCCGAGACCTCATGTACAGCAGTCGCGTAAGCTACCACTGCGCCACCGAGGCAGTTAAAATTAAATTCATTGAATTCATTCAAACACTATTTTACCAAAACCATAATCGTCGACGCAGTGCACGCAATGGAAGCTCTCAGAAGGAATAATTTTCAATCGTTTCTGCAACATTTTGTATTGATGCTACGCTCCTTTTGGTTGTAGCGTGATGGTATATATCTAAGCCTACAGCCTTTCTTAAACACTGGGTTATCTCGCAGTGTAAGATTTTTGCAAAGTGTACCAGTTCTTCTTGATATTAACGCGTTCAACCAAACTAAAAACTGTTCAGTCTTAAACTTTTTTTTGGTTTTTTTTTATAGTTTGGAATTAAAAATACATTTTGTTCTAAATTTAAACCCTCGTGCCACCTATCGATAATTAAGAAAATATTCACGGAAATAAATATGGCGGTACGAAGTTCGCCGGGTCATCTAGTAACAATATAAATAAATATTTCGGACATTTCACACACAACGTCATCGAGCTTAAAACTAAGCAGAACTCATATTATGATAGATTGATTGATTGAAAATATAAATACATATATTTATATATAGAGAACACCCAAACTCCGAAACAAATATTTGCAGATCATACAAATATTTGGTCCGACAAAGGAATCGAACCCGAAAACCACAAGCACAGCAGTCGTATACGCTACTAATGCGCCGACGGGGCAGTCAAACAAAAATTATTATTATTAAGTATGCTTATCAGAAGTCTGACTAATATAGCATTAGGTCTGCCTAGTTTAGGATCAAACTGCCGTGAGGGAGATGCCAAGTCTACCTAATCGTCTACATCGCAATTTAAATCTTTTTTACCCGACTGCGCAAAGCAAAGAAGGATTATGTGTGTATCAGTCTATGTATGTATGTATGTATGTATGTTTGTTCCTATGTGGCATTGTAGAGGCCAAACGCCTTGGCCGATTTTGATGATCCGTACGTCAATCGATTCGTCTTGACCTCGCGAGTGTCACTAAAAACATTACAGTAAACAATACTCACTATAGTAACAACTAGTCGCCATATTGTCAAAATGAAAAAAAAAGTGTGGTATCGTTGAATAGGTATTTGAAAATGAATATTAGGTTACCTTTATCATTTTTCATTTTATAAAACCGTTTAGGATATATAACGATTTAAAGTTATTAGAACAAACAATATCGCATTTCTTACTTATAACCGGATTTTTTTACGTGTACGAAATGAATATAAAATATTACTATTAAATGATTAAAAAAATAAAATTCACCACCGAAAGTTACTTAATAATCCTCATGATATAAATTCCCTTAAAGATTTAAATTTTACGTGGAGCTCCTTGATAAGTCACAAAAATGAATGGGTCCCGACTGTTGATCCTTCTATTCTGCTTTTAAATTCTGAGGCTTATTTTATTCTTTTTAGTTTGGTTTTTACGCACTCGGGTCTTTTGTTTTTATAATATTTTCTTTTTATTTAATCTACTGAACTGATTTTAATTAATGAAATGTCAATAGATTCGAATGGGCCGATTTGATTGGAGTTATGCCACGGTCTCACAGAAAACCGATATAAAACAGCGCTGTGTATCACCGAGTGAGTGAGGACACCGGAGGCCCATATCCCAACCCCTCTCCCATCCCCATACCCTAAGAGCTGGCAACATACTTGTAACGCCTATGGTGTTGCGGGTGTCCATTAGCAACGGTAATCGCTTACTATCAGGCGATACGTCTGCTCGTTTGCCCCCTATTCCATAAAAAAATCAGCTGAAAGACTCCCACTACTGGGCATAGACCTCCCCAAGGCTCCAGTCCTGTTCTGCTTGCATCCAGAGATACACCAAGGCGTAGGACCGCCTTGAGCCTACCCACGCATCATTCAGCACACGGCCTCCAATCCAGAGCTCTTTGGCCCCAACGGCCATCTTGTCAGCGAGTAATGCACCGCCCTCTGCCCCTTACGGCTAGCAATTTTTTTTTTTTATATTTTCGTACATTTTTAACACACAACGCCATCTAGTCCCAAACTAAGCAGAGCTTGTACTATGGGTACTAGACAACTGATATTATTACATATATACACTTTTTTTTTGTAAATACATACATATTATACATAGAAAACACCCAAACTCCGAAACAAATATTTGCAGATCATACAAACAGTTGGTCCGACCCAGGATTCGAACCCGAGACCTCATGGACAGCAGTCGCGTACGCTACCACTGCGCCACCGAGGCAGTCTAATTCTACGGGCAATGTCGATGACTTTGGTTCGTCTGCGGATCTCCTTATTCTTGATTCGATCACACAGAGAAATGCCGAGCATTGACCTCACCATTGCTCTTTAAGCGACTTGGAACCTTCTTATGAGACCCATTGTGAGTGACCGCGTCTCTGTGCCATAGGTCGTTAATGTGCAGTACATACTGGTCAAAAACTTTCGTCTTGAGACACTGTTTGGGATGAATAAAAATATATCACATCGGTCCGAACGCCACCAGCCGAGTTGGATTCCACGATTGACCTTCTTTCTCAAAATTGACCCAACCTAACTGGATAGTCTGTCCTTGATATATATGATACTCAACAACTTCGAGTGTAGAGTTCACAAATTTCACACGAATGGTTGCGACATGGTCAATTTTCGCCTTGCCCATATTCATTCCAAGACCCACTCGTTTAAATAAACCATGAACCCATCGACCATTGTGCTTAGGTCTTCCATGGTTTCAACCATGACTACAATATCATCGGCAAAAGGAAGATGGGTGATATACTCGCCGTTAATGTTGTACAGGCTTTGAGTACTGATCCGATAAAGGAACCGATATAGCAGTGTTTTCGTAAAAATACTTCAACACTTACAATAACTACCTGAAATCGATTTGGCACCATTGAAGAGACTGGAGCACAAACAATGTTACAATCGAATCGAAAGCTTTTTCGTAGTCTACAAACGCAAAGCACAGTGGGCGGCACACGCTTCGGACTTTTGTATAACCTGCCGCAGTGTAAATATGTAGTATATGGTACTAAAGCCTATTCATTCCTTTTTTATGGTACTAAAGTCGACTTTTGCGACACCCGTCGGAAGAAACAGTGTGCAGCTATTCTTAACATGACCGGGTAACACAGGCAAATTAAATTTCAGGACAAGTTTTTATGTGACTCCATAAAAATGTTTATAAATTTTAACTTATTCCTATAAACAATTATGATTACTGTACATCTAACTTAACTGCCTCTGTGGCTCAGTGGTAGCGAATGCGACTGCTGTGCTAGAGATCTTGGGTTCGATTCCTGAGTCGGATCAAATGTTTGTATAATCTGCAAATATTTGTTTCGGAGTTTGGGTGTTTTCTATGTATAATATGTATGTATTTACAAAAAAAAAGTATATAAGTATTAATATCAGTTCTCTGGTACCCATAGTACAAGCTCTGCTTAGTTTGGGACTAGATGGCGTTGTGTGTAAAAAAACAAAAAAAAGAAACAAAAAAAAAAAACTAAAGTTTATACCACGAAAGGTCCGTTTTTTATTCTTTGTACAAAATACGAAGATATTAATTTCTTTACTGTATTTTGTGTAATTTTTCTGTACTACATAAATATCACTAAAAGATGAAATTGATTGAATGGTTTTTTTAACCTGTTTTTAAGTTACTTGAATTCTCTTTTTGAAGCCAAACTTAAATTTAAATTTAGTATTATAAGACAGTAATTAAACTCACTACCTTGTTTTTATTTTATACATTTTGACTGATTACTAACGAAATTCTGAGGTAAGAAGCAAACAAACAAAAACAATTTGAAGCCCACTTCTCTATTAATCAAAAACCATCAAATAGCACCTCAGTAAATCGAACACACTAAACGGACTTGTAAAACGTAATACCGTTCCTATAGCAACTCAACCGATTCATGGAATCGAATCGCCCGCTATTTGATAGCTAATGCATAAATAATGAATACATAGATACACATATTGACTCAGTGAGGCCGTTCTCGTCGCCGTGTTCACACGCGAGACGTGAGTCATTTTATTCTACTTATCCATCTATATTCTATTTTTAAACTTAATTACTAACATTACCGGGTAATTAAAAGAGTTTATTGTCTATGATACCGTTTAGTGCAAAAATTTGTAAAAATAACAAGGCTGTTTTTATTGTCGTTGTGTATTTTATCAACAGTGTTTTTGATTGAACGAAATGATGTTCCTATTTTAAATAATTTATGCTGGCGTTTTTAAAAAAGTACTGTATTTTAAGCGAATTGATTTATACAACACTTTGGGATATCTGTGGTTTTTACTTACATAAATTTATCAGAAGAAGTCCAGTGTTAGTTGAAGTAGAAAGTATTTTAAGAGAAGCTTTTATACATATACATATGACCATAAAATATATGCATTGTTATTAGCTATAACATGTAACAGTTACACAATCAATCAATTAATCAATCAATCAATCAACAACCCATAATGTCCCACTGCTGGGCTCGGGTCTCCTCTCAGGAGAGGCTTAAGGCCATACGTCCCCACGCTGGCCAAGTGCGGGTTGGAGACTGGCAAGAATACATTGTAGCTACGTCAATCTCGCCGTTGGATGTTTTTAAGCCTCCCGAAGGCCTCCAACTAAGCTTTACGACTGTTATCGAATGATAACAACCGGGACCGATTGCTTAACGTGACCTCCGAATCACGGAGACAATCATGGTAACATGCCACCAGCGGTCACCCATCCAGGTACTAACCGCGCCGTCGTTGCTTGCCCTCGCTGATTGTTTCTAATCACCGAGTGCAACTGGGCTATGAGCGCCTCAGCGCGCCAACAGTTACACACAGATCTGAAATTGAAAGCTGCAGTTTTATGTACATATTTATTTTCAGTTTGCTTTTATCTTATCTTTTACTGATAACTTTGAGTTTATTGTTTATTTTACTTTCACATTCTTTATACTTTAACAGTGTATAAATATTATTTATTCGTCTGTGCAATACAGTTAAAAAAATCAGGGTGATTATTTGTCGAAATTTCCCTGTGTTCGAAGATGGCTTATGGGGACCCGGTGGTCTAGAATTTTCGAAAAATCGATTTTTTTTTTTACATATTTCGAAAGTATAGTATTTCAAAAATATACTGTCAAAATTTGGTGACAAAATTCCAAGTATTTCTATATTTAAAACCCATCACAATGTCAGGTAGACGATCGGTGAGTTGGGCTCCATTGTTCGCTAATTGCAGCTGCTCGGGTCCGTATACCTGACTTAGACTATTGTATGAATTTAACGGGAAATATTTTAGTTTTAAGAGTTGTTCAGTTAGTTTAACGTGTTCCTCAGCGACAGCAACATCGAGTGTAATAATATTACAGAAATAATTTTATAATAACATCAATAATTTTTCAACGCTTGCGTCTGGCAACTTGCACCGAAGCATCAATTTTCTGGAAAAAAAATTGTGGACATCGCTGCATGTTGTGCTGCTTGTACATTTAACGAAGGTTTTAAAGCTATTTTAAAGATTATGGACGTAATGGGTATTAAAATCGGCCCATACGCCGATCAACTAGCCCGAGATCGTGATGAGCGAAGAATCTATAAGGCTGATCGTCAAAGCACAAGTGACTCCAAAGAGGCAAGAACTGCTCGTAAAAAATCCAAGAGTCAAGAAAATGAAGACTATGAGAGAACAGAGGGAATCCTTTATGGTGCTGGGATCGCCGATTAATCGTAAGTGCATATTTCAATACAATTTCTTGAGAATATAGTTACTTAAAACTTTAACGCGTTCATCTCGAAACTACTTTTTTTGGTCTACTGAAGCTAAAAAAAAAAAAAACGGTTCGACCGATTCCTCTGAAATTTTAACAGGTCATTCTAAATAGTACTGGCTCTCGCCGGGACTAGAAAAAATATTTTCTGTTGAGTATTTCTATTTTTTTTATTAAAAAAACATTGCAAAAAAAAATCGTTTTCAGACTCGTACTTTGAATTGCGCGCCATTTTGTCAATTTTTTTTTTATTCTAGTCCCCGCCATAACTATACTTATACTGATTAAAAATCCGTCTTATTTTTTAATTTCAGATCAAAGGGAGAGATAAAACCTCCTTCAGCAGCCAGGTCCTTTTTTTTGAGAGGGGAACTTCAGCGCCACTTTTGGAATTTAAAAAAAAAATTTTTTTTATGTTTACCATCATTTTTGTATTGTTAATAAGTAATAAAATAAGCCTAAAAAAATTTAAAACCCTTAGTCATTTCTGTCATATCAAAAAAATTTTTAAAAATAGGCTAAATTTTAGGCCGCTAGACCACTGGGTCCCCTTAGTCAATCTTTGCCTTAAAATCCCATATTTATTGCGAGCACCTGAGAATATTGTGTACGTATTTAAATGAAATGATGAATGTGGTTAGGCTCTCTAGCTACTCGAAGTCGAGGTCAGAGCTATTTGCTCCTCAAATTCAGCTTGTCTGTGTATTGGACCGTGTCATTTGAACTGTGATTTGAGCTGTCAAATTCTTTCATTGAATGATCTCGACTGGGATCAAAATTATGTCATGAACATAGTTGAGACACTCCCTTGCATGGACCAAAACTAAATCATCTGACATTGGTGATAGGTTTGTTGTTGTTATCACTAAACTTTAATTTACTCAAATTTGTTGTTGGATTATATACTTTAATGTCAACAATTTACAGTCTATTTTTAGATATCTTATAACTTGTTGTCACTGTATTTAGACAGTAACCAATAAACGTTTAATCAAGGAAACGCGCTTGTTTATTATTTAAAAAAGGTTTTAAAAATTAGTTAAATAACTCAACTCAGTTCATATTTTTTTCTATTAATTTATAATATATCAGTTAGCATATAACAATTTAGTGTAGGTATCTTCCTTATAAGCTAAAGTTGTGTGTGTGTGTGTGTGTGTATGTGTGTGTTTGTGTGTGTGTGTGTGTGTGTGTGTGTGTGTGTGNTGTGTGTGTGTGTGTGTGTGTGTGTGTGTGTGTGTGTGTGTGTGTGTGTGTGTGTGTGTGTGTGTATGTGTGTGTGTGTGAGTGAGTGTGTATGTGTTTTATTTAAGATTTAATAAATAAATGAAACAACGTTTTCAGCGTGTAGAATGAAAAGATAACATTCAAGCAATAATGTGCAACACATTATATTAGCCACCATCTTGACTACGCACGTTACAATACATTTCAGTGATTCATTTTTTTTTTATATATAGATATGTATGTATTTAAAAAAAAGTATACTATGTATTTACATCAGTTGTCTAGTACCCATAACACAAGGTCTGCTTAGTTTGGAACTAGGTGTAGTTGTGTGTAAGGTGTCTTAAATATATTTTGTTTAATTATTGCATAATATTAGTACTTCTATTGCTATGACTTGTTTGCATTGTCTTCAAATGTGCAAATACACAAACACAAGAAGCGTTTAAAACTATTTTTGTAAAGTAAGAGATTAAAAAGACGATCGTTCCAATGAAACAGTGAAGCTGTGAGATTAGTAATTGAAAAGACGGGATGACGCATATCACGTGTACTTACTTTCTTCACACAAGTCGGAACGGATTTTAATGTCGTACATATAGTCTTACATATTATAGATATACTTATTATATAGAATAGAATAGAATAAACTTTATTGTACACTAGTTTCAAACAGTTTACATTCAGGAGCATAACATATTAACGACCATGTACAAATGGCGGCCTTATCGCTAGAAAGCAATTTCTTCCAGGCAACCTTTAGATGGACAAATTGACTGTAGAAATTCGAGTTCATGGGTAATATGGTGTGAAAAAATAAATAAATAAAGGAAATCATTCAATTAAGATAAATATGTCAGTTATCTCAGTTTGACTGAAGGAAGAGTCCACGTTGCTGGGCTTTTATACAACTGGCTAGCGTAATTTCATCTGCGTCTTTCAATAGGAATATTTAACGACCACGTTTTAAATTAATGTTCATCCAATAGGACATCAATTTAAAATGTTCATGACAGTCAATAGACTGTCATGAACATGAATATATGAGTTATCCACCTTGAAAATAAGTTCCTAATCAAACTTACTGCATGAACCAGATAAGCTTTTCATTTTTTCTCTTAGTATAAAGTTGAATTGTTGGTTGCGTTGACATCGCTACTGGTGTTAAATAAATTGTTTTAACGAAAATAATCCTAATTAATAGATACAGTTTCTATTATCTTATCTGAGTGTGTTTGTATGTCATTCTTCCACACCTAAATAAATCAATCGATCATTATGATATCTTTTGGAACTGTTGTCAGAGAATTGAAGTCAAGTACTTGTTCGGAACAGGTACTGTTAATTAGATGGAAATCTTAATGCGAATGAAATTGAAGCAAATGATTTCACCTCCACCTTTGACATTGCAGTTAAAATTCAGCACTTAATATTAATGTATGTTTATTAAACAATAATTGTCCATGCGACGTATAAGTGAATATTTTAAATATTTTGGACATTTTACACCAACGTCACCTAGGCCCAAGAGCTTGTGTTATGGGTACTAGGCAACTGATATAAACACCTACATACTTTTTTGTGTAAATAGTTACATATTCTACATAGAAAACACCCAAACTCGGAAACGAATATTTGCAGATCATATTTACGTTTGATTCTACCCGGGAATCGAACCCGAGACCTCAGGCACAGCAGTGATAAACAGAAGCAGTTGGTGTGACGATGGTTACCCCGGGAGCAGGACACTAAGCGCCCCAACCTAAACGACAAACCCCGGGACGCACTGGGTTCATTTCTCTTGTCTCGTGTCGTTTGCAGCGGCCACATCGCCCCAAGAAGTGTCCGAAGCGACCATGACACGGTGATTAGAGAACTAGTGACCTCTGCCGCATCCCCTACGCCGCCTCCTTCGAAGGAGAGCGGGATCGGGAAAGGGCCGATCCCGCTCTCCTTCTGAAACATAACATCCTCACAGAAGGAGACCGCCGCTTCCCAGCCTTCACAACTTTGGTGATGATAGGTTTCGTCCCATCTGTCCTACCAGGTCTCGACGCTGGAACTACCATGCAGGGTAATCCTCCAATGTTGTGCTGGGTGGAGTTCCGTTCGGAACCGCAGTGGTGAGATTGTGTTGAAGCGTCCCGTAATATTCGATTCAGATACTTAGCGAAGCAACCGTGTCCGTTGAGTACCTGTGTCAATCGATAGGTGACACAGTCGGTCCTCTCTGCCCAGGCTTTGGAGTTGAACGGCTCCGACAGCACGTTGACTCGCACAGCCCTGAATTTCGAACCGTGCCAGCTAAGTCTCCAGAGCTTGCGTATGTGCGTTCCGCCGCAGCAATACGCGCTCATGGTCTGGTCAACCGAACGAATTTGGTCGTAGACCGTTGCGGCCGGAATGTCGAAGAATGGGGATCTCGCTAGAACCGTCACAGCCTCATACGGAATTGTTCGGCCTAAAATAGCCCCGCACGATCCGTATGACCATCAACCGCTGCAGGCTACTGACTAGGTCTCAAGCCCTCTGCCTCCCGCTGTCAACAGCGGAAGGCACTCGCCA
Source organism: Hyphantria cunea (assembly GCA_003709505.1). Lineage (NCBI taxonomy): Eukaryota > Metazoa > Arthropoda > Insecta > Lepidoptera > Erebidae > Hyphantria > Hyphantria cunea. The sequence continues at coordinate 1,438,479 of PKRV01003525.1, read as the reverse complement.
AGTCATAGGACCAAAAGGGCGCCCCATAGCCAAGAGTAAGAGTCATAATACTGTGCTGTCCTTAGAACCCCAAGACAGAACGTGAAAATGGTTTTGAACTCAGGCAACCCTCACTCCCCTCACCAAGTAAACAACTACTAAATATTTGCCAAGTACCGGTTTTCAGTGAGACCGTTCCAAAAAAAAACACATGCGATTACGTAGACGTTGTATATATAAGTATCATTTACAAAATTATCGCGTCAGGGTCAAGGTTAATAACGTACAGTGACTACGAACGTATCAAAGTTGTTCAAGGTCATTAAAAGTATGTGCAGATGGTGTGTAATCGCACCTGCAATGATAAATGTCATCCTCGCGTTTATTTCTTTGACAATAATTTTGTCTGTTTGTTTTTTTTGTTTTATGGGGCTACTCTTTAGTTATGTGCGGGTCTATAATTCATATGCATAAAGAATTAAGTATGCGAAGTGTTGTACGTTGCTGTCGTAAGAGGCGACAATGGAACAAATTACGTAGAACAACATCACTGCGAAGAGAAGGAAACCTTGAAATAATCCATTTTTTTGTTTTTTACTTGTGGGAACCCCCTCGGGCCTTCACTCCACCGGGGTTTGCGGCGGGGTGGTGTGTCGGAATCGAACCAACTAAAACTACTTGGTGTACCGGCCAAGTCGCACGCCGCCTCGGTCGACACCGTGCGGTATCCGCGTATGGCTCTGACCGTCAATTCCCTCTGAAGGCGCCAGAGACGCGCTTTATTGTGGGCGGTCAGAGCCGACACCCACACCGGTGCACCGTATAGCGCCATCGAGCTGACAACCCCCGTGTAGAGGCTTTTTGTTGCGACACTGGCTCCACCCAAATTGGGCAAAAGTCGCCCAAGGGCAGAGGCAGTGTCGACCAGCTTGGGAGCAAGCTACCGGAAGTGCTCGTCGAAGAGACACCGACCGTCGAGGATCAGGCCCAGATATTTCATCTGGGCCCGAACCGGTACGAGGACCGAGTTGACCACTATGGAGGCACAGAGGGGCGGCTCACGACGGGGCCCATGGACCAGCAAGGCCTCCGTCTTGTCCAGGGTCACCCGTAAGCCCAGCGCCTCGGTGCGCCCGACCACCAGAGAGACACCTCTGGTGGCTAGGCACGCCGGCTCCTAGAAGTTCGCCCCCTGAGCTGTGACCAACGTGTCATCGGCGTATCAAATTACGCCCAGCCCCAGCCAGGAGAGACGGTCTCTAATGACCCAGTCGTACCCCACGTTCCACACTGCGGAACGCCGCACGACATGGGTCGCCGTCTCAAGGCGCCCTCTCGGTCCCCGTACACGATGGTACGCTCCTCTAAATAGTCTGCCATCAGCCGCGTCAGGTACTCTGACACCCCGTGGTACTGGAATGCTTCCTTGATGGAGCTGAATGGCAGACTATTTAAGGCGTTGGCGATGTCCAGAGACACCGCCATCACTATGCCGCCACAGCTCACCGCCCCCACGGTCACGGCCCTCAGGCGCATAACGGCATCGACCGCCGAACGCCCCTCTCGGAACCCGAATTGGGCGCCCGACAGGTCGGGCCCACCTCGCTGAGGTGCCGAATGATGCGACAGTCTGCAATCAGACTCCAACTGGTATCTCATTTGGTCTGGAGATTCCCTCTGGGCCAATCCGGCATGAGTGGCTCTACCGACGTAGCCCCAGAGATCATCGACCCCCACACGACGACAACTTAGGGATACAGATGTGGGGGAACTTGATACAATCCCTGAACCTACCTGTCTGACCAGTGACCAGCATCGAATATAGTAGGGGTTTCTTTCAGGAGACAGCGGAGCGGGACCGGGAGAGGTTAACAAGTCTCCCGGTCTGGAAACTGGCCAAGTACCGCAGCTGAATCGGGCGCCGGAGATCGCACAATGATCTCCGTCCTCCATAAGCGCAAACCTGGGGGTAACAAATGTGGTCACTTGTCACCCTGGCAGAAGCAGGCTCGCTTCGCGTCGGCCCTATTACCCTATTAATATTATTATTAATAATATTAATATTGGGGTAGCAACGGAACCATCGGGGTTTCCATACAGAAGGGGGCTATCTAGAAATCGTAGGTGGCCCGAGGTACGTCGGGTTCCCAGGATTTTCCTTTCTAGGGTGTACCTGGTTCCCTAGCTCCTAGTACCCAAGACTAGGTTTTAGTCGGTTCGAGTCCGACAAGCCACCAGGAGGTGGTATCCGAGAGGATTCCCGCACGTATAAAAAGGGGGTAATTTATTAAATACACGTAATTGTTTTATACAAAACAAAGGAAGCAGATAAATTAGAACAAGTGATATTTACTCTAAATTTTAGTAGGCACTTGATGGAACTTGTTGTAATATATTCTAGAATGATTATTTTGAAAAACGGACATTGACCTTTGAAAATACATTAAGGCGAATCCGGTCAGGTGTAAACTCAAATAAAAATAGTGAAATAAGTACAAGTGAGTTTGATTCTATAATGTATTAGAACATGTAAATTCAAATCGCCAATAGAAATTAGAACCTATTGAATTGAGTTATAGTATTAATTCGATTGGAGTAGATCGAGGACGCCTGGGTCATCTACCCATAATGTCTGTTCTGTGGTTGCAAAGATATGATAGGGTTATCAGTAGTGCGTACTTTTATACAGGTATTCAATAAGTAATTATTCATGTTCGCATTGCACCTTAGCAACCTTGGACATTGAGTTTAATATTATTGCCTTTCATATTTAAACGTATAGGTATTTTTTGATAATCGCCTTAATACGATATTTCACGTGGCTTATATAGTTACACTTTAATGCCTACCGTTTTTAACCAACTGCGAAAGCAGGACTATGTTTTTCAAGTGTATGTATGCATGAATGTATGTGTTTATATTTCTTTCCCTAGAGCCTAAACGGCTTGTCGTATTTTTATGTGAGTAGTGTCAATAGATTCATCTTAGTCGTGAGAGTGATACTGGCTGATTCCAAATTAAAAAAAAATAGAAATTAACAAAAATTAAACGCAATCGGGTTTTTTACCCGACTGTAAAAGAAGGGGTTGATATTTTTTGAGCGTATGTATGTGCGTATACTTTTTTGACACGCCCTAGAGCGTAAACGGCTTGTCGTGTTGTCCCAAACTAAGCAGAGCCTTTACTATGGGTACTAAAGAACTGATATGAGTACATAATATTTCCTTTTTTTTGTAAAAACATACATATTATGCATAGAAAACATCAAAACTGTGAACCAAATATTTGCAGATCATACAAACATTTGGTCCGACGCAGGAATCGAACCCGAAACCTCAAGGAGAGCAGTCGCATACGCTGCCTCTGCGCCACTGAGATAGTCAAAATCATGAAATATTAAAGAATTATGATTATCTTTTGCCTTCTGTTACAGGTCATGGGTTTTATAATTAAGCTTCTGGTAGTAGCCGTTATGGGCGTCGGATCATGGTATGCATGGAAGGGATGCTGCAAAAAGCCTATTCCACAATTTGACCCGGAAGAATATTGGGGTCATAAAGAACAAGCTTCCAAGCAAGACAAGAGTATCAGGCCATTCACAATCAAGTTTGATGAGGCGGTAAAGTATCAGAATAATAATTTCCTTGTAGTATCTATTGTACTGACTACTTCCCTGGATGAGAATGAAGAAACTGTATATGACTCTCTTGCTGGTCATGCCTGTCTTGGGAAGCCAAAGGTGTTTCCAATGAGTTTAGTCTAAAACGACCATTCTAGGTTAGTTGTATTAAATAAGTAAATTTGCATATTGCTAAGATTAAAATGGAGTATACTCGTACTTCATGGTAACGGCAACCGTTGACCTTAGTAACACATTTTAAATAAAGCTGAGATCCTCCTTTGCATACTCTGCTTTGGGAATTATGGCTAAATTTTATAGTTTTGTATTCTTAAGAACTATTCCGAATATATCAAAGTAGTTAACTTTAGATATATCTAAGCTAAGCTAAGCTATAGCGCTATGCTTTTTAAACATCAAAATCGCTGCATAACATATAACATCATTTAATTTTAGATGATAAAAGACCTGAAATATCGCCTCAAAAATCCTCGAGTATTCACACCGCCTCTCGAATCGATTGGCTTCGAGTACGGCTTCAACACCGACCAGATGAGCACCTGGCTGAGTTACTGGGCTGACAAATACAACTTCAGTGAAAGAGAAAAGTTCTTAAACCAATTCCCACAATTCAAGACAAATATTCAAGGACTTGATATCCATTTTATCAGAGTGAAACCACAGGTAGATCATTCTTAAATTAATGGAGATTATCAAAAGAACTGACATCTTTGAAGAATTTACTTGCTAAGCTTACTTACTAAATGTCGGTAGTGAATACTACTGTAGTATTCACTAGTCTGGATTTTTAATCCAACCAAACAATCCGTCAAACAATGCTGCTTAATTGTGTTAAATTAAACAGTCTTATTTTACAGATTGTTTAGGGAATGATTTAAGTTCTATTTTATGAATACTAAATTTTAAAACTTCATTTGGAGTATTATTATTAATTTAGAACACACTGTCAGAATCCTAAACTTGCAGGATGCAGAACAAGTACTTCTGGAGAATTTCTCAAAATTCTTAAAAGCTTTGATTTACAATGCGGTAGTGTACTAAAAATTTGGCGTGGATTAATACGTATTTTTTTCTCAGGTACCCAAAGATATCCAAGTGGTTCCTTTACTCCTAATGCACGGATGGCCAGGATCTGTTCGTGAGTTCTATGAAGTCATACCATTATTGACAAAGCAGACTCCAGGGTATAACTTCGTCTTTGAAGTTATCGCTCCAAGTTTACCTGGCTATGGATTCTCTGACGTAAGAACGCCACTTTTTTATCATCAGCTTTAACAGAATGCGTTTTTTGTTAACAGATTTTAACTTAAAGAGATTGATAGGGATGCTTAGATGATAGCGAAAATGTATTTTCAAATATAAATAAGATTCTATTGCCGCAGTTAAACACATGGTTACCTGTAGATTTACACTGCAGTAAGTCGACATATCCTATTTAGAACTAAATGTTAGCTTAGCCGGAGACCAAATACCCGACAAATAGTCCTGTGTTGTTTGTCTTCTAACGCAAACACGGCTAATGATTATATATGATCCCTATAACATTGATTGTTTTAATTCTTATACGGAAACTTTACCAGTTGTGACTTTTGAAATCATTCTTGGTCACTTCGGTAAAATTCATCTTTTAAAACAACATAACTTACAAAACAACATTTGTATTTTGAGCCGTGGTCGAGCATCTTCTTTTCCTTTGAAGACTTTGTACTTTGACTTTTTCTTTACTTAATTCTTTTAGCGTACTATATATTTTTTAAGTACCTATTGTCATAATAATAAAAATAAATCGTCACAATGACTATCCATTTTTATCCAAATATTAATATCAGTTGAGATATCAAAGGTCTTTATAGAGACAAGAAAAGATTTCTGCACTATCGTATTATATAATAATTACGACAATCTTAATCACTTTACCGATGACTTGCAAATACTACTTTTTGTTTTGTTTTACATGTACTGTGTGTTCGAAATTTGTTTATAATAATTCTAATGGCTAAATTTGAGACATCTCTCTAACGGTTACCTGATCTAAAACTAAGTACATCCTGTTCCATGACAATTAGACGAGAAATAATTAAATAATTTAGATAAATTGTTACGGGTGTTCCCATAGGAAATATACTTGTTCATTGCATTCATAATTTATCCTGGGAAAGTATTAAACCTACAACTTGGGGCATAAGAGTTCTGACCATTAAACACAGAACCAACAAGAAAGTCACTCTTTATGCACAGTTATCGACTTATAAGGATTATAGCGAGTTGTGAAGTAGATAATTAGGCTTTAAAATGAAAAAAAATCTTTAAAATCCGCCTGTGGTTTCAGAGATTAGATAAGTTGTAGATTGCAAATTATTGTTGTTAGACAAGTATTAACCAAGATATATGCTGTATCCGTGTGGTCTATTTATCTTCTATGGGTGCCGTAAAAGCCAATTAAGATAGTAAATAATCCAAGACAACAACAACGAGAAGGAAAACTTGAAGCAAAACCTTCACTACCCGGTCTGGTCAGAGTGGTATAGTAGGACAAACTCTTGCCTAAGTTAATACTGTTGATAATTAATAACACGAAATTCCTGATAATATTTTTTTACAGCCGGCTGTTCGTCCAGGTTTTGGTTTACCACAAGTGGCAGTAGTATTCAGGAACCTGATGAACCGGCTTGGACATAAGAAGTTTTACGTTCAAGGTGGTGACTGGGGTGCAGCAATAGCCTCGACAATGTCCACATTATTCCCAGAAGATATTCTTGGTCATCATTCAAATATGCTTATAACTATGGTAATGTATTTTTAGTTAGATTGACGCTTCAATTTTTTTGAAAGTGGACCTTAACGTTATTTGTCTCAAAAGCATGAAGTCAAAATTTTAACTTTCCACAACTTTACCTCAAAATTTACTGTTGCTGTATGCAGTTTGGGCGACAAAATATTCTCCCATTCCTCTTTATAAAATATTAGAGTTCAAGAAGCATGACCGAGTAGCATATGCTACGTCAAGCCTTAATGAAACATATTTTAAATATGTCGCATAGAGCCAAATTATTAGTGACTTGGCTCTATGCGACAGCATAGTATAAATTTATTTCACATCAGTTCAATTACTACCTCTGTTACGTCTGCTCGTAATTACTGAGAAATGAAACTGTTACCCCTATCTACAAATGCTCGTAGTCAGAACGGGGTCCAAAGGGTGAGCTTCAAACTCCACATACGCTAGGGTGTCTGTTGGCGACGAGCTGAGTAACCAGCACGGCGTCCTAAGAGTAAGCTTAAAACTTCACAGACGGTTGGGCGTCTGTAGGCGACGAGCTGGATAGGCAGCTCGGCGTCTAAAGGGTAAGTCTAAAACTTCACAGACAGTAGGGCGTCAGTTGGCGATGAGCTGAGTAGGCAGCACTACGTCCTAAGGGTAAGGTTAAAACTTCACAAATGATTGGGCGTCTATAGGCGACGAGCTGGGTAGGCAGCACAGCGTCTAAAAGGTGAGTCTAAAACTTCACAGATGGTAAGGCGTCAGTTGGCGATGAGCTGGGTAGGCAGCACGGCATCCTAAGGGTAAGCTTGAAACTTCACTGACGGTTGGGCGTCTGTAGGCGACGAGCTGGGTAGGCAGCACGGCGTCAAAAAGGTGAGTCTAAAACTCCACATACGGTAGGGCGTCTGTTGGTGACGAGCTGAGTAGGCAGCACTACGTCCTAAGGGTAAGCTTGAAACTTCACAGACGGTTGGGCGTCTGTAGGCGACGAGCTGGGTAGGCAGCACGGCGTCAAAAGGGTGAGTCTAAAACTCCACATACGGTAGGGCGTCTGTTGGCGACGAGCTGAGTAGACAACACTACGTCCTAAGGGTAAGCCTGAAACTTCACATACGGTTGGGCGTCTGTAGGCGACGAGCTGGGTAGGCAGCACAGCGTCCTAAAAGTAAGCTTAAAACTTCACAGGCGGTAGGGCGTCAGTTGGCGATGTGCTGGGTAGGCAGCACGCCGTCTAAAGGGTGAGCCTAACACTTCACAGACGGTAAAGCGTTTGTTACCACTAAACGCTAAACTCGGTCACCGTCATATGAAACAAACTTACACTAGTCCCAGTTTGCCCTCTTAAAGGTTGTTATCCAAAATATGGTCAGCTATGGTGTCTTAGCATCGTCAATATAAATTGATTTTTATTGTTACAGAATACCTGTTCATTTATGAAAACCTTCCTTGGTAGTTTCTTCCCGTCACTTGTCGTAGAAAGTCACCTAGCTGAGAGAATGTATCCACTGTCCTCCTGTATCGCTATGCTCTTGGAAGAACTTGGGTACTTTCATTTGCAAACAACCAAACCAGATACCATTGGTAAGTTTAACTGTATAATTATATTTTTTTAACGCGGGGAATCCTTTTCGCACCATATCCTCCGTGGGGAGACGATAGGCGTATGTGGGACTCACAGAATACCGGTCTACCCAGTAAACCCAGCGGCGACCTACCTCGGCAGTTCAGGCGGAGCTCCAGAAACGCATCAAACTTAACTTAGTAAGCTGTAATACTAATTTATTTTCTTTGTAATTCATCAGGTGTCTCCTTAGCGGATTCTCCGGCTGGCCTACTCGCTTATATTCTAGAAAAGTTTTCCACATGGACAAACAAAGAATATAAATCGAAGACCGACGGTGGACTGAATTCTAGATTTACAAAAGACCAGCTGATTGATAACTTGATGATCTATTGGTCTACTAAGAGCATAACAACATCCATGAGGCTCTACGCTGAAAGTTTCTCACGCAAGATACAGGAGTATGAGTTGGATCAGTAAGTTTCGTTTTTTAAAGACTTTTTTTCACCTTTTTAAAAATAGCTTTAGCTTTATGTTTATGAAAAAATAGCCTGGAAGATTTTTTTATCTTATAGCTTACTCCCTGTAATTACTAACTGTCTCTATTACTAACTGCAAAGCATACTAAGAATAATTGACGTTCGATCATAAAGTACAACTATGTCTCTCTCTAACAATTCAATAATTAGATGATAGATTTGATTGATCGAATAGATGATCAAGGAAATATCAAACATATATTATAATCCGATATTTTTGCCATTTTATAGAATTCCAACGGCGGTTCCAACTTGGGGGCTTCAAGCGAAACATGAACTCATATACCAACCTCAATCGATTCTGAAATTTAAGTACACCAACATCATTAATTTGACAGTCCTGGATGACGGGGGTCACTTTTTAGCTTTTGAACTGCCCCATGTCTTTACCCAAGATGTGTTCAAGGCAGTCAAAGCTTTCAAGGAGTTGCATCAGAAGAATGAAAAGACTGAACTTTAATTTGGTTAAGAATGAATAAAGTTTTTTACTGTTACAATTGTTGTTTTACTTACAAAATTTTTAACGTATATATAGTCATGGCTGATTTTTAGTGTGACTATAAAGATCTCAGCAAACAGTTAGAGGAGAAAGGCCTTTTTTTACGTGTGAAAATCCCCTCGGGTCGTCACCCCACCGGGGTTTGCGGCGGGGCGGTGTATCGGAATCGAACCGACTAAAACCACACGGTGCGCCACTCTGCGCCTGAGACGGGGGAGATCCGGGAACCGCTTTCTTACGCCATCCGGACCCAAGATGAGAAAGGCCTATGTCAAGCAATGGATGTCTTTGACATATATAATGATATTTTTTATGAGTTTACACTTTCCTTTACTCCAAATCATCGAGGAGATAAAAGCTGAATTTAAAACTATTTTCTTTATCAACTCTTCTTACATCATAACAAACTGCACAATTAAAATCAAATCTGATATCAAGAGAAATAAAGTACAGGAATAATCCTTATTTCAGTATAATTCAACTTTACTGTCATTCTTTGAGAGTTTTGGGCTTCTAAATCATGATGATGAGCTAGCGTAGGTAAGATTTTTCAAATTCTCCTTCTGTTCGCAGTGCTTCTTTTCCAACATTGGTTTCCCCCTTTAGTCAGCTTATACGACACCGAATGGAATAAGGGTAGAGCCACTCAGTATTCATCATCATCACCAGGCGGAATGTAACAATGTTTAAAATGTGATAAGGGTTCCATGCAACAATACCTTTAATTTTAAAGTAAAGCCAATTGATTAGATAATATAAACTGGAGTCTTTTACATCATATTGTTGGTTATAAACTTACGAAAGTACTGCAAGGAATTAAACTAAATATGAAGTAGTTATAAATTTATAGTACTTCTTAAAACTCTTGCCGCAGCTACTTTTGCTAAAAAATTGTAAATTTTATCAGGTAGACCATTGCAGGTCCTATTAGAGTTTGTCAATATTAATGCTGCATGCACCGTTCATACCAAACAAGCGATTGATGCTTCAGCAAACACGTCTAATATTGAAAAATGTATTTTCTCATCCATACTTACATTTTTTATAAATTCGATGATAACTCTGTCTATCTTTCTGCTACATTGTCACTGCTAAACCGCTGCACCGATTTCAATGAAATACTTTGGTTCTTGTTGGGCAGAACAAAAAAAGGCAGGCAAAATCTTGTATAAATAAATCCCAACTAATTTTGGTACAAAGTAATTCTTATAAAGTGTCAGTGATTCATAACCCAAATCCAAACAAATTATAATAACTGTATTCTGTGAAAAACGAAAAATTTTACTTAATTGATTTATTAAAAACGAAGTTATAAAAGTAGCTAATAAGGAAAAATTTAAAACACAGCTAAATTGAGAACTGCTTCCTGTTTTTAAACCGCTAAAAAGAATATAATGATACACAAATATTTGTATCTAGCACTTGAATAACTATGATTATTCGAAGCATAGGCTGCATGGTGCCACTTCTTTTCATCCCAAGGTTTCAATTCTGTCGTTAAGATAACTAAAAGAACAACCTTCGCAGTAGACCACCACTGCAAAGAGAAGCAAAACTTGAAAGAAACCATATACCAACCTATCGGACCAGCGTGGAATCATCAACATCATCAGTCTATTGTAATCCCCCTTTTGAAAGAGAGCCCTATGAACAGCAGTGGCCTATTAAAAGCTGCATGATATGATAAGAAGAAAAAAACGTAAAACACGCAATAATGTATAAATTCAAAAATATATTGCGTTGCAACAAGGAGCAACCAATATCACTGTATCTTTGAAACTTAAATTTAAAATAAAAAACGAAACGAAAGATGACTTGATTATTTTATATTTTCAATCATTTTATAATCTAAAAAAGGTTATAGATCATTCCAGTATGCCTAATATTTTTTAATATTATATAAGCGGTTACCGGCCGGCTTTTTAACAATTACGATTTCGTAATCAGATAACAAATAATGATAAGTTGTCAGTGTGTTGGGAACAACCCACGATAGCAGCCGTGTGTATTGTTTTTGGTGTCACAATTAGGTATTGCAATTCTGGAGTTACTTTAAAGCAAGGTAAGTGCAATTAGAAAATATATTTCACCTTGTTTTAAAGAATAGTTTTCTTTGTACGTAAAATAAGACTTAAGCCCTTTTTAATGCGTTAAATGAATCATCTTGTTGTAAAAACTGAACTCATATTTTTAGGTTTTATCTTTATACAACTGAGTGCTTGTTATTACAATAAAGTAATAGTTATCTTACAATTTAATGCATTATAATTCATAAGTATATTATTTTGGAAACTTGGGACTTTGCAAACATATATTTAATAAACGCGTTGCTATTTTCCCAACCAAGGAGTTTAAACAATATCTATTCTAATTTCAAAAACTATTCTCTTAAATTATTTCACAGTGTTGTAAGTTAAAAAATGCGTGTAACATCGTCAACGGAGGATATACCTAAACATAAAGTGTACACAGACAAATATCAAAAAACAAAAAATTCGACGGACGCCAATTTCATAGCTATTACGTTTTTTGTTAAGATAATATACGCTGCACGGAACTGTTGATTTGCCGAGTTTTTGCCTATAGTTAAGGCATATAATGTACTGAACTTCAACTAGTTAAAAACAGGCCTTCGAGTCGCGAGAAGCATCAAATAGTTGTTAGGGTAGCAAATACAAACATAGCACGAATAGTCGGACCCCTTACTCTTTAGCGTTTCGACCCCAAATGGTCCAAAAATTTCATTACCTTGAAGGAATTAATTGTTTCGCATCTAAGTTTTATTTGATATCAACCATGACCTTGACCTAACAGGAAAAGGTGAGCTATTCTTTCCTTGATGTTTGACAGAGTAAACAAGGTCACAGTAAATGAAATGATTAAGAGTATTTATGTATAACAGTCGGGTATATCGCCTTGACGTTTAATAAAAAGATATTGATTTGACTTGCGAGCATCTATCACAGAAATCCAACTCTTGAATGCATGATGGTGATAATATATAACAGTTATAATATAAACCTCAATGATGCATATGTATCACATTAGGCAGTGGCAGTAGAATCACCCTGATTTTAGCACTAATGGGCCTGCTCGATCTATCTTCTCACAGAATATCAACCTAAAATTACATACTCGTGATGTTTTATTTCGTTGGTGTATGTGAGACCAAAGAATGATGCAGAAGCATCCTTGCATTGTTGTATTGTATGCTTGAATTCTATTTATACTTGAATCACTTTGTAGAATCCCTTTGCCAGGCTCATAATAAATGAAAAACAAAGTACGGAAGTAGATTTATACCTACCGGTCTGGATATTACAATTCGTGTGATTATGAATTAAGAATATCACCACGCTTATTCATCTTATGGGCATCGTAAAAGACGTCTGAGAAAAAAAGCTATGCAGGTTGCACAGAGAAGGAAAATCTGGCACAAACCATAATATGCACCAATATATCTGGCCAGCGAGGTGTAATAGCTAAAAACCCTTCTAAATAAAAGACCTAAGTCTAGTAATAGACTAATTAAGGTTGTTGATGGTGATGACGACATCAAAAACATATCAAAGGTCACAATTATTCCTGACTTATCTGTTTCTAATTATATTTCAGATGGCTCGTCTAATATTCCTGATATCCATGGTAGCTTTGGTGGCAAAGATTGGTTTGGTAGTGTACCTTATGTTCTTGAAATCACCTCCGCCAATACCGGATCTGGATCAGAACGAGTGGTGGGGGCCGGGAAGTAGATCAGAGAAGCTAGATACAAGTATCAGACCGTTCAAGATTACATTTGATAACGAGGTAAGATGCAAAAGCAGTTATGTATCTATAAACTTAAAAAGTTAGTTATGTGTTACGGCATTCAATATACTTCTGCCTAGTTTTATATCAGTCGAAAGACAAAACGAAGCATGGGTAGGGGCTCTACGAGGTGGTCCAAAGATCTGATGAATGCTGTGAGAAATCCTTGTACGTGAATAGCACTGGATAGGGAGTTAAAGCGAACTTAGGGGCAGCCTGTCTCCAGCAGTGAATGTTTCTTGGCTGAAATAATTATAAAGTGTATCCGTAATGTAGAAACATCCAATAAAATAAGATAAATACTGTTGCAATTAAAAGATTAGCATGTCCTAAAAGGATATTGCACCCTACTCTGATCGAGTTTGAGCTTCTCGCATTCAACTACTGCCATCATGCGCAAGTCGTCACTCCACATGGCTTTTAATATGATGCTGTAATCACACTACGTTTATAAGGGGCCTATGTCCCAATAAATTGCATTAGGCTGATGATTTTCTAAAAACTGATTTGAAACTAACTGTAAATATACCTTCAGTCTGTTTGTGATTAGTTTCAAATTACTCATAGCTTACTTGTTTTTTTATATTCCTTAACAATCTCAAAACAATTTCAAAACTTCACGCTGTCGTACTTGCACTCAGTTTGTTTTTATCATGTTCTTTATGCACCAATAATTTTTAAGTATCAATCCGCTTATAAGCCTTATAATGCATTAATCAGACAGATAATACATACTTCGTAAAGCATAATCTATAATTATTTTTTTCAGGTAGTAACAGACCTGAAAACCAGACTGTCGAATTCAGCGGCATTCGTACCTCCACTTAAAGATGTAGGTTTCGAATACGGATTTAATAGCCAGCACATTGGCAGCTGGCTGAAATACTGGGCTGAAAAGTACAATTTCAAGGAAAGGGAGAATTTCCTAAACAAATTTCCACAATTCAAGACTAATATTCAAGGCCTTGATATTCATTTTATCAGGGTAACTCCTAAGGTAAATCAATATTTAAATTAATAAATATTACGGATATCTAACATACGTATTCATATACATACAAATACATTTTCTTGTAAATACATATTTATTATATATAGAAAACACCCAAATGCCAAAAGAAATATTTGCAGATCATAGAAACATTTGGTCCGACTCAAAAATCGCTTACTCTACCATTGTACCACTAAGACAATCAATATAAATGCATTATCTGAGTTATAGTTAGTACTACACAATCTATTTTAAAGTAAATTTGATTAATAAAGCTTATAATATACTACCGTGCTTGCGGAATCTTTACCATTATTTAAGCTGCTGAACCAAATTAGGAAACCAAAAGTTATTTAAATTCTCTCTAAAGTACTTTTTTCTCCTTGAAATAGTTAGTTTTGTCACCAAGCAAACAGATGTGATACTGCACTTAGCAGCTACAATTAAAAGCTTTAAAAAGACAACGGTACAACTACATTACAGAAGACAAAGAACAAAAAATACAAGTGTGTAAATATGTAAACTACAAACTTTACAAATCAACAAGTTTATATTGTATTTATACTTTTCATCCACCCACAGTTAATGCCACGATTAAGATCGAGTGAGAGAATCGCGGCAATATTATCGACGCGAAATACATTTTTGTATAGACATGGCCATTCCATTACAAGTTTCGACGACTAATTCCGAAGGAATAATAACTGTTTGTGGAAATTACTCTACGATAGAAGCGATTCATTCGTTCGTGGAGACGTACCCTAACGATACTAGAGACAAGTAATGAATTATTAATAAAATAAAACCCGACAGCCTCAATATCATTTATAAAACATATATATATATATATATATATATATATGTTCTTACTCTTATATATATAACTTATATGTTTTATAATATTTATTGGTAATCACGAATAAAAATCTTTATTTTGATACCATACTCGATATATTTTTATACATTTTTTTTGGCGCCAAAAATCCTTAATTTAGTTTTTTTTTTATTTTGTCCAGTGTCACTCACACGACTAAAACGAATCTATTGACACCACTCACATAAAAATACGGTAAGCAGTTTAGGCTCTAGGGCGTGCCAAAAAATATACACACATACATACACTCGAAAAACATAATTCTCCTTCTTTCGCAGGCGAGTAATAAAAGCTATCAATTCGTTGACCACAGATCCAAATAAAGATAAATACAAACATACACTCAAAAAACATGATATTATTCTTCTATTATCAAGTTTCATAGACTGGCTCTAATTAATATTTGGTTTTTAAAGAACTTCATTCAGAATATTATATTTATAATCATTTTATGACTTTACTAAACAGGTATAAAACTTTTTGCTTTCAGGTACCAAAAGGAGTAGAAACTGTACCTCTGCTACTCCTCCATGGCTGGCCAGGTTCTGTGAGGGAATTCTACGAAGCGATACCTCTCCTCACAGCTGTTAGTCAAAACAGAAACTTCGCTATTGAAGTCATTGCTCCTAGTCTCCCAGGATATGGATTTTCTGATGTGAGTACTCAGACAAGTTCCATCCCTGACAGAAATTCTCATAATACTGTATTTTTGACACCAAAAAACAGTTAAAAATCGAAAAAAGCATTTACCAACTGTTTTTTTCTGATTTCTAAAATTATTTTTGGTTTTAGGCCGCAGTCCGGTCTGGACTCGGAGCTCCGCAAATCGCAGTAGTCTTCAAGAACCTGATGAATAGGCTTGGCTATAAGCAGTTCTACTTACAAGGTGGAGACTGGGGAGCAATAATTGGTTCCAGTATGGTGACGCTGTTCCCTAAGGTTCGATATTAATATTTTAGTTTTTTAAGTAAACATGGCTCGAAATACAGGGCTATGTTAGCTAACGGGCTGTCGATGCCATTCTGCCGAACTTCGAAGCTTGGATAGGGAGATCTGTACTGTATCACCTACCGATTGACTAAGACACTCACCGGTCACGGTTGCTTCGCTGAGTATCTAAATCGAATAGGACGGGAGGCTACAGCACAATACCACCACTGCGGGTTCGAATGGGACTCCGCCCAGCACACAGTGGAGGACTAGCCTGCGTGGTAGACCGAGCGCCGCGTCTTGGTCGGTCAGATCGTATGAAACCAGTCATCTTCAGTTTTGATCCATCCCCCCTGCCGTACCTCAGTCGTCAGTTACGGTAGGGAGGATTTCAAAATTCCTGGAGCTCCTCACGACTGCCAAGGTAGGCCGCCCCGGGGGATTAGTAGTAGACCGGTCCTCTTGGAGATTCACACACTCTCTTCATCTCCCCAACAAGGGCTTAGTGCGAGAAGCATCCTCTGCGTAAAAAATAGGTACAACAATAGACACACATATTAATTAGAAGAAAGATTGGAAGGCACACACTGGTCTTATTAAAAATAAACAATTTCGATTTACATACGCTCTATTCCAGGCTTAAATAGGCTTATTGCACGCGTGGACATCCCTGTTATGTTTTTGCGAAATTTCAAACCTCCTAAATTATGACATGGAACCAGGCTAATACTCAAAGCTTTATATAGAAATATGGTGGAAGCCACAATTTTAATTAGCAAGGAAAAACTGTATACATAACACAAATTCCTTTGCTCACAAACGATTTTCCGTTTCAATTTAAACGATTGCAGTCCCCTCAAATGCTACTTCAGGATAACACTAAACAAGTCTCAAGAATAAACACTCAAATTTATTGGGTCAGATTTAAGAGAAAACTGCTTCTCTCGAGGCCAGTTCTACGTAACTTGCTCACGAGTATGCCCAACAGTTTAGTGGTTTGGGCACCTGGATTAGTAAAGAATATTGTCTATAAAATTTTGTAGTTTTTTTTTATTTACCGTGTTTGACATTCATTCCTAACACGAACGAAGCTGCGAGCAAAAGCTAGTCTTATATACAAAATTCTCGTGTCGCGATATTTGTTACCAAACTTCTCCGAAACGACAAGACCAATTTTTATGAAATTTGATGTGCATATCGGGTAGGTCTGAGAATCGGCCAACATCTATTTTTCATACCCCTAACTGATAAGGGTGACACAACTTTAATTTTTATTTGGCAAAGCAACGTTTGCCGGGTCAGCTAGTAATCTATTTTACATATTTAATTTTAATATAGTTACCAATTGTTTAAGCAAGTATATAATAATAAATTTTAATAATATTAATATAAAAAATAATTTCAGGTTGTCTTAGGCTTCCACACAAATTTGGCCACGACAATGAGTACCACTGGCTCTCTAATCGAATTTATTGGCTCCCTGTACCCTCCACTGGTTGTCGACGCTGATTTAGCCGACAGAATGTATCCTCTGGGGAAGAAATACTCTTGGTTGCTAGAAGAGAGTGGCTATATGCATCTGCAGGCTTCTAAACCTGATACTGTCGGTAAGTTTATTACGGAACTTTCCAGTTTATTACAGAAGTTCGGTGTTTAAATTATCACCGACTGGTTACTGGAAGATCAACCCCACTGGGGTATCCTTGTTGGTTGGCATTTACTAATGTGACACCTCTGTTCCTTTTCTCTCTAAGCCATAAATGTGTAGGGATTACTTAACATTTTTGCACATTCGGTATTTACTTACCTGCAATTTTTCCAAAAAATTATATTACAAACCATTTAGGAAATCTTGCCATGGAATCTTTGATCTGTACTGTCAAATTATACCTGGATGACAGAATTTTGGTCCGTATTTACATTTTTGGTTAATTTTCTTAAAATCAATCCCATCTTGATTCATTTATGGAACCCAAAACCCTCTGCATGCTAAATTCTATAAAAATGGTTAGAGCCATTTCAGTGATTCAGATAATATATATATATGTGTAGAGAATGCTCGTTAAAAGGTATTATTTAGATATAAACTACGAACACTGGTTCATTTTGTGCGTTCCTGGATTCGAGTTACAACCGTCAAGATCAAACTTATATACTGCCTTGGTGGCGCAGTGGTAGCGTACGCGATTGCTGTCCATGAGGTCTCGGGTTCGAATCCTGGGTCGGACCAAATGTTTGTATGATCTGCAAATATTTGTTTCGGAGTTTGGTGTTTTCTAGGTATAATATGTATGTATTTACAAAAAAAAGTATATATATTTAATAATATCAGTTGTCTAGTACCCATAGTACAAGCTCTGCTTAGTTAGGGACTAGATGGCGTTGTGTGTTAAAATGTCCGAAAATAGTTAGTTAAATAGTTATAGTAGTTATATCATATATTGACAACATCAAATCAAAAATTTAAGTCCAGAATATAATATCAATATCGATATATCAATATAAAAACTCAGAGCCTAGCATTTCTGTGACTCTAACTAATCTGACTAATCATAATGTTTTTTTATCCCAAAACTTCAGGTGTTGCTCTAAGTGATTCTCCAGCTGGACTCCTAGCATACATTTTGGAGAAATTTTCGACCTGGACTCGCCCTGACCACAAAACCAAACCGGACGGAGGCTTGGACTTCCGGTTCAGTAAGGATCAATTGATTGACAACCTGATGATGTACTGGGTCCCCAAGAGTATTACTACATCTATGAGACTGTATGCTGAGAGCTTCAATGCCAAGACTTTGGGCTTAAAGTTAGATGAGTAAGTATTTATAAGATTCATCTTTCATCATCATGATAATCAATAAATCATTATACTCCTTCACTTTCTGCATTTTATGAGGTCGTTATAATGTCTAAGATTACTAAAATTATGCCTAGTTCTTATACTAACCGTCTTTAGGAATATCATCGTTTATAGGGACAAGGGAAGAAGGTAAACGGTAGTACCGTGGGAGAGCCATGCTTCGGCATGAATGGGCTGGCTCGACCGGAGTGATACCACGGCCTCACAGAAAACCGGTGTAAAACAGCGCTTGCCCTGTGTTTCATCGAGTGAGTGAGGATACTGGAGGCCCAAACCTCCAAAAAAAAATCCTCTAAAGGCCCTCTGTTGTTACGGGTGTCCACGGCGGTAATCGTTAACCCTCAGGCGATACGTCTGTTCGTTTGCCCCTCATACCATAAAAAAAATAAGATAGTAAAAATAAGGAAGTTACAAAGATCTAGAGATATAGTTCAATAGACCAAAACTATGACAATAATTATTTTACATGTCTCACACATGGCAATTTGATCCCTAACTAATCAGAAATATAATCTTTTCGAGTATGCCAGTTGATTAACCTACAATTTTATTTTCATAATAAAATATGTTTTATGCAACTCCAAAACCTTTATATAGGCAAAATAGTAAGACCTTCATTTTACCCGACTCCGACAGAAGGAGGGTTGTGTTTTCGAGTGTATGTATGTATGTTATGTGTCTTTCTATGTTATTTATTTACAGTTTACAGCCTAAACGGCTTGTCGTATTTTTATGTGAGTGGTGTTAATAGATTTGTCTTAGTCGTGAGAGTGAAAATGGTTCTATTAAAATTAAAATAAGACAAGTAAAAATATATTTTCTTTCCAGTTCTTTCTATCTTTTCTGTTCTTTAATGAATTTAATAAAAAATGCAAATGTTGACGCAGTCGGGTTTTTTTTGTAAATAATTCGTTACTTGTTTACCTCGGGTAGTCAGTTTTATTGTTTTTTTTTTGCTGTTAAAATGTTTGTTGTCATCCATCCACTTACTATCTAAATTTTCTCATGAAAAATACTTAGCTATTCTCAAAAATTTATTCCAGAATCCCAACACCGGTCCCAACTTGGATTCTTCAAGCCAAGTATGAGTTAGCTTATCAACCACCCTTCATCTTAAAGATGAAGTTCAACAACCTGGTCGGCGTTTCAGTTATTGATGATGGAGGTCACTTCTTCGCTTTTGAACTGCCTGAAATCTTTGCCAACGATGTTCTAAAGGCTATTGGGGAGTTTAGGAAAGGAAGTCAAAAGGTTAAGAGTGAGTTGTAAAGATTAATTTAGAGTTAAATAAAGAGGTTGATAAACAATTATTTTCTATTTTTACCCGAATACGGCGAAGTCAAACGGCTTCTTAAGTATTGAACTAATTTTAATGAACTAAAGTTTTTACAGTAGTCAAGTTATAGTTTTGTTAACTTTATTAACCGCCTTCAAAAAAGGAGGAGGACTTTCGACCGCATGAACCGATTTTGATGCTCCTTTTTTATGAGTTTCTTTGCCAGTTTTCTTCTCATAAAACTCTAAGCTTTTTGGAAGCTGGAAGTTATGAATCGACACAGGTAGGCAGTGAATTTTGGTGTTTTCAACTAATTCACCTTGACAATACAGTACATCTGTGGCATCTGCGTGTGTCGATCTATTATTTTTTTTACTGTAACTTCAATTTATCGTTCATAAATGTCACAACAACAATTGTTCGCTATTATGTTTTAAAATATACATTCATATACAATGCATAAATGTTGTAAATATAAAACCATAACTGTCTTTAAAAATGTTAAACTACGGTGGGGAACAGAACATGACACTATTGGTGTTACTAGTTTGAAAAACTACCTTTTTCCTCGTGTGGAAATCCCCTCAAATACCACGTGTTGACGTGTCAGACTCGAACTGACGAAAATCAATAGAATTTAAGGAGTGGCGAAACCAAGGATATCTCTCAACCTTATGTGGTAAGCTCATTCACATCACTCCACTGCTGGACATCTCAGGGCTCACCTTAAAAGAGAGGTATGCTACTACGCTGAGAGAGACATCTTAGTCAGGTAAGGTTTTATCTTTGGTTGCTCCATTTATTGATTTTATTGCTTTATTTTTTGATTTGACAAATTCTGACTGGTGAACAAATCATCCTTTCCCTACCCTTTTCCCACGCTCCTCTTGCTACAAGCGAGAAACAGGATTCCAAGCATGAAAGCGTCAATTTTTATTGCTTGGCTCTTCCGCCGAAAAGACTGAAAGGAACGGTCGCTACCGTGCTCTTTCTAGGAGTATTATCCGCCATATATAAATATATAAAAAAACCAACCTAAAAAATATAATAAAAACAGTTAAAAAATCACATTAAATAAATGTTAAATAATAAAAAAACCATCACCACACATCGCTTATCTCCCCTAAGCTTATAATATCACACTTAAGTCAAACGTATTGCTCTAATAAAATACAATTATATCTTATCTCGACCACCCCTTACATTCGGTCGCAAAACGGCGGTTGGCCACGTGACCAGCGCCTACGCATAAGTAATACGGATTAAGGGAGCTTATCGCTAAGTTATTATTTGTCATAATTTGCTATTTATATTTAAACAGGCGCTTGGTGCGAATTGATAGCATGAGTTAGTTTTTTATATGGCTTTCTTGTCAGATTCGAAATGAATTTTTATTTTATATTAGCTTTTGATTGCGATTCTGATCGATTAGTGCGGTAAAGAATACCGTTGTCCTTTCTGAAGAATCTTTCTTAACAGACCACTAACCGACAAGAGCTTCTCCTTAAAAAACGTACAAGACAATATTATAGGCGGGAATCGCACCCACCGGTTCCGGATAAGCAGGGTCCCTAACCTCTAGACTGACAGGCCCGTCAAATGTCGGATGATACAAAGTCTTGTTCAATGTAGAGATCGAAACCTGAATACTTAGCACGATGGAAAGCAGTTTACCTATTTATTTTAGGGGTGACGATTCTCTTGCTACATTGGTGGGATAGGATGCTCCGCCTTTATTTCCAGAAAGAGATAGATAATACAAACGCGCAAAGACAAAGGAGGAGAGCAATAAGCTAGGGTAAATTGAAAGTCAATAAACCATTTCATATTTGTTTTGTGCAGAAGATAAATGAAAGCCGAATTTTCTTTCATTAAAATGTCACCTATAGGTACACGTAAATTATATTTAAATGTTTGGTTATAATTTTAAATTAACAGTCTATCACTAAATGCATAGAAAATACATGAGATACTTTAAAATAATGAAATAGTGGACAATATTCGATCCACAGGCAACAAATATCGGGCATAGATAATGGCGTAGATGATCTTCGGCAGATCCATACTTCGTAATAGCATTATAAACGCGAAAGTTTGTAAGTATGGATGGATGTTTGTTACTCTTTCACGGAAAAACTTAATGAAACTTTACATTAATATAACTTATACATCAGAATAACACATAGGCTACTATTAGCCGAGGGCCACAGCTAGTACATTATAAATGCGAAAATAACTATCTATTTGTCATGCTTTCACGACCAAACCGCTGCACCGATTTAAATCAAATTTGGCATGGAGATATTTTGATTCTTAAGGAAGCACATAGGCTACTCCTTACTGCGACAACTGACAAACAACCAATCGGAGCCGCGCAAAAGCTAATCTTATAACGCGACTGGCCTATTTTAAAATCTTAAGTTAAACAATAATTCCACGAAGACAACTATGCATCTAAATCAGTTGGTAGCTTGGTGAGGTTGTTCATTATTCTTTCTCTTTTATTTTATTTACTGTCTATTTTTACGTCACTTTACGTAGTATAAAACAGTAGAGTAGCTTCCACTGTCTATTTGCTTAAATCTTTAAAACTACTCAACAGATTCCAATACAATTTCCTGCAATAGATAGATTGATTCAAGAGGAAAGTTCTTTTACACAACTAACTGCGCCTCGCTGTGTTACCCGACAAAAACTACGAATAACACCGTGAGGCGCAGAAGGTTCATATAATAATATTATGTTTGGATTGTTTCGACTTTTGTACTAAGTAAGAATAACCATAAAAAAACCGATCAAGGGCGGCTCGCGCACCGAGGGTAGGTACTAATCTTTATTTTCGCAATTTTTCCTTTATCTGTGCTATAAGACGTTGCTTAGTACCCAATTTCAAGGTTCTAAGTTCACGCGAAGTACCCTGTAGGTTTTGATTCCGTAGCGAGTGTCGAAAATTTGCAGAACAAACGACTGTATCTTTTGATTGCGTTTTCTTAGAAGTTTAATTTTTTCACAGCTTCAAGGGTCAGTAGACAATTTCAGCTTTGTACCTCCGCGTGTTCCTGTACAGTTGAGAAGTCTGGTGGAAGATCTGGTCAGAAATACAGATGGACAGCAAAATGATCCTATAAGTGTTCCGTTTTTTTTCTTTTAGGTACGGCCCTAAAAATAACCGATCATTTAAAATTAGACGATTCTTTCTTATTATGGAATGAAAATGTTCAAGACGAATTGATAGAAACCTTAAATCTTTATATCTCATTATGCCGTTATAGTATAAGTCGCCATACTGCATTATCCACATTCGCAATTAGTATGGACGCCCCCACTCTTGATTCTCCCCATGAATAGGGTAGTTGACACCTTGGTCAAATTAGTTACTTTTTATCATCTGTCAAAACGATAACTTTGTATGAAAAATGAACTAAATATATACTTGTGACATCACTGTTTTAGACTACTCAATTGAGCAATATATTTCAATGTTTATTTGATTAATTTTTTTAATAGAAATGAAAAGTTATAATATTTATTTTATTTTATTTATATATCTTTATTGTATAAATGCAAAATTACAAAGTTAAAGCAGAGGATGAGTCACAAATATGCAAATGATACAATAGGCGGTCTTATCGCTCACGGCGATCTCTTCCAGACAACCACAACACAGATTTTCGGGATCCAAAAACTTCGGGTAGCTCACATACGAGTACAAGTAACACACCTAATCCTCTACGTGAATGGTTAAAAATATCATTTAAACAATCATGCACCGAAATAGCACCCACTCACTTTCACATTACACACATACACACACTAACATACACACACACACACACACACACACTAAATATATTCTACTAAAAAGAGGATAGAAAAAATAGATGGAGATAAAATAACAAAAAAATAAGAATTATATCTTTCGAAATGTTTTGTAATATTCGTTTTAATGTTGGAGACATCAGTATTTATTTACGACACAGTCAACTACCTGATTCTTTCAGGGTAAGTAGAATCACTTTTGACTTACGAAGCCATTTACTTTAAAATTAGAAAGTTAAAACTTCCTTATCAGATTGGAATTAATTTCCTTTGAAACTGCTAATCCCCATTGGTCGTTGTTTCGGTTTGAGATCAATTAACGTTATAGATAAGGCTCAGGCCTCAGATCTTAAAGAAGTAAAAATGTCCCCATTCTAATTCTCCTGGTTCTAGGGTCGGGAGGGAGAGTAATCAATACGTAGTAATACACTTGTATCACATATCTATAGATGATTGCTGTCTCTTACAGATACAGCCAGGTTCCATGCCTTTTAAAAGCTTACTAAGAAAGACGAAATGGTGTCACCATCCATACATTACCGTTTTTTGTGACCCCGTCTCCTCGTTTGATCCTTAACATAAAAGAACAGAGATTTTTGAAATCAACTATCTTAATTTTAATTGAAATGGGTAAAAGCTATTACCGTGGGAGAGCCATGCTTCGGCGTGCATGGGCCGGCTCGACCGGCGTGATACCATGGCCACAGTGTTACAGAAAACACGCTTGCGCTGTTTTTCACCGAGTGAGTGAGAACCCGACCTCTCCCTATCCCCTAAAGGCCGGCAACGCACTTGTGACGCCTCTAGTGTTGCAAGTGTTCATGGGCGGCGATAATCACATACCATCAGGCGATACGTCTGCCCGTTTGTCCCCTATTATCTAAAAAAAATCAATTAAAAAGCCACTTTCATGTATTTGTTAAAGTTTTAAATTTAGTAGGTATATCAAATTAAAGATAATAATTGGTACATTACCATTTAATAATAAATTAGATATTAACCAAATTATAACCCATATAACCATGTAACATTTAGTATATTGAGCTTAGTTTCTAGGTTCTTATGAATTTACTAAAGTCTGTCTAATCTAATGGCAGTTCTTGAATAAAAGTGTTGTTGAAAAATTAAATCAATACAATATCTGATTCTCGATTCATTTTTTTTTATGTACAAACTGATTTCATTTAACTGGTGATTGTAGATAGTAACAAATCTATATTTTCAATATTTGTATTTATATATTAATATTTATAACCTGCTAACTGGCGATTTAAACCTATGTTCCGTAACCCGTCTCCTACATAAAAAAAAGAAAAACTTCATAATGAAAACACATTTTTTTTTATTTCCGTAAGACATACCGTCATTCAAATAAACATAATATACACAAGAACATAGGTATTCAATTTTACAATGAATAACTTATTTATCACCGACTCATTTTCCATCTTTATCCATCTTCTCTTTGCTGCCATGTCCATTGTGCATTTTCCTTTCACTCTCATCTTTCCCATTCTGTGCTGGAGCAATCATAAGCAAATTATTTCCATTTCGGTCAGCTAGGTTTCTGAACGGCATATTTTGTCGCCATCTTGGTGAAAAGTAATACTGGTTTCTTAGAACTCTTAAATGTTCTTTCGCGAAGACAAACTCTGGTCTTGTTCCAACAGTTCCTTGGAAGTTTCTCTTAACTTCTTCATTTTCTTCATTCCCATATCTTTGGTAATCATTAGTTTCATGATAGATCTTCGCTCTTGGACCGTCTTCATCGTTAAGATATGGCCGTTTTAAACGAAGCCTTCTGGATTGAGGGCTGAGTGGAGATTCGCACTTGATGGCAAGATTTACTGAGTTTTCTTTATTCATTGAGAGGCCATGAGTTTTTTGCCATTCCAGGACTTCACAGAGAAGACCTATGTACCTGTGGTTAAGTTGATCGATAAGTATAGAAGAATTTTGTCATTGAAATCATAGTTAGGGGAGCGGAAACTAAGAAAGGTTTTATGTCCTTTCTGACGATTAAGCTTATTAAGTATTTAAAAAGAATGGATGTTATGAAGACTGCCGATAGAAGTGAAAACTATTAAACTAAGAATGTTGGTTGTAAAATTAATGTGTAAAATTATAAATTTCAAAATGGTTAATAGCAAATCGGTGACGCGAAAATCTTGTAGGTACAAGATTTTTCCCTACGAAAAAGTGCTGAAAGCGCCCAAAGAAGTTTTCACTTCAAAAATATCATGTCAGTTAGAGACGCGAACTCATAAAATTTTCTCCTACCAAAAATGCTCAAGGCGGCTAAAAAAGCTTTCACTTCAAAAATCAACAGATGGTTTTGTCAAAATCCAAATAAGCTAGCATCAGTAGAAAAATACCATGCAAACTATATTATATATCTTACTTTTGGAATGACAATGTATTCTTGTATGTATTTCAGACTGATCTAAATGAAATAATCTTTTAAACAGATTTTAACTGGGGCTTAAAGAGTACCTTTCATACAACCGAATATTTTTTTAAATTAAATGATACCTTATAGCCATTCTTAGAATTTCATTTTTCGATAATTTCTTATCTGGTGGATGTGTCGGCACCAGTCGTCTTAACTCAGCAAAGGCTCCACTGACGTTTTGCTGCCGCCAACGCTCCCGGCAGTTGGTGAAAAGCTTTCGAGGTGGACGGAGCACGCAGGAGTTGAGATGTGGTAAGTCTTCGGGTAGATGCTGTACACAAAAAAAGAAACTATAGAAAACCAATTTACCTGTATACCATTCGCATTAAGAAAATAATGACATAATAATGACATATCATGTCCTACAAATACAATTTAACTTTCTTGAAACATGATTGATCAAGGTCAAAGATCAGGATCAAAATTTGATCAATCATTGTGATGCCTATTGGAAATTTTTGCAAATTTGATTTTCTTATTTGGGTTTTCGCACCTGAACATTTCTAGAAGACTGTCTGTCGTCATCGCTATCAGGGAGACATAAGTCGTCGCTCAGCATCTCACTATCTGGTTCTTCATCTGAACAAGATTCTTGGTCTGACGCCATTGTAGACGGGAAGACTGTAACAAAGGTCATATCATTAGCAACAGCAGTCTTTTGATTTCATTGATACATTTTTGACCTGTGGTTAGAAACGAGGAAAGAATACAAGTTTCTCATAACTTCTTTCAATTCTCTTATCTCTTTTTACGTACACATAGCATGCACGGTGTGCACACAATTGTATTTTTTATGAACTAGGAATATGTTCCGAAGAAAGAAACTTACAATTTGACACACAATATGTAGAGAAGGATTTTCCTCTTTTTATCATATAATTATCATCATTTTAGCTTTTACTTTTCTCATTGCTATTTCGGCTTCTGCACAATTATGTTTTTTTTACATTTATTCAGGTAAATAAAGAATAATTGTGATACCAGTTGCATTAATACCACCATATAATAACTAATATATGTTTTTGTAGCTGTGTTACATGAGACACAGTGAGTGTAAATAACGATTGGTCATCTCACGTTACATACATAAATACATGCAAATAAATAAACAAACAAAACATAAAGCATTCAGGAAAAACTTAAATCTAGAGATTAGAGCAATGCTGGCCTCTCTGACAAGAATCTCTTAAATGTGCCTGGACGCGGCGCCATAATATCGATACTATTAAAATAAATGTTGTTGGATTCAAATAAGCGATACATTAGGGAGCGACTAGTTGTACTGCAGTTATTGGCTAACAAAATAACAACATAATTGTTTTGCGAACGAGTTAGGGAGCTAAGGCAAAGGCTAGCGTATTTTACGGATGGGAAAATAAACTTATACCTTCGACAGATCCTTCTTGGGATTGTTGCCTTTTTTATAGTATAGGAGGTAAACGAGCAGACGTATCGCCTGATGGTAAGCGAGCATGGACACCCGCAACACCAGAGGCGTCACAAGTGCGTTTCCAGCCTTTTAAGAAGAAGTACGCTCTTTTCTTGAAGGTTTGAAGGTCGTATTGTTCCGGGAATACCGCAGGCGACAATTCATTCAACAGCTGCATTTTAAATTTGGGTTATATTTCGAACAGAACTAGTATAAAAAAATACCATTATTATATATTATTTTGATATTCAAAACAAGTTTAAATAAAGGGTTCTTATTTCTATATAAAGCGCAGTTATTGTTAGTTATCGCAGGATGCCGTTATCACAGGAAGTTGCTATAATTAAATTAAAACAGAGCAATATAATTATGGTGTTTTTAAGTATATCAGCTTGGAGAAACCCTTCTAGTGGTAAAAAAATAGTTAAGGAAGATGAGGTTGTTTGTTTTTATTGAACAGGAGGTTAATTAAATAGGCGCTCATAGCCCAGTTGCACTGGTGATTAGAAACAATCACCGAGAGTAAGCAACGATGGCGCGGTCAATACCTGGATGGGTGACCGCTGGTAGCATCCTACTATGAGCGTCTCCGTGATTAAACAGTCGGTTTCGGTTTTTATTATAGGATAACAGTCGTGAGGCCTTTGAACGGCTTAAAAACTTCCAACGGTAAGATTACGTATACCCAATGTTGTCTTGCCAGTCTCCNGGCGCTCATAGCCCAGTTGCACTGGTGATTAGAAACAATCACCGAGAGTAAGCAACGATGGCGCGGTCAATACCTGGATGGGTGACCGCTGGTAGCATCCTACTATGAGCGTCTCCGTGATTAAACAGTCGGTTTCGGTTTTTATTATAGGATAACAGTCGTGAGGCCTTTGAACGGCTTAAAAACTTCCAACGGTAAGATTACGTATACCCAATGTTGTCTTGCCAGTCTCCAACCCGCACTTGGCCAGCTTGGGGACGTACGGCCTTAACCCTCTCCAGAGAGGAGACCCGAACCCAGCAGTGGGACACTATGGGTTGTTGATGAGGAGGTTATTGAGCTGACTGTGCACCTGGAGTTAACTGATTATCTTAGCCAATGAACTAGCGCAACTCCGGTCTCATAAGACAGAATTGGGTTGTGTATGTATAGATAGATTGATAGATAGAAAACTCTTTATTTGCACACTATAATATTACAGTTACAAAGGGCGGCCTTATTGCCAAAAGCAATCTCTTCCAGGCAACCTTAGGATGGATCGAAATGTATAGAAGAGACAGTGGTAGTTGTCGGTGCAATGAGTTTTGTATTAATTATTTGCTAATGAATATAACGAACTACATACATATATATATCTACACATATACACAGAACATAATAATATGTATATATATACCCACATACATACAAATACATATATACACACATACACGTGCATACACATATGCATAAACATATATAAACTTACACATGTACATGTATGTGTCTATTGTAATCTTAAAAAGTTTACTCGGTGAAAAAATATTATATCTATATGTTATAGTTATTTTAAGTTTTTTGTATGTTTACCGTTCAGGAATATTTTTCGTTATGAAACCAAATATGTCTTCTGAGAATGAGTCAATTTGAAATACCTACAACACGCTTTATCCCATGGAGAGCCACGCTCGGCACGAATGAATCGGCTCGACCGGAGTGATATCACGGCCTCACAGAAAATCGGTGTGAAACAGCGCTTTCGCTGTATTTTACCGAGTGAAGATACCGGAGGCCCATATCCCAACCCTTCCTCCAATCCTTCTCCCCATCCCCCAAAGGTCGGCAACGCACTTGTTGTAGGTGAGCATGGGCAGCGGTAACCGCTTACTATCAGGCGATGCCTCTGCTCGTTTATTTCATAATAAAACCACTTGCTGAGGAAGTTTCTAATAGACAAAATGTCAACTTTGCTGCCAGATAACAACAGACATCGGACTTACAAATCTTAGATAGAGACAAATACATTAGATAACTATTTGAAGCTTTATCAGGAACTAGTGAACCTGACTTGATGTACAGAAGAGCAGGTAGCTAAAATTGTAGAACATACTGTATTTTGACACAATTAACACATCAATAAAAAGAAAAATGTTAAAGATTCGCTCGCGAATATTTTCAACTTTTGACAGACATTATAAATTAAATATTACATACAAATAAATAATACTAAAAATGAAAATTTATGTTAATCACGATCATCATCATCACCCATTCATCTATGTATTGTGAAAAAAAAATGGCAGCTAAAAATGTTTTGCAGTGCTCTAGAAAGTCTAAAAATGCTTTCTTGTTTCATTTAAGTTGTTTTTTTTTTACTATTGAAGTTTCTTTTCGTGCATACCTTTGTTTTACATTATTATATCGTAATTGGCCGGTAGAGAAAAAAAGTCATTGACATACCCAAAGGATTAGCAAGCAAAAAAAAAAAACAAAAAAAAAACAATCGACAGCTCTGTCGAAGAGATTGTTTACCGATAGTTTAGTTAGAAGGCAGTTGTTGGCAAAACTCTTATTCATTTTAAAAACCCTGAATGCGATTTTTTGTGTATGGATGATGTGACAGTGTAGAAATTTTGCTTTGTGTTTTGTTAGAAAGCGTACGCGAGAACGTTCACAGTGCCATATTATTTTTTTTAATGTATTGTGTTAATTTTATTATTATTTCCATTTAATTTTTATGACATTTTTGTGATAACAATTGATTCAATGTTAATTAACGTGATTGGTGTAAACCGTTTTTATTCAACTATAAATAAATAAATAAAATTAATAAATCGTCATACTAATTAAAACCAACCAAACGATCGGCCCATCGAAAGTCTGCAGTTTGCGGGGACTCTAAATAGGAAAAATGGGAAAGGCGAGTTTTCCTTTTTTCTATTTAAAGCTACGGTGTACAAATTTTGTTTAAACCGGGCACAGAAATCTTTTCATTTAACTACGGTGAAGCCAAAAGGAAAGGTAATAGGTTTAGCAATCTATATATTTTTTATGCATAGAACTGCCGAACTGACTAATCTTCCAGCCGATCCAGAGATTAGCCGGAACAAACAGACAGAAAGACAGTCTTCTTGATGAAAATAAAAAAGAAATGTTATTTTGATGTAAGTACCTTATACATTTACTTTCATATCCATTTACTGAAATGGCGATAATTTGAAATTGCAGAAAGATACTTCAGATTAATTTATTTTAATAAATTAAAGCAAATTTTTTTTCTGTTGTATTTTTAACTGAAGAAAAACACGTTCTGAGTGTAAATAAACAAATCAAACATTCATATGCCAGAAAAAATGGATCATTTCTACTTACCGCTATTCCCAGAAATATCTGTCACGGTTGGCATAAAAACGCATTCACTTCAAAAAAACAAAAAAAAATATACACAAAATAATCAAAACGATTATTGACAAAACACAGAACTATGTTCACACAACAGCGGTTCAAAAGCGACTGACAAAAATCTATAGCAATGTTTAAATTTCGAAGGGGTAACAGAAACGGCCTCTGATTGGTCGACAGTGGGGACGAGTTTGACCAATCAGGGATAGCAGAAGGCGGAGTGAAGGTATTTCTTTTGCTACAATGCTCTTTGATATACGTTATTTGGTGCGGATTAGGGCCTTATCTGAAATTCGCACACTGTTACGGCATTCATATAATAATGTAGTACGAAGTGAGAATGGACTTAAGAGACAAATGAACAAAAAGAAAATCGGTCTAGTGCGAGTCGGGCTGGCGCAGGAAGGGGTCCGTACCATTGTTTATACATTTCAAGCATCTACCTGTCGCCGTTATCAATATCGAGCAAAACGAGAAAAAAAACCATGTTTGTTGTATAGGAACCGTCTTAAATATTTGTTTTATTCTGTGTTTTAGTAGCGGCAACAGAAATACATCATCATTGACTGCCTCTATGGCTCAGTGGTAGCGAATGCGACTGTTGTGCTAGAGGTCTCGGGTTCGATTCCTGAGTCGGACCAAATGTTTGTATGATCTGCAAATATTTGTTTCGGAGTTTGGGTGTTTTCTATGTATAATATGTGTGTATTTAGAACAAAAAAAGTATATAAGTATTAATATCAGTTGTCTAGTACCCATAGTACAAGCTCTGCTTAGTTTGGGACTAGATGGCGTTGTGTGTTAAAATGTCTGAACATATTAATTATTTATTATTTATCTCTGAGATGTCTAGACGCGTAAGCTTTGTGACAGACGGACGGATAGACGGACAATTAAGTCTTAGTAATAGGGCCCCGTTTTACCATCTGGTTACTGGTGTATGAAAGAATACTATTACTAACAATCTTTAAACCAGGACGAATATTATAATTAAATGCTAACATCGCTGTG
The DNA here is from genome assembly GCA_003709505.1 of Hyphantria cunea. Lineage (NCBI taxonomy): Eukaryota > Metazoa > Arthropoda > Insecta > Lepidoptera > Erebidae > Hyphantria > Hyphantria cunea. Next base: position 1,406,678 of record PKRV01003525.1, on the reverse strand, counting down.
ATTTTGTGATTTTGGCTAAAAATACGGGCAACTTAAGAGTAGATGATTTGGAAAATGGTGTGGTCCAGGTCCAGAAATAAATGATTTCATCTAATTGAGATCACACTTTTTTTTAATTCATTTAAACTTTTATAAGTCCTGCTTCTTCTGAGTCGACTCCTCGTGTCGAAGTCGTACGGTTCCGTACCATTGATATCCTATAGGTACATCACAAGCGTCCACCTCTTGCCGTTATTAATACGGCAAATTAGTCAAGTTTATTGTATGGGAGCAACCTTAAATATTTATTCCATACACATTTGCTTAATTCTAAAAGTAAAGTAACTCTACCTGTCTGTTTGTTACGCTTTCATTGCTAAATAACTGTATCAATGTATATATATATATATATATATTCTTGGTCGGCCGCTCACAGTTCACTGAACAGTGTCACGACAGCACGTGCACTAGAGATGAAATAATGCTTCCTTCTAATTTATTTACAGATAGTGCAATGAGTGAGTGAATGAATGAATGAACGAATGAATTCGTCACCGAGTGAAGTGACTGAATAGACTCATACACTACAGAATTTGTTACTGTTCAATAAGCAGGATCAGTAACAACAAGACAAAAATTGAAATACATATCCAAAAGTTACCTGTAGCTATTTATTGAGCAATACACATAGCTGTGAGAAACTTCTCCCAATTCATGGTACTTAGTTCGATCTTCGGCCTCTCGAATCCAGATATAATGTCCTAAAGCTATAGTGTTACTTGTATTTTAAAATAAAATAAAAACAAACTAAAGGCACCTGGGTCACATACCCGGGGCCCCTGATTTTTTGGGGCCCTTAATCTCCTCTAAAATATAATATCATTTGCACTCAAGTTTATTTTTGAAAAAGTACGTAGTTGAATTTAAACAGAGATTTGGACAAGGTTTTATTTGTTTCAGATGATATTGACAGATTGATAAGTAGTTCAATTTACTTATATGCGCAATAACATACATAAAAAAGTGCAATCGGATTCAGAACTTCCTTATTTTTTGAAGTCAGTAAAAAATAGGCAAAACTGGAAAACAATATAAAATACAATTTAAGCAGTTTAACTTTGGCAACAGACATATGTGTCATATTCAATGGGGCCCCAAGTTTCTGAGTGCTTGTGGGTCCCGACCTCCATAAAGACGGACATAAACGTAAATATTACGCTCAAAGTCTTAAAATGGTTACTGAACGAAAACAAGGCACATCAAGAAATATGTGTCAGGGTTTTTTAACATCTATGGCAATCGCTATTGGGAAATCAGTCCCTTCAAATAAACCGACAACTAGTTCAATCTTCAAATTCAGTTCCCTCTCAGATTTGTGATTGATCTGATGTCAGTCATTCTGTGGAAAAAATCAACCAAATAATCAGAAAGCTTTCATTTCAAGTAGGTTTTCAGGCCCAGTTATTCTTTTCGATTGTATAACAGTTAATTAGTTTTAAGGCTTACAACAGCGTATTGTGAATATTTCCACAATTAGTTTTCACAAAACGAAATTCACGTTTTTAAATTTTTAAATGACGCTTTGTGAGCTGATTTTTAGGGCTCCGTATCTAAAATGAAAACGGGACCCTATCCCTAAAACTCCGCTGTCCGTCCCTGTCTGTCTTTATGTCTGTTTGTCACCAGGCTGTACTTCATGAACCGTGAGAGATAGTTAGACAGTCAAAATATTCACAAATATTGTATTTCTCTCCGCTATAACAAATTTAACAACCCAAACGAGAAACGTATTTTTTTAAATGTCTTTATAGATAATAGTATAGTATAGAGGAGCCCTTCGTGCGCGAGTCCGACTCGTACTTGGCCGGTTTTTCACTCATTAAGCTTTCAGTTTTTTGGCGTAATATAAAATAATGGTTCACGAGCCTATGTTACTAATCAAATATACTTTATTTAAACGCACTTATTACGACCTAGGTTCATATCAGCTACAGGTTCATATTGAATTTTTATTCGTCTATACTAATATTATAAAGAGGAAAGATATGATTATTTGTTTGTTCGCATTGAATATTTTCCGAAACTACTAAATCGAGTTGAAAAATTATATCAGGCTGTATTACATTTACAAAAAAGTTATAAAAAAACTTAGAGACTTGGTCAAGTGTTCTGAACTTGGAGAGTTTTCTGAAAGTGTGTTAAAATTTATAATATTTGAATTTTTTGGTAAAAATCAATGTCTATCCGTGCGAAACCGGGGCGGGCTCCTGCGAAGCTAGTGATAAATATAGTCAATTTATCTAGTAAGGCAATATAAAATGACGCTAAGTTCAAAATGAGCTATCACTGAAAAATATTACAGGATCATAGAAAATTTTTTTGGCTGCCTTGCTGGCTCTTCGTCAGCATATGCGACTGTGCATGAGTTCTCGGGCATGATGGCCAAGTCAAACCAAATGTTTGTATGATCCGCAAATATTTGTTTCGGAGTTTTGGTGTTTTATATATGTACGTATTTTGTAAAAAAAAGTATATATGTATTTATATCGGTTGTTTAGTACCTGTCGTGACATAGTACAAGCTTTACTTAGTTTGGGACTAGATGGCGATGTGTGTCTTATATCTACAGATATTTATTTTATTTTAATAGTCTTTTCCAGAGACGAAGCTAGTTTCATACATAAATTATGTATAATCACATAATCATATGTTAATACGGCAATAGAGTTATCAGTAAAATACTAAGCTCGTTGTAGTTTTCTTTAGATAGGAATGAAAAATATTTTTCTATCCGTTTAATCATATTTTCTGATTAACCTTTGTAAGAAACATTCAATCTCATTTCCGCAGTTCACTAAACTCTTGTACAAAAATGCAAATTGTTTACGAAATTAAATGAAAGACAAAGCATTGACCCACTAAACAACAGCGTGTTCGCCGCGTGGCAGAAAAAATAGATTAGGTTAGCAGCTATATATTTAATCTGTGTCCGTCTTGTTTTGGCGCGAAATTTTTATTGTAGTATAAAACGGCAATTCAGCAAAATAAACGATATAATAAAAATAAATTGCCATCAATCACTCGTGTTTAATTAAGTTATTTTGGAATTCTCAGGAAAAGTATACTTCGTTTTTTGTTAATAAAATTATTTGTAATCTTTTTTTTCAAGTTACAATGTGTATACAAAATAGGTACTTATCTACAATAGTTACAAATGCAGACAATTTGTAAACGATTTTTTTCATGGTAACATTTGCATTTAGAATACCACGATATCAAAATTTAATCTCGTTTGAAAAAAGAAAACGGCCAGCATCTAAAAAAAAACTAGTTGATAATATTTCAATATGATTAAATAATTTTAATTTGTTCAATTTCGAAGGACTTTCTAGAAAGTAGAGAATTTTTACCATAGCAGAGGCTTGCTTTACAGCTTTGGTACGAAATAGACTCGAACGGCCTCACGGGAAACCGGTGTTAGTAATTTTTTTTATTGCTTTTCACGCTTTCCAAGTAAGTGAAACTACCAGAGGATCAAACCCCCTCCCATCCTTTACTCTCTCATTATGAGAATAGTGACAATGTACTAGTGTTTCGCGTGTAGCGTGTATCCGTGTGTGTGACTCATTTCTATTCCACATGAAAAGATTGTTTTATTGATAGACAACCCTATGTACCAATATTCATATACCATTCACAAACCTCAACAAAACTTATTTAAGAACTGATAAAACCGTACATCAAGGTTTAAAACAACATGACATCTAAGATCTACCTACATACAGAAGGTTCTCTATTGATTTCTGTTCCAAATGGATTTGTAATATGGAAAGGTTCGTAGATAAACCCTCAAAAATTTGTTTTCCTTTAAGTTAAACTTCCCTTCGAACTGAAAACAGTCATATGTTTACTTAAATGAATTTTAAACAGTTTTATTTTTCTTAAAATCATACAAATTCAAATCTACTAAAATAAAAATAAATGTTATGAAATAGTATGTGTCGAAAACATAATAAAAATGAATACGAACCCAATATTTATTTACCAAGCATTAAGTAAACACGACTACGAGCGAACCCGCCTGTTTGTCTAGTTAATCGATAATTTAAATGCGTGCTCTGCTCACTACAGATAACAAACGTGCGACATAATTTAGTATTGTGTTAATCGCCAAAGCGAGTACGCGCGTCCATTTTAAATTTGTATTTAAATTTCGAATGAATTAAAACCTGTGTGAAAAAAAAGTTAATATTCTTTTATTGAACATTATTTTGCATTTTTTTTTGTTTCCATAGACAACTTTGTGTTTTTAGTAAACAATATTATTGTAATAGTGTGTTAGTTTTTAGTGATATTAATTTATTTACATTTATTGGAGGACAAACATTATTGAGGCAGAAGGTAAATTTTATTTGACGTTCAATATATTTGTACATCTGTTTGAGTGTGTTTATTTTATTTTAGATACAAAGGAATTTAAATTGAGCATTATATTAATGTGCTTGACTCATTTGCGTGTTTTTTGACTGTCAATACTACTGTTCATTAAATAGATTCAAATGAGTGCTAAGGTCCTGAGAATTTGGGTAAATGTTCTAAGAGTAAGTCTAACAAGGGGTACCTACCTTGTTTTATAGATAAACTGTAATTTTATCTATTTCTATCACCATTATTATTACTAGCATTTGCCCGTAGTTCCGCCCGCCTGTATGTCGGTTACATCATTAAAGAATATCCCTTCCTTCCTCAAGATTCAAATTATCTCCAAGCCAAAGTTCATTGAAATCAGTGCAGCGGTAACAGATAAGCAGACACATATACAGACAGATAGCTACTTTCGCATTTATATTTTTACTATGGATATTCCAAAACTATTTATACACTACTAATAATAAATAAACAAATATTTTGATATCTAACACACAACGCCATCTAGTTCCAAATTAATCACAGCTTGTTTTACCTATAGGTACTAGACAACTGATAAACATACACATATACTTTTTTTGTAAAAACATATATATTATACAGAGAAAACACCTAAACTCTGAATCAAAAATATTTGCATACAGACAATTGGTCCGACCCGGGAATCGCACCCAAGACCTCAAGCACAGCAGTTGCATATGATGCCATTGCGCCACCGAAATTTATTCGCTAAAACACTTGAAAATATAAAACACACAAGTGAAGTAAACAATGACAAACGAGGATGAAAACATCTCAAAATATTGTATTTTTCCAAGTAAGATCTAGCACTCTTGTTTGTATCCAATTTTTATTGGTTATATTATAAGTAGAATTAGTAGTATAATAGGATAGAAAATTGAATTATTAAAGTAAATACTCTAGGTAATGGTTACGGATACTAAAAGTAAGCGATATTCCTTCAATTTTCTTACAAAAATGTTCTTAATAGGCTATAAAATATGTAAATAAAACATGTTAAGAAAATATTAATGTGTGACTAAAATTTTGTTTGGAAATAATCGAGGTTCAAGGAAACACGTTAATATTCATGAAGACATGTTAACAATTTAAGCCTATTTAAGTCAAGAATATGTCGTTATATAATAAGCAAACACCCATTTTACACATACATATTTATTGTGACATATTTAAGTATTAAAATATGCTTACACGAATATTGTATGAAAATATTATATATATTATAAATTTACCTTAATAAAAGATTTTTTCGGACATTTCGGACATTTAACACATAGCGCCATCTAGTTCCAAACTAAGCAGAGTTCGTATTATGGGTACTAAACAACTGATATAAATATTTGTTTTTGTTAATACATACGTATTATACATAGAAAACACCCAAACTCCACAACAAATATTCACAGATTGAACAAGATGATGTATATCATCTTGTTCGACCCGGGAATGGAAACCGAAACCTCAACACAGCAGATACATACGCTACCACTGCACTACCGCAGTCAAGCAATTATAATGGTCAAGTTATGACTAGATAACTTTAGCTTTTTTTAGAACTTTTAAAAAGGAACTATTTCTTCATAGAACACTTTCAGGATACTTTGACTGTATACACAGCGCATGTACCAAAAACTCTGGAGATGAACATTTCCCCCCTTTTTTGCAACAATTTTCATCGATTCTCCTTACCTTTTGGTCGCAGCTTGATGATTATAGCTTTCCTTGATAACTAACCTATCTACCATTGAAAAGATTTTTCAAAATCGAATCAGCAGTACCTCATATTAGCGCATTCCACCAAAAATACAAAAAAAACTCTTCAGCTATATAATATTAACATATATTTTAGACTTCGAAATTTGAAAATGACTACTTTCAAAGCCATTATTCATCTCTATTTTACCTTCCTATAGATTAAAGTTTCTATGTTTCCTCCCTTAATAAGTATATACCAAGACTGACTGAAACCTGACTTATAGTTCCTGAGAAAATTCCATTTAAACAAATACTTATCGACACTAATGACGCTGATAAATGCCCTGAACGATTACTTATTACTTATGAAATAACTATGCCTGTTAACGGATACATTTTATTCTCCATTATCTTAATAATTAGTTTAACAATCATATTACCAGTTTCGTTAATTAATTTGTTAATAAACAAGCCGAAATCACAATACTACACAAATAACAGACTATTTAATATTGTATATATACAATATTACTACAAGGAAGACTGGAAACAAACCCTTTTTTTCGCGTGGAAACTCCCGTAGGCCGTCATCCCACCCAGGTTTGCGGCGATGCGGTGTGTTGGAATCGGACCGACTAAAACCACACCGTGTGCCACTCTGCGCCTGAGACGGGAGGGATCTGGGAACTGCTGTTATTAACACATCAGGACCCCTCCTAAACGCCTACCCGCACTAAAGCGGGTACCGCCTGCTGGTAAATTATCTAATTAGGCGACATACGGCATTTGCGTACGTCGCCCATTCGCGGCTGGCCACTTAAGCGGATGGAGGCGTAAACCAGTCCAGACTATCCGCGGCCACACTCGGGGCGGCATAAGGCGCTGGTAGCTCGCTTCGCCGCCCCGTTCGCCGGCGGCGGATCGGGTCCAACTGGAGGTCGTCCTCCCGAGCCTTCTCCGCCGCCTCCTTCTGCGAAGACGTAATCTGCCGTACGTTGCAACCGCGGTACGATTTGAAACAAGCCCTGGACCAATTCGTCTTGCCAGCGTGGTATAGTAGGACAAAACCTCCGTTCTAAAGAAAGACCTTTTTTCGTTGACGAGGTAGAAAATCCCTTCGGATGGAGATCAGGAACCGGAGGGTTCTTCGGGGACTGAGGCGCCAAGTTTGTTGTGATTTCACTAAAAACCACCCCGGCGGCTGGTCTCAGGTAGTTTTGTGGGGCTTTTGCTCATGCTTTGAAAAACCCGGACCCTGTTATTTCAAGTTCCAGGAACGACGCTCTACTCTTCCTGGTGGAAAGCACGAGCAGAATTCAAGAGTGGTTATCAACATCCTCAATTTAAATGTTGACAATTTAAACCAGTAGTACCAGTACTAATAGTATCCAGGTAGAAACAAGTTTTTTACCTTTGGATAAGGGTTTGATTTTAATTGAGGTCCTTTTTTGGATAAGGGTTAGATTTTAATTGAGCTTTCGGAGTCACTGAAGGAGATGTTGCAACAGCATGTGTTTCTTAAGTACCACTTGTCTATTAGCGATGGTGGCCACCTACTATTTGGCTGATCAACTCGTCCGCCCCCATCTGTCATAAGAATAATTCCTAAAAATTACTAATGTTTGCCTCAGCAGCGCAGGGTATGCGACACAACTTCAGGCCTCTGATTCAAATCCTGGATCAGACGAAATGTTTGTGAAATATTTGTTTCGGAATGGGAGTTTTCTGGGTCTATAATGTATATATATAAAAAATATATATTTATAAATTCTATCAAACAAATCTAGCTATAGTAAAAGCTCTGCTTAGTTTTAAACTAGATGTCATTGTGCGTCAGATTTTCGAAATATTTATTTATTTATAACTAGTAGGTATTGTGTTAAAACACTTATGTTTTCGAGTTTAGTGTTCCATTGGCTTAATGGCCGTTTACCATTAAAATGTATTACATTATATTGAATAGAATATAAAATTTTACACGTACCAACCACATGTTTTGGGAATCTGATAAGGAAAAATTTAAAATAATAATATATAAATATTTCACACATCAAAACACAACGCTCTCTACTTGTGTAGAACATTCAGAAGCTCGGTGGTGCATTGGCAGAGTATGCGACCATTGTGCTAAGGTCTCGAGGTCGATATCGGGTTTGGAACTAATTTTTGTATGATTTGCAAATATTTGTTTCGGAGTTTTCTATAGAACACTCTATACTAGATAACGTTGTATATCAGATTTCAGAAATAGATAACGTTTGGGAATGTTTTTTTTATTTCGATCTCGCCTGATCAAAATAGCGTAAGTCAATCGTATTTGTAAGTCAGGTAAAGAATTTGTGCTATTTTAAAAATTAAGGGTTTTTAATTCACATTGTCTATGACTTAAATAAGACAAAGGCTTTGAATTGATGAACAAGTAGCCTATTAGGTAGTTATTACTTTATTTTAAAGGTAGGTATTTCTTAAAGAAATTAAAGACATAAAATATCATTGAACTGAAACTAATTGATAGCTAGATAGGCGCTACTGATAATATGAGCGCTACTGATAATGTATGTAAGACACCGTCGAGTGAATTTATCGCAAATCTGGCTACATCTGTCTTGCAAACGTAACAATCTACAATAATCTTAGTGTGCCAAGAGCGCTTGATCTTTAATTTTAAAAAAAGCAAACAAATTATCTCAAATATATTACAGAAAATTTGTTTACGTTTTTTTTCAACAAAATCATCTATTAGTATGACGTATTGTTTCTTTCTTAATAAGGGGCACACAAGCCGAGGTGTTACGATATGGAACGACCTTATTGCCTGCGGTATTCCCGGACCAATACGACCTTCAAACACTAAAGAAAAGAGCGTGTTCGTTCTTAAAAGACTGGTAACGCAGTTGTCTCTGGTGTTGCGGGTGGGGCAGTGGTAATCGCTTATCATCACTCCTATTCCGTAAATATCTTTAGAGGTGACTAAGGAAACTAACTCTGCAGAATAACAGCCCCGCAAAAGGCATGAGAAACTTGAATCAAACCGTAATATCAAACCAGTCTAGCTAGCATGATATAATAGGCTAAGACCTCATTGCTGACGAGAAGCTGTAGTTCTGAAGTGGAATGTGAAATGTTCTTGTTAAAATCTCTCCACCAATTTACAAATAGTGTGCTATAGCTCTGAGGCGCTCATAGCCCAGTGAGGCGCTCATAGCCCAGTTGCACTCGGTGATTAGAAACAATCACCTGGATGGGTGACCGCTAGTGGCATGCTACCATGAGCATCTCCGTGATTCGGAGGTCACGTTAAGCAGCCGGTCACGGTTGTTATCATACGATACGATACCAGTCGTGAAGCTTAGTTGGAGACCTTCGGGCGGCTTAAAAACATCCAACGGCAAGATTTACGCAGCCACAACGTATTCTTGCCAGTCCTGAACCCGCACTTGGCCAGCGTGGGGACGTTTGGCCTTAACCCTCTCCTGAGAGGAGACCCGAGCCCAGCAGTGGGACATTATGGGTTGTTGTTGTTGTTTGTGCTATAACTCTATTTGACTGTCTACATTCAATGATAGTGATCGCAGAATCCGGATTATTATCTGTTCTCTGTTTATGATTAATGTGAGTGATCTAATACCTGATGATACGCATCAATTATTGTTTTTTATACTATCTATGTTCACTATTTCATGGTTGCCATGTCAATATCACAAGTATTTAATATCAACACTATCTGACGTAGTAACCGAAATTATTGATATGAATGTCGTTTATGCTGCTGTAAACTTGATTCCTCTCAAGTACTTGCAATTATTATGAAATTTATTACTCTCGGCGTATATAGTTTGTCATACAATTAAAGGCAAAAGAAAATAAGAGACTCCACTAGGCTTTGGAATTCCAAAGTTCTTAAAACAAATAAACCTGCATGTATCGGCTCAAAGCCCTTTCGGCTAGGTATGTCTGACGTTCACTGTTTCAAAGGTAATTAACCTGTATATTATTATAGTGATATATATATATATATATATACCTTTGCCACGGAGAGCACGTTAAGCCGTCGGTCCCGGTTGTCATGAAAATCTACGGAAATCGGTTGAGAAGTCAGTGCTCTCATATATACTGATAACTCAATATAATATAATTTAGAGCCACTGCCAGTCGCTCAGTGGAAAAACTATATGTGTGTTCAGATAAAACCGGTTGAATTAGTAGCCTACCCCTAATAACATAGGGAATAATTATGGTCGAAAGATGATATAGGTTCTTCGTAGAACGCAAAAGTTTTAAAGATAGTAAAAACAGTTACTAAAACTGAAAAAGGGCTATAATAATAATAATAGTCTTTTACCGCTAGCATTGATATTCTTCTATCCGATTACGGCCACGGTGGCCAGTCTCAAAGAAAACCAGCCTGGAGATATTACAGTGCATAAGTTTGTGCGCAAACACAGCTGCACTCTCTGTTCCCTCTCTCTCATAATCCGATGGGACGGTTAACCGACACGATCGGGAAGAGATTAGACGCGGGACCGACAAATTTACGTGCTCTCCGAGACACGGGGGTTCAGACTCTAACTGCCAAACTCTAAACTGTTCTTAAGTATTTCCAAAATTAGAAAAACTCAATAACACTTTCGGCCTGACCGAATCTGAGACTTCTTGATCCGCTAGACCAAAGAGATAGCTAGCATTACTGTCATGCTGGCAGCTGAGGTGGGTTGGGCACAGTGGTTTCTATCTGTGAAGCTGTATTGTTCCAGAAAGACACCACTAAACATGCTAGGAGACAGCCTCTCCCAAACGTAAGAGATGATAGACTATATCAGCTGTCAATATTTACAATATTTATCTCGGCATGACATGCAAAAAATCCTTAATAAACCACACATACATTATTTTTATAGTGCTAATGACGGACTAGACAGACTTTATGCTTGCATTAGCTTTGTAGTTATTATAAAACCCGATTTATTCGTGATATATTGACCTCCTGTTGATACTACAATCAGTGCTGGTCATAGGTGAAGTTTATGTCTGAAAACATTTATAATATTCGATAAGCAATTAAAACATTAATATTGTTGAAGTTACCTAAAACTTATATCAATGTGTATATTTTAAGAAAGGTTACTCCATTCCTTTTTTCGTCATCATTATTATCATCTCAGGGATAAGACCTCCACTGTTGGATATAGGCCTCCACCAAGGTTCTCTACAAGGTTTCCTTTTTGAGATAAAAAGCAAATAAAGGGTTATCTAGTGATAACTGACAACGAAGTAAAATACAACGAATTGAACCACCCGCCACAACCCCCCTTTGAATCTCAAGTAAAGGGGAAGGGAGATAAGTCTGTAGCAATGTTTCTTAGTTACTGCAACATTTTTAGGTCTCTGTTACTCATTACACATTTACAATATATGTTTTATGAATATTGAAAGAAGATGTATACGTATTGGGAATAACACATCCAGTCATAAAATTGAGATAATGTACAGACAAACATAAAATGATGTCAATTGTATAGTTCAGTTACTAAACACAATATACAGGAATGCTACAGGGATGCTTTGATGTTAGAGAATTAGTCTACTATAATCTTCTTATTACTAGCCTTTATTAATCCCAAGATTATTTGGGGTCTGCTACTAGTTCAACCGATTTCACCTGAATACCAGTTATTACACAGAGCGACTGGCATCTGACCTCCGCAAACCTGAGGGTGAACTGAACTCGAAGGTCGAACTAGTTGTCAGTATATTTGAGGGCACTGACTTCCCAATAACGATTGCCATAGATGTTCATGACTGACGGGACCAACGGCTTAACGTTCTCGCCGAGGCTCGGGTGGGAAAAACCGCCGTCTTCCATACTCCGGGGTGCCATTAAGAATTTCTTGTAAGAAAAACCCAACAACAAATCGACTCGGTAATCGAACCCGAGACCTCTTGATCTGTAGTCGCTTACGTTAACCGCTAGACCAACGAGGCATTCCACTTTAATACGTTATTGAAATTGCAACAAATATATAAAAACATACCAGATGTTTTGCTTCTATCTCTGATATGTTTTACAATAGCTAAGTATTGTTTTATGATGTAAATCGGCACATAGATAATGTGAAAGATAAATTGTATCTTTGAGCAAGAAAATCCTCTGTTTGTAAAGGAAAATGTATATTGTCATAAACGTTTTAAAATGATTGAAAGAAACTTTTTTGTTTTACATACTTGTTGCGAAATAAAGTATTTTTTTTCCAGAGTTAAATCTTGCACTGAAACACATTAATATCTTCATGACGTCTGTTAAATTTATTTATTTTCCAATTTCAAAGCAGCCTTACTAAGTGAACATTTGTTACTAATTATCTAAACGATTTTAGCACGAACCCTGCTTACAGAATATTCACTTAAAATTACAGTATTCGTTTTGTTTTTGTAGAATAGGAGGCATACGAGCAGACGTATCGCCAGATGATAAGCGATTAACGTTGACCATGGACAGCCGCAACACCAGAGATGTCACAAGTGCGTTGACGGCCTTTGGGGGTTGGGGTGAGGACCTTCTCTATCTTCACTCACTCAGTGAAAAACAGTGCAAGCGCTGTTTCACACCGGTTTTCTATGAGATCGAGTACTCGTGCCGAAGCGAAGCTCTGCCACGTATTGGTGCTGTTGTGTTTCGTTAGTGTGTGCAAGACCGCAGGCCCAATGTTGCAGAAGAATCTCAAAAGGTGATCAGTGTGGGTCACCATACTGCATTGTTGCATTATCTGCATTCACAACTTACTAATCACCTAAACGAACTAAAATATTTGTTACGAGTATTTTGTTAAAGAGGGATTTTCATGTCTAAAACTTTGCAGTTACTACGTCCATAACACCGATTGATTTAATCATTGAAAGTCCACACACTAATAGTTTCACCTTATTTTATATATATTATAATATAGTTGAAGTTACATGTACCCCAATTAATATGTATAGAATCACAAGATATGAAATAAAACAAACAGACACTTTATCAAATAACGAGGTTTACCAGCAATTTAATTGTCATGCGTCTGACAGTTTGAAGAACATATCTAACAACAAACACTTAGTTGCTAATTTAAACTTGAAAGATGTGTATTACTAGAAACAAGAATAGTTTTACAGGCCGATCATTATCATCAAAGGCTTTCACTAGTACTCTGATGATCATAGGACTTTCTTTCGAAAGGAGGTTTTAGGTAATAGCCCAGCGTGTTATAATAATGACCCTGAACAAACGAGTTCTTGTAAGGTTAGCTTCAAGTTCTCTCTTCGCCTGAATAGTAGGTTCACTTGATGGGCTCTTACAATACCCACAGAATGAAAGGTAGATATCTGAACCGAACCAAGGATATTGTAATTATAATAATAAATGAGTAATAGGCACTTGAAAATACATACAATAATGATTAATATTTATAAGTATAAAGTCAAGTACATGAATCGATCACGTGTTGTATAATGTAATTTGTCCGTGGCACACATTAAATTTGATATGACTCTCAATGTATAGCAAGTTGCGCCTAAACCTCTGAAAAAATAGATTAGATCTCACATTCGGGGTGATAGTAAGTAGCCGCCATCCCCAAATCACGCTTTTAACTGAAAATTGACTAACGTTTGGCTAGGCTTTGAATTTAATCATCCCTAGAGTTAAAGTGGGTTTTTTTTATACCGTCACATACATCGTCATTACCAATCATCAACAACCCTTATTGTTCCACTGCTGGGCTCAGGTCTCCTCTCTGGAGATTATTAAAGCTTATCTTCCACACACTGGCCGTGTGCAACTTGAAGACTGACAAGACAACGTTGTGGCTACTTACTCTTAGCGTTGGATATTATTAAGCCGTCCAAAGGCCTCCAACTAAGCTTCACGACTGTTATCCTACGATAACAACCGGGACCAACTGCTTAGCCTGACCTCCGAATCACGAAGACGCTCATGGTATCATGCCGCCAGCGGTCACTCATCCAGGTACTGACCGCGCTGTGTTGCTTACCCTCGGTGATTGCGCTTGGTGATTGTTTTTAATCACCAAGCGCAATTGGCTATGCCTACGCCTCTCTGAGCTATGAGTGCCTCTGCTCGGTTTACCGTAGCACACAGTAACGGTTATTGTGAGGAGTCTTGGAAAAGGACTATCCCAAGTAATGGGCGTCTTTCGGCTGAGTTGATGGTGCCTTTATAAGTTGCTATAACGAAAATTGGTAAACCATCAAGTGATCTTAAGCTGCTAAGATTTGTCGTCGCGAAGGGACTGCTCTGCTTGAGGACTCGGGTTACATTCCCAGGTGGGACCAAATATTTGTTCTATGATCTGCAATTTTTTTTTGTCTTTTTAAATGGACAACTCCCCCATGAGTGAGTGAGATCAGTACTTACAAAAAATATATATTTATACACTAACTCTACTTAACTTGGGGCTGGATAGTGATGTGTGTTAGATGTTGGATATATTTATTTCTTCAAAAATATCTTGGTTACAATTATTATATGTAGCAAACTTCTCGAGCCACGAGCCTTTACATGCTCGGAGCCACGAGCCCGAACGTACGTAGTGTTCATGATATTACATTTTAGCTGTCACGTGCTGGATAGCAAACGGTATCAAATATGAGCATCCCGTGAGTGTGCCGTGATCATAGATAATAGAGAGTTTTATCACGAGGGAGAACTTTGTATCAACACGTATGGGGCGACTCTATGGGAGTTTTATCACACATTCGATTACCAGCGATTTACATCATGAGATTTCTGGAGGTCCCCCTGCTTTCCACGTTTTTTGGCCTTGAAAAGGCAGTGTGTCTTGACTTTCTCCACTTACAGTCAGGTCACCTGTATTACATAAAACTCACAAAAAGTTTACATCATAGTTCGATAGGTTTTTTACACCATATCTATCATCACACTAGTAAAGTTCAATCGGTCGACTGGCAGAGAATGCCTTAGGCATTAAGTCTGCTGATGCATGTATTTGTGCTTAAAGTAATAATAAATAAATAATATAGTTTAAAAAACTTAGGATGGATTTTATATGGCCTATGTCACCTTCTTCATTATTAAGAATCCATTGACACCTCGTTTATTAAAATTGTTCTAGTAGTTTAGGAACTACAGTGGAATATACATGGACAGCCAAAACTATTATCCGTATTTTCTACTTCTCCATAGGCGAGTAATATTAAAGTTTTTATTTTTTAAAGACATCTCTCGCATTATGAATATACATCCTGTGTTACGGGGGACTTTACAAACATACACGAAATGGAAACAAAGAACAATAAGAGTCAAGACAACAATCTGTGAATCACACAAAGTGTTGTCCCATGTGGGATCTGAACCCACGACACTTGCCGTAGTAGAAATGCGTGGGAGAGCCACGCTTCGGGATGCATAAGACGGCTCGACAGAAGTGATACCACGGTCTCATAGAAAACCGATCTGAAACAGCGCATGCTTTGTCACCGAGTGAACGAGGATATCGGAGGCCCATATCCTAAATCCTTCACACGTTCCACCTTATGACACCTCTGGTAATGCACGTGTCTATTAGCGGTGGTAATCGCTAACCATCAGGCTGTACGTCAGCTCGTAGCGAAAAGCGGCTCAGCGACCGCTTAAACGACAAGGATATCAGTGCAATCAAAATAAGCCAGTGAAAACCCAAATCAAAAATAAATTGGTGTATTCCATAGTCACGACATTTAGTTAGCACGGAATATAATTGTTATTCGTTATAACTCTATTAGAATTATGATAATGAATTATGGAATAACATGATCAAAAATATTTTGAACTAAAATAGACATACGTCAATCATCGCTAACAACATCTTAATCAATATTATGATACATACTTAACGTAGCTTGAACTTTAGACTCCTTTTCACCTGACAACAGCGAAAAGGAAGACTAATAACTTTGGCGGTCTATGTACATTGGTATGTAGGGACTACTGAAGCGACTTTAATGAATCGGACATAAATAGATTCGCAATAATGTCCAGCGAGACATGACGTAATCTTTTTATCAAAAGTCTTACCGTACCTAGTCAGGTAATAGGTTTTATTTAATTTTTCCCTGTTACATCACCTGTACCCAGAAGCCTCTTTAGCCCATGAAGCAAACATGTGCAATCATCACTCCAGCGCCCTTTATTATAAGTGTAAGTTTCAGTAACCGTGACCGGCGCCCCTAATACTGAAGCGCCCCTGTGCACCGACCACCCTGCTTCAGCTAAATACGCCGCTGCCTATAACTCATCCGGTATGTGTTTCTAATAAAAGTCCTTTATATGACTCTCCCAAGAACTACTTATTAAACGGTCGTATTTCTCGATGGTTCTGTAAACAATCAAACAATTAAGTTCAATTGATCACAAACAGAAAATATCTGAAATTATACATTTTATTAAAGACTTACTACAAGTTATTTAAATTTATTTTAATCTGGTTTGACACGTGCGATAAATCGCCAATGCATGACAGAGTATGTTTACATTTAACTCACAACTGCGTTATTTCTTTACTAGGCGATTATGTAATTCGTTTAAAGTATTTAATGCCTTGGTGGCGCAGTGGTAGCGAACGCGATTACTGTTAATGAGGTCTCGAGTTCAGATTCCTGGGTTAAATGTTTGTATGATCTGCAATTGTTTGTTTCGGAGTTTGGGTGTTTTCTACGTATAATATGTATGTATTTACAACAATAAAGTATATACGTCTAGTAACCTTAGTACTAGCTATAATTTAGTATGAGACTGGATGGCGTTGCGTTTAAAAAAAACTAATTCTCTGAAGTCCACCATCGTACGTCTCTTTTTAGAAAGAAGGTTTTGGCTTACAATGATGTTCCCACAGCCGATAACGGCTATGGCGGTTAGTCTCAACGGAAACCAGCCAACTAAGCAGGAGATATTATAGTGCACAAGTGTGTGCGACAAACAAAGGTGCGTTTTCTGTTCCCTCTCTCTCAAAATCCGATGAGACGGTTAACCAACACGATCGGGGAGGGATTAGGCACAGGACCGACAGCTTTACGTGCTCATCGTGGCACGGGGGTTCAGATATACTTAATAACAGCTCGGAGCTTGGTATTTGGGGCTCACTACACGACCCTTGCCTGGCTGGTAAGTAAAGTTACATTTGATGACAGGAATGGTGTCACACTGTATTTATAATTGGCCCATTACAAACCGATCTAGGATAGGTATAAAATTCGTTTTTAGGGTTCCGTCTTCGCTATCCATCTGTCTGTCCGTTCGTCTGTCACCAGGCTGTTTCTCGTGAAGCGTTATAGTTATACAGCTGAAATTTTCAAAAATGATGTATTTCTTTTGCTGCTGTAACAAAAAATACTAAAAACAGTGACATACAACATACAAGAAATGAGATTTTTTCACTCGTTTTTGCTCCATATTGATAAAATAACAGGTAAACGCTTGAAATATTTTTGAGTTCGACTCGCACTTGGCCGATTTCTTTCACATTTGTCTGTTGGTTTCCTATACAAACGTTCTCCTGACAATAACAAACACATAGATACAAAGAATTATCCAATTTGATGGAGTCGATCGAAAGTTATGCTACGCGCATAACTTTTTTGTGGTACATTTTTGTGATTAATTTTTGATTTATACAGATATTATTTTGTGATATTGTTTCAGGTAGTGAGTCAATGTGAAGCAGACTCAGAAGAAGTAAGGTGATGTGATACAATTATGGATCCTCAAGAATTAGTCCCTTTGGAGGGTGAGTGACCTCTTGATTAACAAGAAAATGACTGTGAATAACACATTATGACATTTTATAAAAAGATAAAGAATCAGGGAAAGGAAACAGCTGGTAACACTTTTGCAATGGTAGCTTATGCTACTGCTGTGCTTGAGGTATCGGGTTCGATTCCCAAGTCGGACCAAATCTTTGCATGGACTACAAATATACACAGCCTTACAAACTTATGTTTATGTACATTATACTCGTATACGATGAATATAAGGAAGTTGAATCATCATTTTGATGTTATTTAAAGGGATACTGTGCGTTGCCGGCCTTCCTTTTATACCTTTTTTCATATAAGAAACGGTGAGTGGATATCCGGATAATAATAATGTACATAATACACCAAATTCTTTACAAATTTCGAGAGGGAACAGATTTCAGAATAGAACTGTATTTCAACTATGTTAAGTAGCTGTGCATTTTATTTCAATATTGTATAGTTTTTAAATTTAAATAAGAACATTTATTATAATAATTTTAATATAAACTCTATAACTTTTAATTCCTTTTCTGTTTTTAACTCTCGATACATAAAGAGTGGTGTTATAAGTTTGACTTCGATGTCTGTCTGTGTGTGTGTCTGTTTGTGGCATCGTAGCTCTTAAACGGATGGAACGATTTCGATGCGTTTTTCATTTGAAAGCCAGTTTCCTTGCGGTGGTTTTTAGCTATATTTAGTTAATATCGATTGAGCAGTGTCTTACACTCTTAACAACAGTAAAAAGAAGATTAATTAATTAATTAATTATTTAATCTTAAGCTCTTTTCCAAAATTATGTAAGGTATTTTAGCGTATATTTACTTGATTATGTGTTAACATAGGGGGTTTTTTATATTTTTATAATTTAGATTTATAAGTGTTTTGATTTTTACTTCCCTTTTATTCTCTTTTTCTTTTTTTACCTTAAAAATAATTCTGTTGATTATTACTAATTATTTTTGTTTTTTTGTGTTTTGATTATTTTTATATATTTCACAGCGGGCGTACCTCTACCTCCGCGGCTCTCCGTCGCCCCTCGCAATTGCTATCTCGCCCCCCGCTCCTGCTACAGAGTGCCACTTAAATTATGTCGACTATTGGCCATGTTGATCATACTGCCGAGCTTATTTATATTTATACCCTTATATTTAAGGTAAGTTACTTAATTGTATATACAAACCAAAATAGTACACGATAAGAGTAACAAAGACCACGGACTCACAGAAAACCGGTGTGAAACAGAGCTTGCGTTGTGTTTTGAGGATACCGGAGGCTTAAACGCCAACTCCTCTACCCCATGCCACCTCCCCATCCTCTAAATACCGGCAACGCACTTGTGAGACCTCTGGTGTTGCAGGTGTCCATGGGCATTCATCTGGTCGTTTACCCCCTATTCCATAAAAAATATATAGTTCATTTATTTTTAAGAACAAATTTTGCAATAGGAATTAATTCAATATCGCTCAGGGCTTAATAAAGAAACAAGAAACGGATATCTAGACTTGTAGCAGTTATTTGAAGATCTTACAAGTTTATCACACTTGAACGGTATGCAAACTTTGTCACAATAAAGTATTATTATTATTAACCTAATATTATGTATCTTTTACTCTTAGTAAAAGGTTCCTTTCAATCATCGGTATGGTAAACAGGCGTGTGGATACCATATACACAGCCGTTTATTCTTCACATAATTTCTTTGATTTAAATGTTAGCGCACAGATAATTTACGGGGATATCTGACGCTCCTTGGGGGAAATCTTCGTTCAGCAGTGGACGGCGATATGCTGATTTGAAACTTAAAAATTATTATCAATCATTAACAATTTACTAGATTTGAACTAGGGATAGTAACCAATAAAGTCACATTTTAATATTACTTAATAACTACTGCCATACATAGGTACATTTTACATAAGATATATGAGTTTATTGTCTCACTTTGTATACCCTTCCTTTCAAAATAGGGTAGGAGAGGTCAGTCTCTGTTAACCTCACTTACTAGGAAGAGAAGAAAGAATCGCTTGATAACAATTTCTTGAGAAGCCTCGTTATCAGCCAGCTCACATACAAATACTAATTACTCTAGACGATTTCAGCTTGGACGGCAAGTCTCAATGAAAACCAGGCAACTACCCAGGAGATTTTAAAGAATATATCCTGCTTAATTCACTGGTCTTCGTAGTGAGTTCGGCTCTAGAATGGGCCTGTATTAGCAGACATACCTGTGGTAGCACAGGTGCACTCTCTGGTCCCCCACTCTTAGAATCCGACATCACGGTTATCCTACATAACTGGGGTGAGATAAGGCGGAGGACCAACGGATAACCTGCTCTCCGAGGCATATTGGTTAAGACCTCAACTTACAAACTCTTACTTCTTGATAAGCATTATTTAACCTAGACCAAATTGGGAGCCATTAAATTAGTTTACTTACAGCAAAGACATTTTCATTAGACATTATCATCTAAACGAGTATTATAATGGTGTACTAAATGTCATAATGCAACTCCTTTTTCAAAAAGAGAACATTGTCAGGCACCATATTTAAAAAGGAACTGTTATTCGTGTTAATGGCCGTATCCCATCATTTTTGCCCGTCATCTGGCTAACTGTTTCAGAACTTTTTATAGAGAATTCATATCATGAGTGTAGATAAAATTAAGTATTAAAACTCTCATGTGATAACCAGAAACCCAAATTTGTTGTGTTGTGTTCAAATACCCCTTATTAAACAACAGTTGCCCTATAACTATTGAGGACACCATTTTATTGTATCTATTTCTACTGAACAATAATCTTGAGACTTCTTATCTGTCAGTAGCTTATAAGTGGGGATGTGTGAAGTGGTATTTATCTGTTAAACTATTTTACTTCAGTTAAAGTACGTGCGATAAACTATTCCATTGATTCATAGCATATAATAATGTATTATTTACCCATTTTCTATCATATGTATCTCTACTTATACATCTACTGTTGTAATTATGATAAACACGATGATTTGTTCTGTGTAATTTATCTGTAGCTAGCGACTCGGCCCCGGTCCTACTATAATATACATTTTCTTTTAAGGAATAGCGGGAAACGAGCCCAACAAACATTTTAGATGACCTATGTCCAGCGGTGGACCGTTAAAGGCTGGTAATGATGATGAAACATATGACCAATTATTATTTTAAGATAAGACTTAAACATGATACCTCTATGATGTGTTAACATCGCTTTTACTATGTATCTTTGAAATAAGGGGGCAAACGAGCAGACGTATCGCCTGATGGTGAACGATTACCGCCACCCATGGACAACGGCAACACCAGAGGCGTCACAAGTGCGTTGACGGCCTTTAGGGGATGGGAAAGAGGATGCAGGGCGGATTGGGATGTGGGCCTCCGGCTTAACACAGCGCAAGTTGTTTCACACCGGTTGTCAGTGAGGCCGTGATATTACTCCGGTCGAGCCGTCATGTCAAAGCGTGGCTCTCCCACTTTATGAATGTATATCCAAATGCATGTACTAAATGCCTAAACCCCACTCTGGTATCACTTTTCTAATGCTGAAAGTTTCACCAAAAACCCTTTAAAAGATCTAAGTGAAAAACAGCGGAAGCGACGATAAATCCTATATCAAAATACTAATATAATATTAAAAATATATATGTATTTGTATATATTACAGATGAACTAAATCTAGACACAGGTCAATGATCTAGATAATCATACAACAATGGTCTTAGCCTCTAGCTTAACAGGCAGGAACGCTAAGCACAAAACCAATAAATAAGTCAATACTATATTTTAACTTCAAGCCAATCTTATGTAAAATCCGCTAATTTATATAATCATTACTATTGGCAAGTCACGATCATTGTTAAATTTTATATTTTTAGAGTATTTGAGCCCCGCGGTGTTGTTATATTTGACTACACGATTGGCTTAGTGGTTTCAGTGGTCGCCACACCATCAGGCCATCAACTGTCAACTGCCTCGGTGGCACAATGGTAGCGTATGCGACTGCTGTGCATGAGATCTCGGGTTCGATTCCTGAATCGGACCAAATGCTTGTATGATCTGCAAATATTTTTTTCGGAGTTTGGATATTTTCTATGTATAATAGGTATGTATTTACAAAAACTAGCATATATTTACTAATATCAAGTTGTCTAGTACCCATAGCACAAGCTCTGCTTAGTTTGGGACTAGATGGCGTTGTGTGTTAAAATGCTCGAAAAAAAATATTTAATCCAAAAATGTTTAATCATAATTGTGCTATGATAATATTATTGATATCTATTTACACAGGTGTTTAGTTGACAAGTATATAATTGAATAATAATTATTAACGGTATGTGACATATGCATATAAAAATACAAATCAATAAAACAACTATATTAAATATTATCTTTGTTGTATCTTTAAAATATGAGTACACCGTCTCTATTAAAGTGGATTAACTATATTATAGTATAATAATATATTTTATGTATATATATTGCTAAGGTGCAAATGGAAATTTTTTGCGCGTTATTTATATCAACATCTCACTGCTGGGCTCGAGTCTCCTCTCAGAAGAAGGTTAAGGCCATAAGTCCGTACGCTGGCCGAATGCGGGTTGAGGCCTGACAAGACTTCGTTGTGGCTACGTAATCTTGCGGAGACGCTCATGGTAACATGCCACCAGCAGTCACCGATTCATGTACTGACTGCGCCGTCGTGTGATTGTTTCTAATCACCGAATGCAACTGAGCTATGAGCGCCTTGTAATTGTATAAATGCTCCAAATTAGTTTTTTTGTAACCCTTCAAATAACGTATATTATGACGATTGGGATAGATTATAATCTGTTGAAGAGCATTATTGAAACCTTGACTGTTGGTAGATTATGAAAGTAAGTAGAAATTAGGAAATACTTCATAATTGAACAGGATAAATACGGGCAACAGTTCTGAGAGAGGCATGGTTACACAATTATGTGTTTCATTGGTCAGAGAAAGACGACTATCGAATAGAAACCAATATTAAAGAATTAATTCGATATAATTGCAAAGTGAGTGAGGTTTCCAGATATCTCCAGTACTCCTCCCTTTAATGATGCTTATTGTTACAGTTATTAACATAGTATATATATAAAAGTCTTCGAAACTTGCATGCCTGACGAGTTGGTATAGGCTTATCAAGTTGACTCCGGATGGCGTAAGAAAGCGGTTCCCAGATCCCTCACGTCTCAGGTGCGGAGTGGCACACCGTTTGGTTTTAGTCGGTTCGATTCCGACACACCGCCCCGCCACAAACCCCGGTGGGATGAAGGCCTGAGGGGGTTACCACACTTTAAAAAAAAGGCTTATCAAGTTGGCCTTATTTTTGCAGTGCTATTGCCCTGCTTAAGTTACTTCCTTAGTCGATTTTTACCCACAGGATGAATAGAGATTGTGAGACTTTGCATTCTTAATTCGTCTCTACACGGACATAAAAACTATCCGTCAAAGTAATTTCTTCGAAGAGATGTGCCATTTACCGCGAAATCGGTGCTTGTTGTTCCAGACACACTGATAAAGTACTATGAATCGAGGTTGAACAACTTGTTTACAGTTTAATATTATGTAGTTGTAATCTTCACCGGTTTCAAGTAGTGATACACGTGTAATTACTTTACTATTATACAAAATGTTACGTTAGAGTTATGTTGAATGTCCATACTCACGTTTATCATTATTGCACAATGACATGGTTAATTTTATAAAATGATATCCAAAATCTGCTCTATAACACTAAATGACATATATAAATGCGTGTGTAATAGGGGGCTAACGTGCATTCGTATTGCCTGATCGATTACAACCGCACATGGAAACCCGCTACACCAGAGGCGTCACAAGTGCGTTGCCAGCTGTTGGAGGACGGGAAGGGGAATGGGGGAGAGGTGGTGGTATGAACCACCAGTATCCTCACTTACTCGGTGAAACATAGCGCACACGCTGTTTTCTGTAAGGCTGTAGTGTTACTCCAATCGAGCCGGCCTATTCATGCCGAAGCTTGGCTCTCCCACGGTAAATTGGTGATATATGTGTGTATCTACCTAACATAAACGTCTCTCTCTAGGACTTAGAAACAGAAATCTGTAGTTATTCAACTGATATGTTCATAATAGCCTATCAGGGACTTTGTCAGTAGGTGATGAAAATGGTCTTAAGTCTCCTAAGCATGACCATTTTTGTTCGGAATAAATCGTCATCCTTTTTCAAACCACGACATTTTTGCTTCTCTAACTAAAATTGTAAAAATTATGGTTTTATAATTACGGTTGATAAAATTATGCTAGCCATTATTTTCATACGGTTCAAACGACGAAAGTAAATAGATAAACGAAAGCGGGAAAAGAGCTTGGATCAGGTATATCGCATGTCCGGATGGCGTAAGGAAGCGGTTCCCGGATCTCTCCCGTGTCAGGCGCAGAGTGGCACACCGTGGTGGTTTAGTGGGTAGTCTGGCTGGAGTCAGTCAGGAGTCCCACACAAAGCGAACCCCCTGTCCCCGGGGGGGGGGGGGCGGGGGGGGGGGAGCGAAGTGCGTAAAGGCATTCCATAACGTAAAAAAAAAAGGTATATCGCATGTCCTAAATTGAGAGCACAGCAGACGGTGCCCGCTTCGTGCGGGCAGGCGCTGAGAGGGGCTCGGATGGCATAAGAAAGCGGTTCCCGGATCCCTCCCGTCTCAGGCGCAGAGTCAACACAACGCCGCGCCGCAAACCCCGTGGGGTGAAGGCCCGAGGGGGTTTCCACACGTAAAAAAAAGTATATCGCATGTATCAAAACGGGAAATAAGATGAACTTCAACGAGTTGAATAAACGAGGTTTTTTATTCGTATTTTTGTCCTTTGATACGAGCGCTCGTCATGGGACTTTTTCATCACATTTTTTCCTGGAATTAATAATTAATATAACAATGAATTGTTCCAGATACCGCGTGTTCTCCGGCCAGATGTACCCGATGAGCATGACGGACATGAGACTGATAGATAGTAAGATTTCCACCACTTGGTGTCAGGTAGGTGTGTAACATATTCTGTGGTAGCTTAACTACAGATTAATACGTAAAGTGGAAACTTTGCACTTCTTTTACGAAAATTATGCGAACGGAGAAGTACTAATTTAGCGCGGTTAAAGTTTATGTGAAAGAGGAAGGCCAAGTGCGAGTCGGACTAGCGCAGGAAGGCTTCCGTTCCATTATCTATACATTTCAAGCATCTGTTGTAATTATCAATATCGAGCAAAACGAGAAAACATGTTTAGTGTATTGGATCCTCTTTAAATATTTTTTTTAGTATTTGTTATTATAAGGGCAACAGAAGTACATCATCTCTGAAAGGCGGACAGCGAAGTCTTAGTAATAGAATTTTACTCTTTAGGTACGAAACCTCAAAAAATAATTATGGTCGCATTTCGATCACTGGGCGAAAAATAGCCTTTTTTATTATTATTATTCTTTTTTCTTTTTAAATACAACTCCCGCATTAGAAATATACATCCTAAGTCACGGAGGACTTTACAAACATACACGAAACGGACGCAAGGAATACCCATACTCAGAACAACAATTTGTCACACAAAGTGAGATTTGAACCTATAACACTTGACGCAGTAAAAAGCGGCGTGGCGACCGCTTAAACCACTAGGGAAACTGTGCAGAATGCAACTTATGAGTACGACTGCCTCGGTGGCACAGTGGTAGGGTTCGCGATAGCTGTCCTTGACGTCTCTGGTTCGATTCTCAGGTCAGACCAAACGTTTGTATGATCTGCAAATATTTCTTTGAAAGTTTGGGAGCTCTAATAATCATAATACAAGCTCTGCTGAGTTGGAGACTAGATGACATTGTATTTCAGATGTCCAAAATATATTTAATTATTATAAGTATCTAGTCTTTAAATTTAACAAAGCCATATCTAGTGTAAAGAATACTAAAAACAATTTCCTGTAACTTTAAATATATAAAAAAGACAACTAAATAGTCTGATGTAAAATATGTATGAAATAATTGTTCAAGATTTGAAATTATGATTGTCTTTAAGAAGTTTATAAATATTAAGTAGTTTTTATATCTGATCTCTGAAAATATTACCCGGTTATACCTTTCGAATCGTCGGGATAACACTACCCGAGACCACGAGCGGTATATCAAGTTCGAAACGTCGGGATATAGAAACTATCGTAACCTTTTATATAGTTATAATGGCGAAAAAATTACACAATACAACAATAGCTATATGCAAAAGTCGCGAAAATCAAGAAACATTTAATATTGAACCTATTATTTTAAACAGATTACAAAATATTCATTATTATGCTTAAACATTATAGATACGATAATTATTTTCACGGGAATTAACACAATCACTTATTTAAAGGTATTACATACCTCTGGCCTCTATTAGCCTTTAACCATGGCCAGTTCTACCAGATCGAACTAAGTGGCGTGAAATTGGAGAGGCCTATGTCTGCGATAGGCTGATGATGATGTTCTACCTGGTCGAAACGTCAGGCAAATCAGAGGTATGTAAAACTTTTGAATAAGTGATCGCGTTAGTACCCGTGAAAATAATTATTATATCTGGAAACGCGAGAGTTTAAAAGATAGTATTCTAGATATGAATTTGTTGAATAGAATGAAATTCATTCATAGAGATTATCATATCATGTAGCCGTCTACTAATTTTCTATAACAATGATGGCCAAAGATATCTGACGAAAGGTCATCTTATCCCAATTATCTCGAGACTGCTGATAAACAGACAGACATACCGCTAATATTATTAAAATTATTGATTGACTAGCCGCCTGCGTATATATCGCTTATCGCGGTAAACTGTATAAAAAATAAAAAAATAAAAATGGACTTTATTGCCGTTTACTTTCTTACAATACATTATACGCCTACTTACTAACTTTTCTTTTTTTCCTTTTCTTCTTTATTTCAATCATCGGCAACTGGGTGTTCGTCTGTAACAGCTTGTCCATCAACAAAGGCCTCCTCTAAAGATGCCCACGATTTCCTGTCCCTAGCTAAACGGGTCCATACTAGATCAGCTATTTTCTCGAAGTCACAGAAACAGTATTATAATAATAATAATAACTTCATTTTGCAAAACACAGCACACAAACAAAATACCAGTTTTTAAACATTAAAAAATTAAATTAACAAATTGTTTCTTTTTTCTTTTTTGAGGCTTGTATGT
Source organism: Hyphantria cunea (assembly GCA_003709505.1). NCBI lineage: Eukaryota > Metazoa > Arthropoda > Insecta > Lepidoptera > Erebidae > Hyphantria > Hyphantria cunea. The sequence continues at coordinate 1,379,536 of PKRV01003525.1, read as the reverse complement.
AACATTTTATCTGTCAAAGTCAATCAATCCAAATTACGTCACGTGGCATTGGTGAGTTTGATGTCGTGTAATGATGTGTTGTAACACTTTATTGACCGTCATTTAACCAACAATAATTTCACTACATATCTTGCACGTAACAAATCAAACCTCTTAAACAGAATAATCAATAATGGCAACAAGGGATTTGTGAGACATGGCGTACTACGCCATGTCTCACAAATCTCTTGTCACAAATCTCTCACATTAAAATCGGTGCAACAATAAAATCGTAACAGAGAGACAGACAGATAGACTGAGTTACTTTCAAAATTATAATTTTAGTATGGATTACAGGCAGACAGAAAAAATAACTATCAAAAGAAAAAAAAATATTTTGACTCCAATGTCCAATGGTCGAAATAGGACATTAATTGAACTTTCTGCCCTTCTACTTCATATAAACTTTACTGTCTCAAAACTCACATATTAATTTATCTTAAAGATATGGAAACTTTGGGGCAAACGGGTTCTTGGGTGGAGACCACGTCTTGGCAAACGTAGTGTAGGACGTCCACAGGCCAGGTGGAGTGATGATTTCCGTAAGACGGGTGGCAGGAGCTGGATGCGAGAAGCCATGGAAACTATGTCCAGCACTGGACTGCGATAGTTTGATGATGATGATGATAATGAAAGATATGGAATCGAAATCGCGGTCTTTAGATTTAACGTCAAAATAACTAAGCCCTTGATATTAAAAGGAAAATTGTTTACCTGTAGGTACATGGAAATTTGCTTGCCGTGACTCACTGATTCGTTAAAGTAGATAATAAAGAGGTGAGCAACTGGCATTACTTGAACCTTATAAATGTCTTTAAAATATTGAGATGAAGTTCATAACAAGAAATGTTCAGAATATTACATTATTATCACATGTTTTGTTATATTGTAAATAATGTTATGTGAACTGTTGACACTGTACAACCGGTTCATACCGGCTCTCACACGTGTTGAAACTACGGAAATCTAAATTAATATTAATGCGTGGAGGAAAAACTTTGAACCCCTTTTTAAGAAAATTATGCAAACGGAGGAGTATGAAATTTTATACAATTGTATAGAGAAGGGGGCAGGGGGTTGGAGAGGGGGGCGTAGAATAAATCAATTCAAAATCAAATCAACAACCTATTATGCCTCCCTGCTGGGCTCCTTTCAGGAGAGGGTTAAGGCCATACGTAACGCAATGTACGTACGCAAGAGAAATAAAAGAACGAATTTCGGACACTAATTCAAATAGTTTTCAAAATTCTTTCATCAATAAAAACCACACCATCATTTAGTTAGCCATTTTTAAATGCCTTGGTGGCGCAAGCTGTAGCGTAAGCCACCGTTGTGCTTGAGGTCTCGGGTTCGATTCCCGGGTCGGACCAAATATTTGTATGATCTGCAAATGTTTGTTCCGAAGTTTATGTGTTTTCTATCTATAATATGTATGTATTTACCAAAGAAAAGCGCGTGCTCTTGCGTTGTGTTGGGCGTCCAAAAACATTTACATTTCTATAATTGTCTACCATAAGAGGTTAAAAAAGTTAGCTATAATTAATAATATTAAATAACTTTTCTTCGTGGAATAGGAGTTAACCGAGCAGACTTAACGCCTGATGGTAAGTGACTATCGCAGGCCATGGATAATGGCTTTTAAACGGTTCCCGGATCCCTCCCGTGTCAGGCGCAGAGCGGCACACCGTGTGGTTTTAGTCGGTTCGATTCCGACAAACCGCCCCGCCACAAACCCCGGTGGGGCTGAGGCCCGAGGGGGTTCCACACGTTAAAAAAAAAGGTTCTAAACCTATAATAAGCTTATTATATTACGTTTAGTACGCAAAGACCAGCCAATTTCATAAGTTTTTTAGTGTATGTGTCATATAATGTCTTTATTCCTGCCATTAAGACAAAACTATTGAGATAAACATGATAAACTATGTATTATCGGTCGTGACATATTTATTATGTAAAGCGACTTTTCAAAGCAGATAACACCTTATTTATTTAAAAATTAGAATATATATTTCATTGAATTAGGTTGTTCCAAATATTTAAACTTTGTAATTTGAAAAGAAACTAAAAATGTCTAACAATTGACAGCTGACAGCTCATTTGTCAAAGTAAATAACGCGCGTTTTTCCGTCTTTCTTTATCAGAATTTCGTCCCTTTTGACAAAATTACGACTACAGAGTATAGGAAAGTGAGAGAAGAGATTTTACAAATCAATAATTTAAAAAAAAATAAAACTTCCATTCCTTGAAGAGTCAGTAAAATACCAGTGTTATAAAAAGAAATATTTTCTTATAAACCTGGACGTTCTAACATGTCAGGTTCTCTGAACACCCTTCTAACATGTGATGATTAAACAGAGTACATGCAACACATTTCCGCTTAATAGCGGCTCTCGAGCAATCGCAGTGTAGTTCGCTCCTTTTTTTTCATTTTCTACAATTTTTATGAAATAGGGGGCAAACGAACAGGCGTTTCGCCTGATAGTAAGCGATTACCGCCGCCAATGGACACCCGCAACACCAGAGCAAGAGCATTGCGGCATTTGGGGGATGGGGAGTCTGTAGAGGGAGGGGTTTGGGCTTTGGGCCTCCAGTATCCACATTCACTCGGTGAAATACATCGCAAGCGCTGTTTCACACCGGTTTTCTATGAGACCGTGATATAACTCCGATAAAGCGGGCTCCATTCGTGCCCCAGCATGGCTCTTGATTTTGATCCCATCTTTTCTTTCGGTGATTTTTATTTGTATGGTAGGATTTAAGGATATGAGATTGTAAAAGGTATTTTAATAAATCTCTAAAGGGAAGAAAATTCATTACATTCCTTGGAAAGAAATTGCGTACGGAAACACGTCATATTAGTATTCCTAAATATTTTTTTCGTAAAACAAAAGCATAATTTCATCATTATTCAATTCAATTTTAAGCTGTATGTGCTAGTAGTTAAAAAACAAAATTGGGTGTCTAGTATAAATGACCTGACATGTTACTAAATTTAATTCTATAATAGCTGAAGTTATACAATTTCATCAAAATACAAATTGAAACAAATGTTTATGAGGCTATAACCCGACGACATATAAGCTTTTTTGTCACCCGTGCCATTATTACGAATCTATTAAGACTTCGTTCATTAAAATCAGTAGTTTAGACGCTACGGCAGAACATACAAATATTCATGGAATGCCAAAACTATTACCGATCCTTTTGGCTTCGCCGTTGTCGGATAAATAGTCCAATTTTGATTCTATTGTGCTAGGAACTTGCTGGAATCCTACTACGAATGCACTATTACCCGTTATCTATTTTTTCAGAGGCAAGTAGTCAAATCAAATGCCACCTTCAACGCATTTGTGGTTCCTGGTCCTCCAGAACTGAGCGACGAATTGGTACCAGTATCAATGACGAGGCAACTGGAGTTAGGAGATGATATGAAGGAGTACTGGGGTTTTTACCTATTGAAAGGCTCATCAGTCACTGTGTCTACGTGTGTCAGGTAGGATACTGTTCACAAAGTCTTACTATGCGTCATAGATGTAAAGAATTTAAATATATATCACCGAACAGTACAGTCAAGATACAGTAGTATACTCATGTCTATAGCTCTGAATCAGAACCTAGGATGGCTCATAACTAGAGGAACCACCTGGTTCTGAGGAAGTCACAAAGATTAACAATTCTTGTGACTCTAAATTGCAAGGATCATTAAGTCCTATCTACTCGTTTAACCTGACACTTTGCAATTGGTTGTTTATTGAATGAGAAACATGGTTAAGGTAAAAATTGGGTGGGTTGGAACGGGTTATGTCCCTCCCAACACAAGGGGAGGATCCTCCGACCAGCCGATGTGATCATTCCTGGCGGGCCACTATCCCACAATTGATATTAGCAAGTTGCATATACGCTAATGGGCGCGAGAACTTCTATTGCGCGATGCAGGATTAGTAGCTTCTTCGTACACTACATTACTCCGCAGTTCAGTGTATCTTCGGTAGATGGCGTTGTCATGTGTTTATGTTGCCGCTGTATGTGGAATTCGTCACAATGTAAACCAGTTTTAAACCTAACATCGTAACATAATTGAGATAAAAATGAATTCTGATCAAATACTTTCACACAGACATCCAGGTGCCTCTCTTATCATGATTAAAGGATATAAACATCTGCAAGAGTGTGCCTACATCGGAGATGACTCCTCGGAAGAACTTGATGAGCTGTGGGAGGCGTACAGTTTAGGCTTGATGACGAACAGCACACTGTTTGAGAAAATACAGATTTTAGGAAAATATGATGGAAAAGCAAATGACCCTGGTAAGAATTGATTTTATAATGTTTGATTTAAATCAAATTCAGCTCAGAAGTCTTCGCAATTAATATGTTCAAATATAGTTGATGTGAGAGGCTGTGCGCACAATATCAACTATACACAAACACAACACGCTTCTCTATGCAAGCTTCTCAATCATTCAAAGACGCGTTTGCTTAGTCACATCGTGGGTACATTATTCATTAAAAATATGAAGTTCAAACTTTTTTTTGTCAAATCAGTATCCTTGTCGTCCTGGTTTCTTAATTTTGGAGTTGCGGACTTAATTTTATATATGCTCGTACAGTTTCCCACAATAGAATAATCTTAGAGTGGAGCCGTCAAGGAAAAAATCTAGTCATAAAGTGAAATAATAAATAGTCAGTGTTGAGATTTAAAGGAATATCTATGAAACTTACGACAGTACACTTGGTAAAACTTAAATGATGATAATAGTAATATTGTTGACAGGGGCGATGCGGCGGCACAAACCTGGTGTAAGCTTTCATGACCCGCAAAAAGCCACAAATACGACATCCCTAGATGACAAATCCAATACTGTACCTGAAACTGATGCAGACCATGATCCAAAAGTAAGTAACAGTCTTATTGAACTTAACTATTCTCTACCTGAACTAATTGTATGTGTTAAAAGAACTAAAAATTTTCAAGGTATTTTGACTATAGATAATACCGACCATTTCAATGGAGTTATTAACGAAATAAATCGGCAATTCTGATACAGAAGAACAAAAAATAAGAAAACAATTCGACATACAGGCCAATGTAGCTATAACAATTCTATTACAGACGGCGTACTCGGACATTGCTATTGGCAGTTCTGAGGTGACTAGTTAAATTATTTTATCACCCGATCAGCCAATATTTTTATTTAATTTTGCTAGTTTTGCTTATAAATTATGCAGTTTGTGATGTAGAAATTCATTTCCCATTGAAATTAATTGATATCTATCTGGATCTAGAAAATCATTTATCTACAGAGTTTTAAATACTGAACCTTGAAACGTATTTAATAGTATATTTTACAATTATGAAAGTATTAAAGCATTAGAAATATTTGCCATTAAAACGTTTGCTTACTATCTTGTACTAGTTTTCACCAAAGAATTAGTCACTCAATTTTTCTTTGACACGTATACATACATTATACATGCATACATACTAAGCTGGAAACTGTGTCTAAGAAAAATGTACATGTGCTTCTTTAGCATTGTGTTGCAGTAAATCTTGTTTCACATCACCATCTTTCATCTTACCCTTTCCATTTTTACTTGCTGTCGGTCCAATAGATTTTTATCTTTCATTCTCCTCTATCACTGTACTGAACATTGCTTCCTCCATTTTAATGATCTCGTCTATCACGCAATCCTCCATTTCTTTGCTAAGCTTAGGCTTTTTTATATATATGCTTCTTCACAGAGTGAACCAAATTGCTGTTAATTCCGTATTCAAGTCAAATTTGAATGCAATGCAATGCGATTTCATCATACCCAAAACACTGTGAAAGGAATTGAAATTTCACCCCTTACAAATAACTTATAGCCACATGTCCTTATATAAGGCAAATCCATTGCAGTGTAGCCGATTAAGAATATAATAGTGTCATAGATATTTTGAGAAAACACGCAGATATTTTTTATATTCTCATTTTGATATATTTTTTCATTTTAATGATGCAGGAACTGCGAGCAATTTTAGAACGGCTGCACGCTCTTCGTCAGGCAGCCAAAAACCAGCATTTTAAGAACTATCATCCACCATCAAATATTATATCAGTACCAGCTCTTCACAGACATAGGGACACTAATGTCAACATAGATCAGAGGAAATGGCTGTCTTTTCAAGGTACTGTATCATTGTGTTACTGTTTTCTTGGTACTTTAAAATTTAACTTAAATGCTGATAAACTTGTGTTATTTTAAAGTACAACTAGTACATTTTGTGTTAATTTCCATATACATCAATCCTCCTAATATTATAAACGCAAAAATCTGTAATTATGGATGAATGTTCGTTACTCTTTCGCGTAAAAACTACTGAATGGATTTTAATGAATATTTACAATAATATAGCTAATACATCAGAATAACACATAGGCTACTATTTGCCGCCGATAATCGACGTATACACGGCCAGATCCACGAGCAACAACTAGTAATTCATAAATAAAACAAGTAATCTGTAGCACAGACCATCGTATACTTGTATTTTCTGACCGTTAGAAACTTCAAGAAAAGCGTATGTGCAGGGCGAACGTAGCTAATTTAAAGGCCAGAAATATTGTAGTAGAAACAAGCTTGTTACTCACAAGCTCGTTTCTGGCCTTTAAAACTCTAACGGTCAATATTGGCAACACTAATTTTCTCCTATATAATTTTTTTTTGTGAAATCAGAGATTGTCCAGATATTCTACCCCTTTTCCTCCGTGTATTCTCCGTATATGATCTTCTTCTCTCAAATTTGCAATGCCTGGAAAAGACTACTAAGTTGAGATAACCTACAATATAAGATCACAGAACCTACCATGTACTTACGCTTAGTGAGCAATAAAAATTTGAATATTTAAATTATGAACAATTCACAAAACTTCTACAGTATCACCTTTGTGCCTTCCTATGGCAACTAATGTTGTCAGACGTATAGCAACGTGTCGTAAATTCCTTTATCAATCCAAGTTGTAAATAACAGACGGTAATCAAATCCCGTCTTTTTGTGAGACGCACTTTTGTGACGTTTCACTAACTTCTTTTACAACTCTGCGATAAAATACTTACTTGGATTAGCTAAGTCTTAATGGCGATTTAGAAGAGTTTATTTTCTAGATAATTTGCATATTTATCAAATACATTATATTTAACTTCATAGTGTCCGATGCTTCGGGATAAACGGCCCATTTTGTTAAGTGCCATACTATAGGCTCACAAAAAAACGATGATAAGTGACTGCCTCGGTGGCGCAGTGGTAGCGCATGTGACTGCTGTGCTTGAGGTCTCGGGTTCGATTCCCGGGTCGGATCAAATGTTTTTATGATCGGCAAATATTTGTTTCGGAGTTTGGGTGATTTCTACGTACAATATGTATATATTTACAAAAAAAAAGTATGTATGTATTTATATCAGTTGTCTAGTACCCATAATGCAAGTTTTGCTTAGTTTGGGATTAGATGGCCTTGCGTGTTAAACGTTCCAAAAAAAAGTATTAATTTAATTATTCTCTCCTTGCTTTAACTGCTTGAGTGAAGAAACCAAGACTTATCCCTTCTTCTTTATTACTTTGAAAAGATGATTTAAAGGGCAACAATGCATTGGTGACTCCACAACTATAGATATACATGTTCGGCGGTTGTTGGTAACCATAAGGCAACCGATCTGCCCTTCGCGTCTCTGTACTATAAGATAATCTGGACGATAAGGTCGACCCCAGGGGTCACGATCAAGACTCTACACAATCTCCTTTCTTTTCTCATCTTTAGCGCGACTAATGACCAGTTTCACAGTTTTCCGAGCCTCTCGGTACTCCTCATGAAGCTGGTCCTCTTCGCTGTCTCCACGGTGTTGCCGCCGGTTGTAGTACCTCCAGGCACGGGTAGAGGTCGCACGGAGGTCCGCCAACTCCTGAGACCATCAGTAGACACACCAGTTCCTTACTCATGCGGTAACAGTAGGGGTAGCGGACGAAAGGTCCACTTTCGACCCTCCCTGCTGTCGCACGCACGTATTGGTGGAGCCTCTGTTTAGAAGACAGTGGCCAACCGAAGCCGCCCACTCCACTACGGTCCCCCAGCACAAGAACGTGCCCAGACGTTAATCTTCTAGCTGGTGAGGAAAACATCGAAGTCTCTCAAACTGCGGTTGGGGGCGAAGTGTACACCGTATACGGTGATCCCCCACTCGGCGGCAATATATCCTGTGCATTTGTCTCCTAACGACAAGAAAAAATCATATTTTACATTACGCATTCATAGCAACTTTTCTGTAATAAAATTAAATATGTTTTTAGATATCGATGGCAATAAAAGCGATATAAAAGAAGCAATCGCAGTTACCAAAGATGTTACAACAACAATCAAAACTACAACCACTCAAAAAGAAGAAGAAGAAAGAAATACAGATATAAAAAAAGAGTTTAAACATAGTGAAGTAAATGAAACAAAGTCTATCGGAGCTGAGATAACTACTGAATCTCTTACCATTGATCTTGAAGAAGAGATTGAATCAGAAGAAGTAACAACAGAATATACAACGAAGGTACGTTATTTGACTACGTAATTATTTCTCAATCGTTTTTTCCCATTACCATTTCTTCATCGTCTTGCCAATTTCTCTATTTATATTGACATTTGTAATCCATTTTATCCATTTATACATAAGTAATACTGGACCGTAATCCCAAAAATCGCCTATAGAAATGTAGTAAAAAATGAGACACACGTACAAGCGAGGATATTTATTATTGATTAAGACGGCATTTATAGTATAGTCCGTAAGTCTTAATATCGCGATACAGGAAATCGGTATAACGCCATCTATCGAACTCAAACAATAACCAATGTACAGTATTTACATTGAACAAATGCCATTAAACGAATAATTATTGTATATATAATCTGTCAAATCTAAAATTAAAATCAAACTAACTTACCTAACCTAAGCTTTATATTAATATTACGTAAGACGAAACCGGTCAGGTGTAAACATAACTAAATAAAATTTTGGAATAAGTACAAGTGATTTTTATTCTAGATGTAGAGAGTATAAGTATAATATCCTACTGATATTAAAACCCGAAAGTTTATAGGGATATATGTTTGTTACACTTTCACGTAAAAACTACTCAACGGATTTGGATGAAACTTTATAGTAATATAGCTGATATATCAAAATAACACATAGGCTACTATTTGCCTCTATAACTGACATACACGCGGACGGAGCCGCGGGCATAAACTAGTAACATATATAACATGAATATCAGCAACGGCTTCAACGATTTTCGTGAAGTTTAGTGTGCAGAGGGTTTTGGGGATGATAAATTAATCTAACTAAGATTCATTTTTAGAAAGTATACCAAAAAAAATACCCTATAAAACCTGGTTATCCAGTTACTAGGTAGTGATGTGCATTAACCCTTAATTTTGTACCTGGTGTAGTTTATGTATGTGTTTAGAGATATATATGTATATTTATCAGAAATCCGGTTACTATACAGTACAGTCTCTGCCTAATTTGAGATCAGGCAGCCTTGTTTGAGATGTGTGATATCATACATTTCCCTCTCTGTAAAGAAGAGACTTTAAAGCGAACGAAACCACTGAGATAACCTAGTCTTACACTTACTAGATAATGATCTAATTAAACAATATACAGTCTGCATTCATTCGTACAAAGATCCTTATTGAAAACTAGTTTACGAAGGTCTTCTAAGAATGGAAAAACACTTACATTGTTATCAGTTCAAAGATATTGTATAAACATGCGTTGTCTAAATACAATGTCTCTGACACTTTGATGTTAGTTTATCCCTCTTCATAAAGGATTCGTTATTATCTTAATCTTATAAGAATCACGTTTTTCACCGAGTTTCCTAAAATATTTAATGCTCCTACAACACGGCTGAACGGGGTTCGTTTTAAGGGTTCCATAACCCAATAGAAAAAAAAAGGAATTTTTATAGGATTTTTTTATTTAATTTTTTTTTTATTTAAATCTTTATGCACAAAATTGGCGAAGGCGGACTTAATGCCGTAGGCATTTTCTGCCAGTCGACCTTAGGGCGATGCAGAGTTAGCATGGTAGATGCACAGAAGTAAATGTAATTTAAAAAGGAAATATATATAAATATACAATAAGTAATACTTATATAATAAATAAGCGTTTAAATACATATTTTTACAATTATACATATATAAATATACATAATATAAAATTTAGAATGGGAGAACATAAAATTAAAGTGAATCTGACAGTGTGTTTAGAAAATGTTGCCGCAAAAGATATTTGAAATTTTGTCGTGTTTTTGCCATTTTAATCCCCAGAGGGATATATAGATAGGATCACTTTGGTGTCCGATTATATGTCTGTCAAGACCCTTATTCAATGGAACGTGTGGAGGTATCAAGCTGAAATTCATATCGAATATGTACTACGAGTCTACTGTTAATTGGAGCTGTGAAAAAAACACATTTCTAAGCGGACGCAATTAAAATATACAGTCACAGGGTTATCAAAACCTACAGGGTACTTCCCGTGCATTCAGAATCTTGCAATTTGGTACGAAGCAACGTCTTATAGTACAGATAAAGGAAAAATAGCGAAAAGCATATATTTTTAGGTATATCATATAATATACCTACAGGTTTTTACGAAACGCTCGGTGTGCGAATCCAACTTGCATTTCTCCGATTTTTTTTTATGTGGACTGCCATCAGAAGTTCATAACCCTACTAGTACTAGGCGATATCCAAGTCCTATAGAAAGACTTTCGTTGGTCTGAAGACTAATCAATATATTATGTACTTGGGTATGTCAGCAACTTTTATCTGACAAATAGGGTTATAAGACACACATGTTAAATTTTATCAAAAACTGGTAAAACTGACCTAATGTATTCTAAACTTTAATCAGAATTTCAAGTGTTAGTTGAAAGATGCGTATGAAGAAATCTCCTTAATTAGGCTACTTGTTAAAGATAATTAAATACTTAAACATAACAATTATCTTTATTAGGTTTACTCGTGTATATTTATACAATAAATTCAAATAATATAACAAGTATATAACATTGGTTAAAGATATTTTCATTGTAATTAAAGCGTGTAATTACTTTATGATTACGGCGTAAGGGTAGCTCAGTATTTTGATTTTAATTAAATTAATGTTTCTAGAATATATTTATAGAGGTATTATAAAGAAATATAAAGGATTTTTAAAAGGATTATCAAGGTACACTTCTCAATCCGTAAAATATATATACAATAGAATATATACTTTCCTGCCTTTGCTGTCTCTTCTAACATATTTTCCATGTAGATATATTCATTTCATTTTCATTCAGATTTGTATTAAGTGCGTTTGATTTGCTCACACTTTCGGGGTATAAATTTCAGTATATACAAGTAGGTATGTATATAATTTATAGAAACTGTTGAACATAATTCTACTAGTATATTTCCAAAATTGGATATCATGTAAGTGGGACCAAATATTTATCTAGCAACGTGAAGACGTTCCATACAGTTCTGCCTCTCCTCTCATTGACATAGGTATTTTTTATATCTATTGCTAAGTGGAGTTACAGATATTCCATTCTCTTAAATAGCCGAGCCGGGCAGCCTTGGTCGTAACTAAACAAATGATATTAGAAATGTAATTATAAACAAAACGTGATAAGAAATTGATTATTAGGCAAAGGTCGTTAACATCGCTTATTTCGTTATTATATAATGATGTTATCCTACAATTTAAATAAATAACCATTATGATAATATATCTCTATAATTGAGTCAAAAGATTATTATTAAACAAACTAATTACAGATGAAAACAAGTATCTGACTTGTTTAAAATGTAGAGGCATCTAACAGCTTCAAATTTACTTGAAAACGAGTACTTTTTAATACTCATATAATGATGTACTGATGGTGTTCTCCTAGCCGACTACGGCCACGGCGGCCAGTCTCAATATAGACCAACGAACTACGCAGGAAATATAATAGTGCACAAGTGCGTGCGCAAACACAGGTGCACTTTCTATTCCCTCACTCTCATAATCCGATGGGACGGTTAACCGACACGATCGGGCTGAGATCGGGCGCAGGACTCAGATCCTAACTTCCGGGATTCGAACCCAAGACCTCTTGATCGGCAGTCGCATACGTCAACCACTAGACCAACTAGGCAGCTATAATTATATATTCATATACCCAATGTTACTCTCGCCTTTTTAGAATGTCTTACACTTTATTCTTTAAAAGAATTAATGTCTACTTAAACGCCAAAATCCATCAAGGCCTTAAGACTACAGATCGTGGTAATACATACGACACTCACCACCTTAACAACGTAATAGTTACTTTAACACAGTCGGCTAGTAAAAAATGAGTTCTCAATACTATCGAACCGAATAACAGTAACCAGAACAGGGTCCCAAGGCTAGCAAAGGTTAATATCTCGTAAACATCCGATCATCACTAACATCAACAACCTATCATAGTCGATGGGGTCGCCGCAATAATGCGAAAACGTTGCGCTTCCATGCTTGCACGCCTGTGTTCCTCCTCCAACAGCATCCTAAATGTTTTTTTACAAATAGGTGGGACTCTCCCCTCATGGCCAGTTGGTTATACATCCACACTTATTAATATCTTCAATACTAACATTAGGTTCTGTCATTCTGTAACTAACAAAATATGGATGTAAAAAAAGTCAGAAATAAATAATCTGAATTGAAGAATTAAATTAAATGGCCCACTACTGGACAAATATCTTGGCCAAACGGATTTACATGTTTCTATCATTTTTCTCTTTTCTTGAAGATCGACAAAAAAAACAATCGAACGAAAAAATAAAAAAAAATTTGAAAGAACAATAGCACGAATCTGATGAAAGTAAAACCAAGACAAATTATTTATTACAGAATCCAGTAGAAAATACAAAAGAACCTAATTCCAGAGAGGTGTTTGAAGATGTACTGCTGAGGCTTCAGGCTCTAGGGGACAGAGGAAAGAGAGTACTAATGAAGCTACATGAGACTATGGGCGTTGAATATCATGAAAAGGTAATTAAGATTAACGAAACAATTAATGCTCATTGTAGAAGAACACGCTAAAATTTAAGCACCCAAGTAATTAAGATCGAGTGCATTATAGCGTCTATGCAAATTATGATCTTGCGACACAGGATACTCAAAATATAATATTAAATTACTTGATTCAACAGTTGTATTACCACTGATACTTAAATGGAACTAAAATCATTATAACTGACAAAATGTGAATAATCCTTTGGTGATATTGGTTTGACTATAAGCATGTTTGTAAACTTTAGAACACTAGCATTAGTACATTCGACATTTCTTCCAGACGACTCCAAAGAACATTTATTACAAACCCAATTTTCTTCTCCTCTCTCTACTCCTCTAGGAAATTTGATAAATCTATTTCATTGTATCACAAAAAATGGTCTTCCACATTAAAATGTCAGCATCTCTCATTAACTTTTATCTCTTCCAGGCACCACCTGCGACAGCCAAGTCAGAAATAATGTCAGCAGTGAAAGGCAGCGATGAAGAATTAGACAGACTTCGAAAGGTTCTTGTTGAGGCTATTGATGAAGAGAAGACTAGATCGGAAAGACAAAGTGAGTTTTTTATATCACCATATTTAGTCAGGAGCGACTTATGGGCCCATTCTAACAATGGGCTTTTTATGGCTAGTGTTTTTATGGCCAGCCTATTTGCCTGATGCAAACCCTGCTTGGGAATTTAACAGTCTTCAGATGGCATTAAGGAAGGAAACCTTTTTTTGGGCTAGCTTTTTATGATGTAAAGGGCCAACGAGCAGATGTATCATAAGGTGGTGGTAAATATATTATTATTTTTAATGTATAAGTCTGCCAAAGTGACTTTACTCTGCCTGATAGAAAGCATGAGCAGAATCCATAAATGGTATGGTGACCACCATACTCATTGCAAGTGTTGACAAAACAATAATGCAGTATTAAGCCACTGGCGGCCTATTAAGATGCTTCTATATCATTGGGAGATAGATCAACATTAGATTCAATGAGTATGTTACCGGCTTTTGAGGTTCCCCTCTCGAGAAATAGGATTCGGTGGGTCGGTTTTCAACTACGTCCTATAATTGTGTGATGAACACGCATATCTTTACCGTGGGAGAGCCACGCTTCGGGATGCATGGGCCGGCTCCACCACGTGATACCCACGGCCTCACAGAATGTGTGATGCCTTTGCCAACTATTCCATAAAAAAAAATATTACTTATGTGTCTTAATGTATTCTACCTAAAATATTACTGGATTTAAAAATATGCGAGTGCGTTCATCAAAAGTCTAATAATTATCAAAGCACAAAAAGGAATTATTATTATTAAAAGCATATTCACTTAATGAGATTTAGAGTCTATAATCAACACTATACATAGATATCACTACTTTAGTTTGACCTAGTTTAAAAGACGTGAGTACGTCTGAAACAATAGCATGTTAATATGTCTGTATGTACAAAAATCTTTAGTTGGTTTGAATAAGCTTCACAAATTCAAAAATTTCTGGGCAAATTGAACTTAATTTTTGACATGACATATATAATCCGGTTTAAAATTATTTTTACCTTCTTTCGCATCAGTTCTGTTGCTCTTTTATCATTAATATAGCCACAACGTACCACGTGCATGGTAGACAGACAGCTAGCACACAATATAGTATAAAATCTTTTTTTTGCTGACGTTAAAAATGTTGATTAACAAAGTTAACGGCTTTATTTAAATCGTAACATTCAGCAAAATAGAATATTGGCTTTCCGCCAGAACTTTTTTATTCAGTGAAAACATTGGTATTATTCTAGATGTAGTCGGCATTTCTTAAAGCAGGAATTTCTATTGAATTATAATTATTAACAAGCTTTTTAGCATTGATCTGGTTGTTGAGTTGAGGTCATAACTTTATTTCTATGTAGCCTAGGTATAATAAATCCTGAAAGATATTTATACATCTGAGTTTTATAGACATGTCAATAGCATCATTAAAACTTAAGTACCCTGTCGTCTGCGGTATTCCTAGACCAATACGACCTTGAAACCGAAATTCGAATTCGAAACTCTGAGATATGATCATATTTACGTAATCCAAATATAAATCTAATGAAAAGGTTTTGGAGTCGCTCAAATTTGTTCAGTTGGTCTTCGCCGAGATCCAGATAACTGACATCGCCATAGTCAAGGATGGAAAGCAAAAGTGATTGTACAAGTGAAACTTTAGTATTCATTGGTAGAAAGTTCCGTAGCCTACCCAGGGATCCTGCTGCCGCAAATAGTTACCGACTGACTTCCGCAATCTGAGGGCTCCAAGATAAGTACTTAACCATATAGATCCCCGAGTTTTTACTTTTTCACTGTATGGAATAACTAAACCACTGCAACAGACAACTGGTATCTGCTGAAAATTTATTCTAGAGTGGAGCCTAGAACTACCCACTATAATAACTTGTGTTTTAGTTGGATTAACACTTACTCCATAGTCCCTACTCCAGTAAAATAATATATATAATTATCGTCTAACGTTGTTGCTCACGGTGTACACGGCAATTATCTAAATGATTTTCACGTTTTTTAATATGTATTTTTCTAAGATAGGTTAGTTAACATCACTCTTAGACCAATAGGAGCCGAGTATGATTGAAAAGAAACGCAAACCAAGTTATGTAGGTCAGCTAGTAATGAAGTATAATTTATACATGGCGAGGTAACAGCCAGAATACTTGTTTTAAATTTTAACATGTTTTTGTTAAAGAAAAACGTCAAGAAGCAATGGAGCAAGCACGCGCTAAACGAGAGGCAATGATGGCACGTATTGAGCTTCAAAAATCCTTCAATGAAGATGATGAGGCCAGGGATTATGCTGCAGAAGAGGTAGTTTATTGCTGGTTATAAACTTGCAATTTTGGCAGTTGATTCTGTTTTTTTTGGACAATTTACCCTGAACTACACGGTACAGGAAGGCAGCGATTGGACGGCACGGATAGTATAATGGTTCAAGCGGTTCCCTCACCGCTTCCGACCATGCCTAAGTGTTATGGGTCCGATCCCCACGTGGTTTTTTTTATGTATGGCCCTGCCAAAATAACTCTAATCTGCCTGATGGAAAAATATAAGAAAAATCCAAGAGTGGTGGTCAGCATTCTTATTACGAATGCAGATATTGCAACAATGCAGCATGATGGCCCACGCCATGGCGGCCTAGAGATGCTTCAGCACCATTAGGCCTTCGGTCTCATACACCATAACGAAACACGACCACACGAAAGTTGAATGAGACTGTTATTTTACGTTGATTTTCTGTGCGAGGGTAGTACCGCCCCGGTCGAGTCGGCCCAACCGTGCCGAAATCAGCGTGGCTTTACTGCCCTTTAATTGTCCGTCAAATTTTTGTTCTGGGTCTGTGTGTTCTTTGTCTCCATTTCATGTATGTTTCTTAAGTCCTCTGCAACACAGGAGCCTTAACCCTAATACGGGAGTGGTCTTTTAAAAGAAAAAAAAGCGGTTGTTTGAAAGTTCATCATATCCACACAGTAATATCCTGTATCTCACTTTAAAAAGTCACGCAATAGTTAAAGAGATCCATTATTTGTTGGTGCCAGGATAAGAATTATGAATCGTTAGTACCCATTCTTTGCATATTCTTGAAATTGTGACTCCTTCATTGTTGATATCTTCTAGGGTCTGGAGCCAGATGGAGTAGCAGAACATCATATGCAAATAAACGAGACGAGTCCTCTAGACATGAGTAACTCCGAGTTCTGGTCTTCCTTCTCTAGCAGTGAGGAGGCGTTGTTGGAGTGTGATGGACTTATATTGAATCTTCCCTTGACACCGCATTCTTCTTGTGTTAAGAATGCTTCTGAGAGTCTGTCTTTTGCTGCTGCACAATCTAATGCACTCACCTACAGGTAAAGACGTCATTTTGTTTCGTTTATACTTGAATTAACATGATTTGGGCCGTACTCAGATCAGATCTTTAGTGAAAACATCACGTACCTTTAGGTTCCTCCATCGCTGGGCAGGTCACTTTTTTGAGCCGGATATCCACCAAAACAGCTACAGAAATATACATGGTTTTATGTATTATTAATATACAAAACCATTTTTTTTCAAACTTATATGTGCAATGAGTTTTCATCCTATATTTTCTTATATCACCCTTCAGTTTCCTGCTCTCTTTCTTGCCAAGTCCTCTTTATATATTACTACAGTCTAATTGAAAACCTCTTCCTTTTTGAAGTCGTTTAAATAAATAAATATTTCGGACACACAACGCCATCTAGTCTCAAACTAAGCAGAGCTTGTATTATGGGTACCAGACAACTGATATGAATACATATATACTTTTTATTTGTAAATACATACAATTATATATATAGAAAAACCAAACTCCGAAAAAAATATTTGCAGATCATACAAACATTTGATCCGACCCAAGATTTGAACCCGAGACCTCGTGGACATCAGTCGCATACGTTACCTCTGCGCCACCGAGGCAGAAGAAAGAAAAATATTCTATATTAGCGACATTGCAACACAAACAAAAAAAAGAACACATTAAAAAAAGAATTGAAACAAAGGAATTAATACAGTACTGAAACGTTAACTTAAAGCAAAGTTATGTATCAAACATAATGATAAGTAACACGTGTGGTTATAAAGTTAATATTGTAGCAATTTATATAAATCTTCAAACATTCTCATTACACATATTAGAAAAACAATACCAAACACTTACTGCAAAGTTGCGTCGCAGTGTAAATAGCAATTTGAGTTCCTGCAAAAAAATTGCATGAGGCGGACTTAATGCCACATGGCACAATTTACCGGTCAGCGTTGAGTTGCTTCAATAAGGTACAACCCAGGTGCATATTTAATAGATGCCAACCCCGCCCAATGTGCTAGCAACAATTTACTTATACCTCATATAAATTACATAGAAAATAAAGATTGAATACTTTTTTAACCTGGCCTCCCTAGGACTGTCATTTCATGACGTAACCAAGATACCTCAAGTCTACTGCTTAGCATCCTAAGGATACCATTGGAAGTAGACCGCATTCCTGCAAGCAGCGAGTTGGTTTTAATGCGGATAATTGAGTTAAAGACGTTTGTTCGCGCTGTAGCGCACCTGCCTGATGCGCTACAGAAACGCGTATATTCAATGAAAATAAGACAGATTTTTTTTAATTAAAACTCATCGTTTTCCTTCAGAGTTCCAGCAAACGGGTACTACTTCTTTGTGTTCTCATCGGAGAACGAGGTGAATACGAACTTCATCCGCGCGCGGTTCGACCTGCAGAAGACGCGCTATGACATCGCGCGCTCCACGCTGCGCCGCTGCACCAACAGCACGCAGCGCTGCGACCTGCCGCTCGACATCTTCTCCTCGCAGAAGGTGAGCACCTACACTTACTACCTTATTAAGGCAACGACTGCTCACTTCAACTCTTTCTTCGAATTCTTTTTTTATGTATGGCCCTGTCAAAATGACTCTACCCCGCCTGATAGAAAGCATTAGCAGAATCTAAGAGTGGTCACCAGACTCATTACGAATGCGGACAATGCAACAATGCTTTTTCAAAGTAGAAGCCAGCGGTATACTGTTGATATTCGTACTTCATAAAATTTCTTAAAATGTTTTCAAATCGTCTCTTATGCAGACCCAAAGGTCATAGGTTAACACAATAACAAAAATCTTGGCTTTTTCAAATATTTTAATATTTTATTCAAAGAAAAATTCAAAGGTTCATCTGTCCTCCTACAGTACTCTCTTTTAAAGTAGTTTTCAGCCCCATCGCCATTATTTCTACAAACTGTGGAACTGGACCCTGCCACCACTGCAACTGCAGTGAGGACTCGGCCCAGCACACGCTGGCCGTGTGCCCCGCTTGGGCGCCGCAGCGTCGGGCCCTCACTGCAGTCATCGGAGGAGTTTTTTCGCTGCCGGCCGTCGTACGCTCCATGGCTGGCGGCGAGAGCAGTCTTATCGCGGTCGCTACTTCTGCGAGGAAGTCATCTCGCAGAAGGAGGCGGCGGAGAAGCCCCGGGAGGACCATCTCCACTCGGAACCGATCCGCCGCCGGCGAACCGGGCGGCGGAGGCGCGCCTATCAGCGCCTCATGCCGCCCTGAGTGTGGCCGCGGATGGGCGGGACGGGTTTTCCCCTCCATCCGCTTCACAGGCCAGTTGCGAAGGGACAACGTTACGCGTGTGCCGTACGTCGCCTATATTGAGAGTTTATTTTAAGCAGACGGAGCCCGCTTCAGTGCGGGCAGGCGCTAGGAGGGATCCTGATGGCGTAAGAAAGCGGTTCCCGGATCTCTCCCGTCTCAGGCGCAGAGTGGCACACCGTGTGGTTTTAGTCTGTTCAATTCCAACACATCGCCCCGCCGCAAATCCTGGTGGGGGAAGGCTCAAGGGGGTTTCGAAACGTAAAAAAAGACAGTGAGCTGTTTGGAACAGCGGCTAACCTATACGGCAACTTGCTCACGATACCTCGTCGTTGTACCACCTAACTAGCTGTCTTTTTTTTTTTTTTTGACGTCGTGGAATGCCTTTACGCACTTCGCTCCCCCCCGCGGGGACGGGGGGTTCGCTTTGTGTGGGACTCCTGACTGACTCGCCAGACTACCCACTAAACCACCACGGTGTGCCACTCTGCGCCTGAGACGGGAGAGATCCGGGGACCGCTTTCTTACGCCATCCGGACCCCTCCCAGCGCCGGAACCTAACTAGCTGTCTGCCCCAGCCTTAATTACCAGAAAATAACAACAAACTTTTAAAATTTCAGGTTGTATTGGAATTGCCTTTGCGCAACAACGACTCATTATGGAATGAACAATTTGTTATTATATCTGAATGCGAGCCAAGGACTTCAATTTATATGGTGTGCGTAATTGCTGTGCCTATTTTGATTGTAATTTTTGCTTTCCAATGATACTAAACAGTATTGTATTTTAGTAAGTACTGTAGAATTAAGAAGAGATTTAGATATACAAATTTTAGAAAATAGCATTCTTATTTTGATTCACCTCTAGAAGTGGTGATATAATAAAATTGTTTTAATAGGGAGTGAGTTTAGTAACATCACATCACATTACTATCCCCCATCCCCCTTCTTAGTTTGTCTTCTTGTATATGATGTCATGGTGCGTACGCGTGCCACGCCTCGACAACCCTCTACAAACACTAGCGTGTAAACGGGCTGCTTGGCTTGAGTTGCGTGAGGTTGTGATAGCTTGTTGTCGACTCGAGTCGGTGTCGGTTTTTGAACACAGATCAAAGCAAGCGTACGCGAGCGTTTGTGAAGGATTGTAGTTTGTGAACGACTGCCAAGTTCTCGCAGGTGTGTAAACATAGCACAAGCGTTTGTGAAGGATTGTAGTTTGGGAGCGACTGCCAATTCTTCACAGGCGTGTAAACATAGCATAAAACTACATTTACCATGTCTTTGGTGCTTGGGGGGGTGGCAACGAGTCTTTAAATTGTAACGTAATTTATGGATGATCCCTAATGTAAATTTATGACATCTGCATCACACGAGAACAATAAGTAACACATTTTAATTTTGGAAAATTATTTAATAATTAATACTTATTGCTTAAAGGTATCGTTACTTTTTTGATGCGGTTCTAATTTCAAATAATTTTATCATATTGGCTGGATTTTATTTAATCAGATAATTTAAAAAATAAATAAGTGTATATGTCATATTGTAAACCGCAACAGTTCTATTATTATTTAGGATGAAATAATTTCAATAGCACTAGTAGTGGCATCTATTAATAATTACGCGAACTGTTATAAAACGCATTGTGATATTTGTGTGTAGAGCCATCTAGCGGCCTTTGTGAATACTAGAAAAAGGTTTTTGTAGCTCTGTTATCTTGAATACTATAATTGTTTTATTGTTATTAATATTTACGATCAGTATCGTTTTAAAATTAAATGTTAGTAACTGCCTAGAGTTAAAAGACATTATTATGAACATATTGTTTATAAGATTGTTATTGTTAAATAGTTATAAGAATCAAAAAGCCATCTTCAGGGTGTAAATGTGATAATTGGACAAAAGTGCCATAATGTACAAAGATTATTAATGTTATTGTTTTTTTGAGAAAAGGCTAAGCAAAAGACTAAAAATAAAATTTATAATTAATATTTTTTTTATTTATTTACCTTTACACTAATCAATCAACAATCCATAATGACCCACTGCTCCGCTTAGGGCTAAGGAGAGGGTTAAGGCCAAATAAATCAAAACTTTACACATTTGGTGTAAAGTATGCCCTATTTAAATTTTTTGGTGCTGGTGTTGGTAGTAGCTTTCTAGAATCGTAGGAACTTTGAAACAACAATTGACAATAGAAAAATCACCGGTAAGATGAAAAATTATAAAATATTTCCCACTGACGCGATTATAACTAAACACAATAGATGGCGCTGATGCCAAAATCGTATTTAACATCGAGTAAGCTGAACGGACCAACGGACCAAGTAATCATACATTATTTTAACATTATTCACATTATTATTATTATTGTCTTTATTACATTTATATAACATATTAATTACATTGTTCAATATAAATACACATTTAACAATTACCCTACCTCTAGATATTTACATAATAAATGCAAGCTATACAAAGTGATTGGCATATGAATGCATTAAAACGAACTGATATGTATTGCGAACGATTGCCATTTATAAAATGCTTGCACGTTTGTTGTTGACAGAAAGAATTACGTAATTACTTAGCATTTTAAATCGTGTCTGCATTGCACAAACAGTGTTTCTGCGACAAGAACAATAAGATTTGAAATAAACAACAATCAAACGCAAAAGGACAAGCCGTACAAATATACTTTAAAAGAGAATTAAAGCTATTCTTCTCATATAATTTATACTATAAACGATTAATTCTTATATAAGAATACAAATATTTAAAAAAAAAATAGGATATAAATAAATAAATATTTCGGACATCTAACACACAACGCCGTCTAGTACCGAGCAAAGCTGAGCTTGTGTTACGGGTACTAGACAGTTGATGTTAGTACATACATATATCCTTTTTTGTAAATAAATATATAAACTATACATAGAAACAACAGAAGAAGAAGAACAATCGTACATGGGACGAGACTTTATGTGATCCATAAATTGAAATGTAAAGTAAATTGAAATGTAAATTAATTGAATTGTAAAGTAAACAAAAGAAAGAAAAAAAGATGTTTTAGTTTGATGCGGTGTGAGCCTTTATTTAATTTACTACGTAATTTACCTTTGAAGTACTTCATATCAGCTCCAGTCGTGAATGAAATAGATTATTTTATTGACTAAGTGTTATCATCGAAAAGGAAACACACTGGAACTACTCATTTAGCCAAGATGTAAGTGTTTCGCTTTTAGTATCTTTCTAAATGCGTTTTTTTATTAATTAATTGTCTCTGATTTTTATATATTCTCTGATATTATTTTTTAATTTTCTCTGATTTTTTCAAATAGCGTTTTCGTATTTAGAATATATCAATACTAATATTATAAAGTGATGTTTATAAACGGCTGGCAGGAGCTGGATGCGAGAAGCCATAGATCGAACTAAGTGGCGTGAAATTGGAGAGGCCTATGTCCAGCAGTGGACTGCGATAGGCTGATGATGATGATGATGATAATGAAAGTCGAAAGTGTGTCTGTTATGGGTGGTCACAGGCTGTGTCAGTCAGCCTGTGACCACGGTCAGTGCAACTTGGTCGAAACGTCAGGCAAATCAGAGGTATGTAATACCTTTAAATAAGTAATCGCGTTAATTCCCGTGAAAGTTATTATTAAGTCATGAAATGCTAAAGTTTAAAAGTAGCTTTACTAGGTAGAGAGATTGTTTGTTTATCTATCTATCTCGGGTACTACTATTTCAGATGTATTTATGTCAGTATTGTATTCAGTTAGAAAAGCTTGGCTATACACTTGTCTTCTTAGTAGCCTCCTATATTATTTACATCATGAATATATATATGACGTATAACAATCAACCTTTCTTTTCTTTCACAAAACATTTTTCCCGAATCAGGATGGTCGATTTTAAGTGTACTGAACTTCGAACTTTTAAACAAAGTTGACTTACATAACCTAAATACTATCGACTAACTTGAATCATGACCCAGTTTGCCCATAAATCGTTTAAAACAGTTAATACAACAGAGATTTCAGTGTATTACAGTAAGTAAGTTAGCAAGTTTCGTCAATAATGGTCGGAGATCTAGGCAATTTTTATTTTAGCTTTATCATCACTGCAGTAAATTAGACAAAATAGCAATCATCACATTTTGTTTCATCATCATCAACAACCCATAACGTCCCACTGCCGGGCTCGGGTGTCCTCTCAGGAGAAGGTTAAAGCCATACGTCCCCACGCTGGCCAAGTGCGGGCTTGGGACTATCCTACTCTTTGGAATTAACAATGACTCAGAAAAATTACCAGTAATATCACACGGGTCACTGCAACAGATAATTGTCAGTGCAATAAAATGTCCGATTACTAAGTTATTAACAATGATATAAATAAATAACAGATAACAAGGTTAATCATGACAGATAACCATGTATATGTATATTTACGCGAATGTCGACCAAATTGTATTTGAATGTTTGTAAGAAATTAAGCTCATGGTGGGTCTCAAATGCGTCCTGGGAGGGATCCGGATGGCGAAAGAAAGCGGTTCCCGGATCTCTCCCGTCTCAGGCGCAGAGTGGCACACCGTGTGGTTTTAGTCGGTTCGATTCCGACACACCGCCCCGCCGCAAACCCCGGTGGAGTGAAGGCCCAAGGCCACACGTAAAAAAAAAGAGTCTTCAATGTGTCTATATCAATAGTACTAAACAGTATCGAATCTAGAAATATGAAACTAATAACTATAATATCTTAGGATACCATTAGATCTTGCAAATCGTGTCAAGCGGCTTATTCTAATACCGCCTGTATAAACATCAGTGCAAGTTGTTTCACAATCAACATTAATTTTATGACTTCCTTAACTACCAGTATATGTTTAATGCGAGATTTGAAAATACAACTACAGTAACGTACATTACTTATATGTAATTATATACATGTATTCTGTTTTTCACAAGGAAACATATTAAGTGTCGTACGATTGATAAAGATGTCTAAAAACACCTATTTCATGTTATTGATGCAAGTCGAGTTTACCCAGTATAGTTTTCTAGTTTAATTATATTAATTTGACTGCCTCGGCGGCGCAGTGGTAGCGTATGCGACTGCTGTGCTTGGGGTCTCGGGTTCGATTCCCGGGTCAGACCAAATGTTTCGATGATCTGCAAAATATTTGTTTCGAAGTTTGGGTGTTTTCTATGTATAATAAGTATGTATTTACAAAAAAAAAGTTTAATACGTATTTATATCAGTTATCTAGTACCCATGACACAAGCTTAGCCTGGGACTAGGTGGCGTTGTATGTTAGTTGTACGAAATATTTATTTATTTAAACATTTAGTTAACTTGCTAAAGTGACTGTAAAGCATCACCACACCATCCTCATTGGGAAACCAGACACCATGGCAGCCAACGAAACACGACAGCACAAATGCTGCCATTTTAGCCTGGTCTTCTGTGAGAGGATATTACCGCTCCGGTCAAGCCGGGCGAGAAAATAGTATTCTAAAACTAGAATTCTGAGTACCTTAACTGACTTGAATGAGAACACCAAACCCATTATACACATCACATACCATGGTCACTAACCGAGCCATAAAGCCAGCCATTAATAGAACTATTAATGGCTGGCGTGGGAGAGCCACGCTTCGGCATGAATGGGCTCGACCGTAGTGATACCACGGCCTTACAGCAAGCCGGTGTGAAACAGCGCTTCCGCTGTGTTTCATCGAGTGAATGAGGATACCAGAGGCCCGTAGCCCAATCCCTACCCCTATTCCCGTCCCCATTCCCCAAAGACCGGCAACGCAGTTGTGACACCTTGGTGTTACGGGTGTCCATGGGCGACGGTAATCGTTTACCATCAGCGATACGTCTGCTCGTTTGCCCCTTATAACATAAAAAAAAAATTATAGTATCAATATCCTTCTAATTCTAACCATGACATCGATCAACCCCATAAATTGTAGACGTATTTCTCAGTGGCCATATTGTAAACTAAAAAATTATGTTCAAAGTGACAATTTGCACCTTATGAATGTCCTACGTGTGTTTCACGATGATTCGGTTATTTTACGATGTTTTAATGAAGCAAGAACCTAGAATTGAATATACTTCTACCACTATGAGCTTGTGACTTTACAAAATGGTCACTCGTAAATTTTTAACAGAGATCTGATACGGCTGAGTTGGCCTTGGTTTTTCAAAATGATCTAAATCTTCATTTGATCTTATTTACTCAACAAATAGTTCTTGAACGACACTTTTTGTATAACATATTACGCCTACACGGATGATTTGGCGGTTCAAACGATTGCCATGCTATTTTCTACTGCGCGTGGTGTTGTATGTTCAAACACTTTGTGTGATTCGTAAATTATTATTCTGAGTCTGGACGTTCTTTGTGACCGTTTCATGTATGTTTGTAAAAGTCCTCCACGATGCAGGGTTTATTTTGAAAGCTGGAATTATCTTTTTAAGAAGAAATAGTAGGTGCTGTAAAAATCATTTCGCTTCCTTTTGGCTTCACTGTAGTAGAGTAAAAACGGGTACCTACAGAGAATTTTCTTGATATATAAATCTTAAGACATAATCTAAACAGGATACATCTAATATATGAAATTCTTGCGCCAGAGTTTTAGTGTTTCTACTCCACCGAAATGGCTTGACCGATTTTGATGAAATTTTATTTGTATTTTTACACTCCTAAGAGTTAAGGGTGGTTCACCCCAAAATTTTTTGGTTATTTTTTTATTGTGTGGAATTAAAAAATACATTTAGTCCTAAATTTTTACCCTCCTACCACCTTTCGTTAATTTAAAAAATATTCACGGAAATAAATACTGCTGTACGAAGTTCACCGGGTTAGCTGGTATCTATATAAATAAATGAAACTAAGCTGTCTTTTTATTTTAAACCAACGTTTTTTCACTGAAATGAATTTTTTTTTTTTGAAATGTTGCCTGTGTGTCTGTCCTTATAGTTGCTGATATATGGAGTAACCTATGCTATTTTTTTTACTAGCATCGCCCTGCAGCATAACCTGTGTGTAAGGTCACTCACTCAGTTGACTCAACTAGTTTTAACTAAAACCATGTGTTCTTCTTTTGATGAGATGGCAGCCAGCCGGATCAGCTATTTCTGCCAATGTCAAGTATTTAACGTCTTCAATTCTAAGTCTTTGAGTCTTTAAGTCTTCGTCCTGATGAAATTAATGATAAAAATATAAAAAATGTGGATGACATGGAATGGGGACCGTCTTTCGAAATAACAAAAAACGATCTCCAAACCATGTGTTATAAGAATAAGCAAACTTTGAACACCAAACCTGTGTCACCTTAGATTTAAGATAACTGCTACCAGGCTCTCTAATTTAGGGCATAATTTCGTCATAATCTACAAACAAGGTACCGAGATAACCATCTTATCGCAAACAAAATCAACCTTTTTAAGGCCACTTAGGTATTTTAACCTTGAATCTCTTTAAAAGGAAAAATTCCAATATTTCACACCTGAAATTGATCCTAAAACTGAAGGATTAAGGCTCATTTTCGATGAAAATATTGGACTTTTATTTGCTCCAAATAATTCAGCAGACTACTTATATAGTTCTATATTTATAAGAGTTACGACATTGGGAGATTACGAGAGTAATGTTTACCTCCATTTTTATTTGACATTGAATAAGTACCCATCTTGAACCGCCTTCATATTTCTCTAACAGACTTAGATTTCTCTTTAAAAGGTTTTGGCCAACTGTACCACCCAAACGGTTGGTTTAGTGTTTGTATAAAGTTCTGGATGACGTAATAAAACGGTTCCCGGATCCCTCCTGTCTCAGGCGCAGAGTGGCACACCGTGTGGTTATAGTCGGTTCGGTTTTGATACACCGCCCCGTCGCAAGCCCCGGTGAAGTGAAGGCCCGAGGGGGTTTCCACAGGTAAAGAAAAAGAGTTTGTATTCAGTTATCCTTCCTTTCGCAGTGCTGTTGCCCAGCATAGTTTGGTCCATTCTTGGACTCTAACGACATCTACGAGATAAAATAACAAATTGGGAGCGGATTTCTGGAGCGTTGAAGCCCATTCGGTCCATTCACTACCGGAGGCTGTCCCCAAATTAGCTTTTCTGTCAAATTTTTACAGTTCTCATAAATGTTTAAACAGGTAATCTTTAACTAGAGCAGTTAACATTATACTTTGACTGGAATGTGATTTTATTGTATTCTAACTGAAGTTGAATTGGTATTCTGCTGGTTTTAGTAATATTTTGCTATTTAAAAATACCTTTTATAACATTTTGAGACCGAAATATGTTCTAGGGTTTTTTCATACACGGGTCTGCCAAAGTGACTCTACTTACTTGATATAAACCATAAGCAGAAACCAAGAGTGGAACACCATCCTCGTTGTGGATGCAGACAATACAACACTACAGCATGGTGACGGGTCACCATGCTGTAATGGTCCACACAACGGATGTCTATTGCGATGCTTCTGTATCACTAAGATACTTTCTTATCGGTTTTTCACATCCAATTTACCATAACTGCCCTTCTTAGGTCGTGTATTCTTTTGGCTGGGCGTATCAAAACCTTTCAGTTACCAATTAGTGATCTACACTCTTAGACAACACATATCTACGTCCACATATTTAAGTCCACTGCGATACGGCTGAACTTCAATTATTTATATGAAACGACGGCTACCAGGACTCCAAAACTTAAACACTAAGTGATAACGGACTGCACACGTCTACGTGTATCATACATAATTCTTATTATCATATTTTTTATTAAACTTACCTACTAATCAAAGAGCAATTGAAGCAAGTATTTTTATAGCATGACCCCATCTTGAGTAGCGGGTACTCTCTAAATCAATTGTCATCTTTGACAGCCTCTCACTATGCTTGATCTTAATAAGGATGCTAGTTTGGTCCTTTTCAATATAATTGAGAGTAAAAGAGATGTGAGATTCTCCATTAAAGTATTCATATAATTCAATTATGGTTCCTTTTGGGGTTTTTCGACTGACGTATGCTTTAGTAAGTATATTCGGGTTAAAGATCTTTATTTTTCATGAGAACAATATTGAACAAAATAACATATTTTACATCAACTCGATGCAGGCGCAGTAAAAATAATTAAAATAATACCAATAATAAAATAATACTAATACGGTCAGGAGCGAGCGATTCCTGTGCTAAGGCTGTGTGGTACAAGTGAATGTAAGTTAATAATTTATATTAGTACTCATTGGTGTGCAGAATCCTCAATCTAGTCTCAATAAGAAAGACACATTACAATTTATTCCAAAAAATTAAACATAAATTAGATTTGGACACACGATAGCTTGTCAAGCCAAGTTCAAGCTAATATAACGGTCGAGCAGCACCGTTAATTATTTCAAATTTCGTTGTTCGGGCTCCTATTTTGTTACTAAGATCTACCCGTGACTCTTACGTACGTCGTACGTGAATGTGGCTGAGGATGACTCTTACCTTTCGAGCTTTCTTTTAAAGATTCATCGTCTTTAATTCGTTTGCTAATGTGACCAGAGATAGCAATCTATAATTAATATTCACAAAAACAATGGGAATCACCTACTTTCCCTGTGGCATCAGTTGAGGAAATGAAGTGTCACCGTACTTATTCATCCAATAGGTATAAGAGCCAATCAAGGGAGCAATCTTCAAACAATACCCATGGCATCCCGTCTGGTACGCGTCGTATAGTAGGCTTAAACTTTCTTTCTACAAAAAAACATATGTCTAGCAGTGGACTTATTAAGGCTGTTGTTTCCTGATATTATTTTTTACCGAAAAACGACTACTAAATCTATAGTTGATACATAGGTCGCTGGTTTATATCCGGCTCGAAGGACCATATGTAAAAGAAAACGATTTAACAGTTCGCGCTCGTGTTAAAGACAACTCGCAAGGCAATAAAACAAGACAATTTTATACTTATATTAGAAAGTAGGTAGGTTTAAATCTCTCGCCAATGTTCGCAACTACTCGTGTCCCCCGCCTCGCTCATCCCGCTCCCCGCGCTATTGTATGTTCTGACCAGTCATATGTCACTCACAGTACCGTACAGGAAAACGTATACAAGACACTTCAAAGCTAAAGAATTATTACCGCCAATAAAACCGTTGATTTTACAAACATCTATTTATTAATTCACACCAGGTACCAAGTGCAAAGTATCTTTGCCGAAAAGGCCACCAGTTGTACACTAAGCCATAAAGTATGTTGGTCAAGCCACATTAGATGTTCGTGGGGCCATATTTGGGCTGTAGCAATTAAACGTTACAACCTAAGCTAGACAAACGGCTTATCGCTTTAGGCACACTTGCATAGTTAGGTGTCCTAAGACGTCAGTTTGGAAGCCTATTTTAGGTAAAACAGATGGTGGTTGCTTACCACACTAAAATTGTTATTGTTATTAGAATCATTGTACCGGTAGTTATATAAAAGGTTTGCGTTAATAAGCTCCAACTGTATATTATTTCTATTCCTTTTACACTTTATTACTGTTACACTTTTTCGAAGGACAGTTTTAGGTTCCAACTCTCCTATTTCACGGCTTAGTAAGAAATATAATAACTTCATTAGTCAGATAAGATATAATTGGCACCACACTTCAACGATTTAAACTGCCTCGGTGGTGCAGTGGTAGCTTACGTGACCGCTGTCCATGAGGTCTCGGGTTCGAATCCTGGGTCGGACCAAGAATTTGTAAGATCTGCAAATATTTGTTTCGAAATTTGGGTGTTTTCTATGTATAATAAGTATGTGTTTACAAAAAAAAGTATTTATATATTCATATCAGTTGTCTAGTACCCATGTTACAGGCTCCGCTTAGTTTGGGACTAGATGGCGTTGTGTGTTAGACGTACGAAATACTTATTTATTTATTTAGGAACCACCTCTTAGCGACGATTAACATGTGCTAATTAATTGATGTTTTTTTTTATTTTTTATATTTAATTTGCCAAAATGACTCTGCCCTGCTTGATGGAAAGCATGAGCAGAATCCAAGAGTGGTGGTCACCATCCTCAATGCGAAAAAGAACAATGCAGTATGGTGACCCACACTATGGCGGCCTGGGGGGAAAGGGGATGATGAGAGGGATAGGGGGCGTTGGATTGGGGTATGGGCTTCCGATATCCTCACTCACTCGATGAAACACAGCGTAAGCGCTGTTTCACACCGGTTTTCTGTGAGGCCGTGGTATCACTCCGGTCGAGCCGGCCCATTCATGCCGAAGCGTGGCTCTCCCACGGTAATACGGTCCTTAAAGACATTTATTTCCTTGCTCTTTGGATGACCTCTATAGATACTGGTATTTTTTTAACTTAATTCAGATTCAATTTATCCATGAAGAGTTTACCTATATGAGTAGTACACTTACATTAAGACTTTTACTGTTTTATTTTGTACTTATAAATGTTTTCATGTAATTACTACTGGTAAACGTGGGAGAGCCACGCTTCGGAAGGCATGGGCCGGCTCGACCGGAGTGACGCCACGGCCTCACAGAAAACCGGTGTGAAACAGCGCCTGCGCTGTATTTCACCGAGTAAGTGTGGATACCGGAGGCCTATAATGCAACCAGCCTCGGGGGATGGGGAGGGGAAAGAGGGGAAGCCTCATCCCCCTCCCTATCCCCCGAGGCCGGCAACTTGTGATGCCTCTGGTGTTGCGGGTGTCCATGGGCGGTGGTTACCATTGGGCGACACGTTTGCTCGTTTGCCCCTGTTCCATAAAAAAAAACCATTAAATAAATAAATTCCAGTACGAATTGTTTGTGTGAACATGATTTTTTTACAAGCATTTATTTTAGTTTCACCTGGTATTTGACTGCATCGGTGGCGCAGTGTTAGTGTATGCGACTTCTATGCTAGAGGTCTTGGGTTCTCTTTCTGAGTCGTACCAAATTTTGTATGATCTGCAAATATTTCTTTCGGAGTTTGGGTGTTTTCTATGTACAAAATGTATGTATTTAGAAAAAAGTGTATATGTATTAATATTAGTTGTCTAGTACTGATAATACAAGCTCTGCTTAGTTTGGGACTAGATGGCGTTGTGTGTTAAAATGTCCGAAAATATTTATTTATTATTTATTTACCTGTCCGAATGTTTGACTGTAATCAAATCTTGCAAGCTAACTTTGATCCACTTCCCGATTTTCGATTGAACTGAAATTTTAAATATACCTTTAGTTCTGATGACAATGCAATATTATTATAGTTATTTTTTAATCACAAGTAATAAAAGCCTGCTTTTAAAGATTTTTTTTTAAATTTATTACTTGTTTTACGTTTTGTTTGATGTTATTTATATATAACACTAACGACCCGGCCCAGCTTCACCTATATTACATGTACAGACGTTTTTAAACTGCATTAAAATCCATTGAGTAGTTAAAAGAAGGAAATGTGATTTCATTTTATACTATGTAAAGAGACATATACATTTGGCAATATATCATCTGAATGGTGATGGCGTCAGTCTACTGAAGGGCCTTATAGGTGTCGTAAGGACCTACTCAAGTGAACAAACCATGCAGTTCAACAGCCTGCAACGAGAAGGAAAACTCAACATCAGTTGGTGTAGAGATTACAGACGGATTCGTCTATTCAACATGGTATAGTTTTGTATTTTTATTTTCATGAAAACGGACAAATTAACAGACGTATCGTCTGATGGTAAGCGATTACTACCGCCCATGGAAACCCGCAACTCCAAATGCGTCACAAGTGTGTTGCCGGCCTTTGGGGAACGAGGAGGGGGATGGACGGAGGGGTTGAGATATGGGCCTCCGGTATTCTCACTAGCTCGGTGAAACACAGCGAAAGCGCTACTTCACACCAGTTTTCAGTGAGGTATTACTCTGGTCGAGTCACAATGAAACTTTTTTTCTGAGGAGAGGCCCATGAATTTAGAAATAAAGAAGTATATGTAACCGAATCTTCTTAAAATGGTACTGGTTCCACCCAGTTTTTGATCAGGTGGCCGTTTGAATACTTAAGATTTTTGTGTCAGAATCGAATCGACTAAAACCACACGGTATTCACACTGCGCTTGAAATACGACGGATACGGGAACTGATGTTATTAACATATCCGTTCCCCTGTAATCGCCTTCTATTATTCAAAGCTATTCCGTAGAATATTGTGTGTCTGAATTAGTATCGAGTAGCATCGAGAATTCCCTACATAGTGTGTCTGAACGCGAAATGTTTAGAGAACCTATTTAAACTTCCTCACAGTTAATTATGTATTTTAACTTCTTGTTTATATATTTTGGGGTATTTGAATTTCAGTAAAACAGTAGGTCAATAACTTTTTTTAGTTGTAAAAACAGGAAAATAATGATTCAGGTCAGATTGATTGACCTTTAAAGGGTGAAAGGTGAACTAACTTTTTTTTTTAACTGGGGTAATCCTCATGGATGTCCTACGCCCTGGGGAGAGGGCGAAGGGGTCTGTCAGACTTTTACTGACTAAAGCCCTCCGGTTTCGGTTCCGTCTCTCACCTACGCCAGGGATCACGGTAACTTAAAAGGCATCCGCAATCCCCGACTGGTGCCGGCCCGCTGCTGCGGACCACGTCTCGTCAGCGAGAGGAGTGAGGTATTTGACTCCCCTCGAGACTTCAAAGAGGGGCGCACAGGAACACTAAGCGCTGCCACCTCGGGTCCGGTTGGTTGGGGGCGACGAACATCCCCAAGTCTGCCGCCCCTGGACCCAGTTAGGGGGGCCGGTGGAGGTCAAGGTATGCCCTCCTCCGACGCCCGGTGCGCCTTCTGCGGACTGAGAGAGAGGTCAGGACAAGGTGAACTAACTAGCTCAAACTATATTTGAATTAGTATTTGACTTTTTTCATAAAACTGGTATTTTAGTGCTCAAGATTTTCAAAGACAGCCTACAAATATGTCTGGAATGATGCGCCTCAAACTATCTTTTACATATTTTTGGAAGCTATTTATTGGCAATGAATCTAACAAGATCTCAAATACTGACAGCATTAAGTCAAAAATTTATTTAATGCTCTAAGCGGTGTGTCGGAGTCGAACCCACTAAAACCACACGGTGTGCCACTCTGTGCTTGAGACAGGAGGGGTCCGGGAACCGCTTTCTTACGCCATCCAGACCCCTCCCAGAATGCTCTAAGCTCCTAGATTGACCCCGAAAATATAGTATTCTGGTCCATTTATATCAGTTGTGTTAAAATAGTTAAATAATTAATAAATATTTCTTACATCTAAAACACAGCTCCATCTAGCTTTAAACTAAGCAGGGCTTAAACTATGACTGTACTAGATTAACTGATAGAATATTTTTATAATGTTTAAATAACATTTTTTCGCAGATCATACAAATACTTGTTCTGAACAGGGAACCGAACCCGAGACCTCAGCACAACAGTCGTATACATTGCCAATGCGCCAACGACCCATTCAAATCAACATCGACCAACCATCCTTAAAACTTGAATATGAATATCTATTAGTTCTATACTTACGTATATTTTTTTTCAAAAATTTTGATTTCTATATAACATGTTTTATCAGTATTGTACCTATATACATAATAAACGAATTAAAATATAATTGAAATGCCAATAACTATAAAAAACATTTCATTAAAACAAAAATTACGTATTCGGCCTCAGAAAATACTAAAAATAAATTATTTCCCGCTTTTAAATTAAAATAAAACATGATTTGAACATGTTTTAACAAGTAAGTCGTAGTTAATAGCAATGCAATTAATAGATCATTTTATTAACCCTTCGGAAGCCGATGGTGATGTAAACTCGAGTCATCACTATTTCTGACTAGACCTTGTCAGATTTAATGATAAGTCTCATATGACATCAACAGTGTCGGTACGCACTTCTGTTAATACAGAAACTACGAATATAGAACACAAACAAAACAAAATTGTAAAAATATTTTTATTAACTAACTGAGGCTTGCAGTATTTACCGCGGGGTTTGTTCATTTATTTTACTTGACATTAAAATAACAGTAGCTTAAGGTTACTTCTGATAACATTAATTAAAAGTGTGATAGTCCCGTCAAAATCAGACCAGCCATTCCAGACGTTAGCTGGAACAGACACGAAAACAAGCGATATTAATTGCTTTCGAAAAAGTCTAATCGATTTACAAAAAAAAAATCATTAAATTAAAAGGTAACCTGTTAAAATAACACCATTTATGAACCAGTATCGTTCCTAATCGCGTATTCAAATGTAATGTATTAATTTAGTCAATGCAAATAAACAAGAATATTTTGGCAGTTAATAATTTTTAATACGCTCTTTGAACAATAAATGTCTCATAATATTTCGTCAAATAATAATTGGTTCTTGAATAAAATGATAAAATAGAATACATATATACATTTATTTTTATTAGAACTAATAATGTCGAGTAGTGTTACAAACGTGAATTAACTTTAAATATGACATTATATCTTGAAGAGGTGCGTCGTAAGCCACAAATAATAATATAAATAAAATAAAATATTTATTAACATGTAACAATATAAATTAAATATTTTTGTTAGTGTAATTTCAATCAACCAATCAATCAACAACCCATAATGCCCCACTGCTGGGCTCGGGTCTCCTCTCAAGAGAGGATTAAGGCCATACGTCCCCACACATGCCAAATGCAGATTGGGGACTGGCAAGACTACGTTGTGGCAACGTAATCTTGCCGTTGGATGTTTTTAAGCCGCCCAAAGGCCTCCAACTAATCTTCACGACTTCTATCCTATGATAACAACCAGGACCACTGTTTACCGTGCCTCCAAATCACGGAAACGCTCATGGTAACATGCCACCAGCGGTCACCCATCTAGGTACCGACCGCGCCGTCATTGCTTACCCTCTGTGATTGTTTCTAATCATCGAGTGCAACTAGGCTATGAGCGGCTCGTATAATTTATCCTCCTAGTACAATTTACGTTTACCTATATTTTACATTTGTCATGTAAAATACATTTGGCCTAGAAGTTTATGAGGTCACCACGCCACTTGAGACAACACTTTGTGTAGTCTATAAATTGTTGCTCTGAGTCTGGGTGTTCTTTGTGTTCTATATATTTTATGTATATATGTTTGTAAAGTCACCCGTAGTAGTTATGTAATACAGTACCTATCTGAGGATGTCCAACACAAAAGAGAGGTAATATTGCGGCTATTGTCTTTTTTGGAATGAGAACGGGAATGAGACTTGTCACTTACATATATAGTTTTAAAGTTATTTCTTAACTCAACTCATACGGAAGGCTAAGCTTTGTTGAATCTAATGAATCTTCTACAATTAGCTACCTCTAATCTAACAGATAAAAAGACAAATATACCCATGGCGACTAGAACAAATTAAACATATCAGCTTTGCAGCAGTATAAGCAGCAAATATTATATATATCTTACAATTTATTTCAATCATAATTGCGCTAAACTTGTTTCAATTAAAAGCGCGCGCAAGGCCACGGCCGTTGTTGGGTTAAACAATACTATGGCTACTAAAATAGCACTTGAATGAAATTGGTTTCAGTTTGTTAATTTGTAGTACATTACATTTTGTTTACAGTACGATGTAATATTTATATATATAAATCATCTTTGCGTGTTTAGGAAACTCCTGCTAAACGGTTGAACCGATTTTAATGATATTTTTGTGTCTATTTCTGAAGATTCGAGAACGCTTTAAATAAACCAATAATAATGACAATCATTAATTTGGGCCGACCCGGGAAACAAACCCGAGACCACAAGCACAGCAGTCGCATGCGCTCCCACTGCGTCACCAAGGCAGTCAATTTAAATTTAAAAAAGTCAGTAAAAATGGGGTATAAGTACAAATGAGCTTAATTCTAGAATTGGCTTAGTGGTTTCAGTGGTCGCCACACAGCTTCCTACTGCGCCAAGTGTTGTGGGTTCAAATCCTACATGGGACAACACTTTGTGTGATCCATAAATTTTTGATCTAAGTCTGGGTGCACTTTGTATCCGTTTCATGTATGTTTGTAAAGATCCCCGCGACACAGAAATTTATATTCCAAACGCAGGAGTTGTCTTTAAAAAAAAAAGAATAGAAAGAAAAAGAAAGTTGCTTCAAGTGCCGACAATCCGAAGTATAATATAGTTACATAAAGGACTCTCTTATAGAGATTTTGGCCTACTATATACACGCTGTTCGGACGTGACGTATGTATCAATTTTTCTATCCTTATCCTCAGTTGCAAGTGAACGATATAATCCTAATATCCTATTTTTTTTCAATAGAAGGGAGCAAACGAGCTTACGTATCGCCTGACGGTATCCGATTAACGCCGCCCATGGATAGTCGCAACACCAGAGGCGTTACAAATGCGTTACTGGCCTTTGGGAGATGGGGAGGGTGATGGGGTTGCGGTATTCTCCTTCGGTATCCACATTCACTCGGTGAGAAACAGCGCAAGCGCTTGTTCCACACCGGCTTTCTCACACAGAAGCCGTGGTTTCTCTCCGGTCAAGCCGGCTCATGTGTACCTAAGCGTGGCTTTCTCACGGTAAGATCCTGATAATCGTGTTACCAACTCTTACGATATTCAGAGGATGAATAGGAGTATTGACACTCCATTTTCTAAACCCACACGGATTTTTATGTGTTAATAGATATAAAATATCTGCATAACTAATGTTTGTTTCGTTTGTTACTATCGATGTATCTCTCACTTTACATTTCAATGAATTTTTTTTGTACTTGGCACGTACTTTGGTCGTTAATTATAATTATTTAAGTTATGATTTTGACCTGACTAATAATTTTAACTGTCGTTAAAGAGGTCAAGTTTATATCGTAAATCATCACTGAGTGCGTATTAAACATAAATAACTATCGTGTATTTATGATTATTAACATTGGTAATAAAATTTGTCATATTTCTGACAAGGACAACAGATCAGAAACAAGAGTGAACCTTGCTATGGCAACGAGACTCCTAGGCACCCCTATTCCATTGCATGCCACTCTGATCGATTTTAGTCTTCTCGCATCAAGCCAGCCTGCCAGTTATCCCAATCAAATCAACTCTCGAACAGGTCTGTGGGCGTCCTACAGTACGTTTGCTGAGACACGGTCTCCACATACATATTTACCTCAACAGTTGTCGGTTCTATGGTTAATATCACTTCAGCTTGCTAATCTCCCAGCCTGTGCGGGCTATGTCCATGACCTTAGTTCTCAACCGAATTACCTTATTCTTCAGAGAATCGCTAAGCATAGCATTTTCCATAGCACATTGTGGCTTGGGGTGATTACTGACCATCAATTTTTATTTCTTTAACTTAATGAACATATTGTTCATAGGCCGACTTAATGCCTATTGGCATTCTCTGCCAGTCAACCTTTGAGTGATATAAAAATAGGGTTTGCAAAACGGTGTATAAGTAGAATTAAACTCAGTACATAACAAAAAATTATAGGTTTGTTACAAACATAACACATTTTGACTGCCTCTGTGGCGTAGTGGTAGCGAATGCGACTGCTGTGCAAGAGGTCTCGGGTTCGATTCCTGAGTCGGACCAAATGTTTGTATGATCAGCAAATGTTTGTTTCGGAGTTTGGGTGTTTTCTATGTATAATATGTATGTATTTACAAAAAAAAAGTATATAAGTATTAATATCAGTTGTCTAGTACCCATAGTACAAGCTCTGCTTAGTTTGGGACTAGATGGCGTTGTGTGTTAAAATGTCTGAACATATTTATTTATTTATTTTTAAAGGAATAACGTAATTTGACTACATACAATTTGAAAATAAAATAATATGACTACACGGTTGGCCTGGTGGTTTCAGTGGTCGCCACACCGCTTCCTGTTCTTCTGTCTTGTTGTGGGTTCAAATCTTACATGGGACAACACTTTGTGTGATCCATAAATTGTTGTTCTAAGTCTGGGTGTACTTTGTGTCCGTTTAATGTATGTTTGTAAAGATCCCCGCGACACAGGAATTTATATTCCTAAAGCGGGAGTTGACTTTAAAAAAAAAAGAAAGAAAAAGTCATATAAATAATACGTAAACATACTTATAAATATATTCAGTTTATCTCTCTGTATATTCCTTTATGCAATAAAACAACAAAGTGGTAACCCATGTGGGTTTAAACTCACAAAACTCAGTGCATTAGTAACCGGTGACCGCATAAACCATCTGTGCCGTTAAACCAAACCTTCAGGATGTACCTATTTATATTCTCAAGAACATCCGAATAATTACGAGTACATCAAAACATCAGCAGTCACGCCGTGTGTCGGACAACGATTAGACGTCGAACCGAATTCGCTTCAAAATTCGGTTCGGTTCATTGATGTTTGAACTATAAATAGATGACTTATGGTAGTCATTTTACGTAACCAGATACAAATGAAGCGTTCTATTTTCTACCTGAAATTAATATCTATATTATGATATATATATGAATGAAAAAAAAGAATTGTGTGGTTTTATGAAACCACGGTATAAGGGAAACTTTTTTATGCAAATTAATAAACCTAATAAAGCAAATAAATAACAAAATTTACACTAAATACTGACAGAAACAAACAAATTAGCGTGGAGCACTGGCACACCGTTCGACTGGCCACAGGACACTGGCCGACCGTCACGCGTCACGCGACATGCGATACACGGACCAAAAAATTTGAGACGATGTAATAAAAGTTTTGCTTTAAAAAAATAAATTATAAAATTATTTAAAAAAATATCCGACTACGTATATATATTTTTTTATGTTGTTATATTTTAAGTTTTGATGTACATTGTCATTCTCACGACTAAGGCGAATCTATTGACACCGCTCACACAAAAATACGACAAGCCGTTTAGGCTCTAGGGCGTATAATAATAATAATAAATATACACACTCATACATACATACATACATACATACATACATTCATACATACATACATAATACATACAGACATACATACATACGTACGTACATACACTCGAAGACATAACTCTCCCTCTTTTACCTAAAAGACTACAGACAATTGTAGTCTGTATTATAGTCGAATTTTCTTAAATGATGATACACAATCGCGTAAACGCAAACAAACACACATCCACGCAAAAATACATACACACACATACGTACTAAATTTGTTGATGCTTTAATGAATGAAATATTTAACAGTTATTGTGTATTTAAGTGTAGATAATAATAATAGTAATGTTTATTTCAGCAAAGTTAAGTACAGATTTTCTCATGCACACAACTTTTTATTAATTACGTATACAACAATAGTCAGGCTCTGTTATCCACATTAAGATTAAACTTGTGTAGTGGATACTACTTCCTCTCTCAATTAAAAACTTATATTCATTTATAACATGCTTATTTCACCCAATTTAACGTGATTTTAACGTGCATGTGTGAATTGATGTTAATTTGTGTAAGGTATGTTAATATGTGTATGTGTGTGTTTGTGTATGTGTGTGGGATGAGATGACACAGTATCTGTCCGCATTGTAACAGAACGTACAAAAAATATCTGATTTAAAAGTAAGTAATTTATAATTGAAGCAGCCACTTTTTATAAATAATGAGATGAGTTCAGAAAGTCAAAGGTAAGCGACCGGGGACCGAACTCGTGCAGTCGTGGTTTGACGCAAACGGTTTTGGCTAGACTACTAACTTTAATATATTTATAATATTTTAATGCATTCACAGAATTGGCAGGAACTCAACTTATTCATAATTAGTACCTAATATATATAATCTATAAATACTATTGAATCACCGAAATGTATACGCATGCGCAATATGAGCGCCTATCTCCCGGATGGCTGTACTAAATTGGGTAATTATTTTGTCTCTGTGTTCATTATTGTTAGGACAAGGTTTGTATATACTTGTATAAAAAAATAAAAGAAAACAGATGTTATATTTTCTTAGTCCGGTTAATCGTATACACTGCGGCCCTGTGGGAAGTTGACACGGGCTTACTAAAAGTTTTTTGGTAATTGAGATTTTTTTTATAAAATTTATAGCTTATTTCACCCAGGCCATTGTTATGAATCTATTGACACCTCATTAAAAAAAAACGATTCTGTAGTTAAGGCGCTTAGGAATATACTACCCGTGCGCGATAAGTTGAGACCTGAGTGCGGTGACGTCACGACAAAAAAATGCGGTGCCACCTGTACACTGCGGGCGTCATAGGGTAGGTGCGCGGGTATGAGGGGAGGGGTGACGAATTCCACGCGGGTCTCAAGTTATCGCGCACGAGTAGTACAAACATACGTAGCTGCCAAAACTTACTTTTCGTTT
The DNA here is from genome assembly GCA_003709505.1 of Hyphantria cunea. Taxonomy (NCBI): domain Eukaryota; kingdom Metazoa; phylum Arthropoda; class Insecta; order Lepidoptera; family Erebidae; genus Hyphantria; species Hyphantria cunea. The sequence continues at coordinate 1,338,880 of PKRV01003525.1, read as the reverse complement.
TGGCTTCGTCGCTATCGGGTAAAATATATAATAACACTCCCTTTCTGGCGTTGGAGGTTAAAAAAATGGCATAAGTATTGCCGATAGAAGTGAAAACTTATAACTAAGAATGTTATTTGTAATTTTACCGTGTAACATTAGAAATTTCATAATGTTGAAATTAAAATTATCAATATCAAACATTAGCATGTCGTTGACGCGAACTCATGAGATTTTCTTCTGCCAAAAAGTACTCAACGCGGCTAAAGAAGTTTTCACTTCAAAAATTGACTGTATTTTGGCGTAGTTGTTCCTACGGATGGCGTAAGAAAGCGGTTCCCGGATCTCTCCCGTCTCAGACGCAGAGTGGCACACCGTGTGGTTTTAGTCGGTTCGATTCCGACACACCGCCCCCGTATAGTATGTGGCATATCAGTGCGAGAGACTGGAATAAGACAGAGAATCAGGTTTCATAAGGGCGCAAATCACGTTGGCGGTTAGGCTGAAAAAAAAAATAAAAAAAAAAACCCCGTGGGGTGAAGGGCCGAGGGGGTTTCCACACGTAAAAAAAAAGAAGTGGTTTCTACGGTTGCGGAGTTTAAGTGTTTACAATGTATGTTATGTAAACATTTCGGATGTATGTATTTATACCAGTTGTCTAGAACCCATAATACAAGCTCTTATTAGCTTAGGAATAGATGATGTATTTATTCATTTATTCATGTATCAATTCCTCTTGTATTACGTCCCTGCAGCCAACAGCCTAAGAACAAAAACTTACGGCAGTGACAAGACACCTGAGAAAAAAAAATCTTCAAAAGTAGATGATTATTATAAAAAAAATCAATAAAAAAAAATGCTGAATTATGGAGGTAAAGTGTTTAAAGAGTTTCTATGGATCTTTCTCGATTTTCAATACACTAGATAACATATTGGGATTAATACAATAAGCTCGCAGTTTGATTTGTTACACGAAAATCTCAATGCTTTCATATCTTCTCTCTTCCGTTCCGTTCAATTTCGTATATCTACGTAATTTGTAACTTTGATAGCGTGAGGTTGTGATAGCTTGTTGCCGACCCGAATCGGTGTCGATTTGTGAACACAGATCAAAGGGAGCGTGCGCGAGCGTTTGTAGTTTGTGAGCGTCTGCCAAGGCCTTGCAGGCGTGTAAACATAGCACGAGCGTTTGTGAAGGATTGTAGTTTGTGAGCGACTGCCAACAGCTCGGAGACGTGTGAACATAGCACGAGCGTTTGTAAAGGATTGTAGTTTGTGAGCGACTGCCAAGTCCTCGCAGGCGTGTAAACATAGCATAAGAGTTCGTAGTGGCAGGCGATTGTTTTCATATAAATTGTGTATGTGTGTTGAAATGTGTGTGTAAATTTTGTATCGGAAAAAGTCGCTATGGCTTCACGCCTCTGTTGGTGGCCTGTGTTGCTCTATGCTATGAGGTGAAAGTGTGAGACATGTTATTGCATTAACACAGTAACCCTGTGTTTTTTTTCCCATACATTAACCATCACAGAATAATGCAAGTCAACAAAACTATATCCTTTCGTAAATGATACAATTCTTTATACAATACATTAACCTATTTCGCTCAGTTGCAGGAAATTACGAACAGACCTTCTAAATAACAATTGCACGAGATTCTTTAGTCGGCGCTGAGCGGATAGGGCGATGACCGAGTTCAATGAGGAATCGATGCATCCGATACGCTCCGACAACTTTATTAGTTTTAGTTCTAAATAGAGCTGTAGCCTGTAGGCTGTAGTATGTACTAAACTAGCTTTTGCCCATTGCTGCGTAGGATTAGATATTTTCACACTCTATTTTACCCCCTTAGTGGTAGCATTTCAAAATTGACTGCCTCGGTGACGCAGTAATATGTATGTATTTATTAATAAATATATTAAATAAACAAAAAAAGCATATATGTATTAATATCAGTTTGTTAATATCCACAGTACAAGCTCTGCTTGGTTTGGGACTAGAGGCGTTGTATGTTAAAATGTCTGAAAATATATATATTCCTTTCTTAGTGCTCTCTTTCGTTAACTAAAGAACCTAACATGCGAAATTTCTAGATTCTGGGTTCGGCGGTTTGGGCTCTTTTATATAGATATACTAGCTGACCCGGCGAACTTCGTACCGCCATATTTATTTTCGTTAATATTTTCAAAATTACCGAAAGGTGATAGGAGGGTAAAAATTGAGGACTAAATGTATTTTTAAAAATAACCAAAAAAAAACTTTTTTGGGCTGAGCCACGCTCAACACTTGGGGGTGTAAAAATTAGCAATAAACCTATTCTCATACCTACTGCATACACCTATAAAATTTCATCAAAATCAGTCAAACCGCTTCGCAGGAGTATAAATACTAAAACTGTAACACAAGAATTTTATATATTAGATTTTGTGCTAAATTTATTTAGAATGATGTTTTCTCTCTAATAATCCGATGGGACGGTTAACCGACACGAGCGGGAGGGATAAGGCTCAGGACCGACAGCTTTACGTGCTCTCCGAGGCATGGGGGTTCAACCCCATCTTCCAAACTCCGAGCTGTTATAAAGTATTTCTATTAATCAAACAATCAACAACCCACAACGTTACACTGTTGGGCTCGGATCTCCTCTCAGGAGAATCTATAATCAGACAATAAAAATAATGACATTTGAATCTTGATATTCCTAGACTTTCAATATATTTTTGGTTTCTTTAACACTACTGTTAGTTTAAACTTAAAACTAACTAAGTTCAGATATTGATTCAATTCTACTTTACCATGTAAGAGTTATTTAAGTCACTAAAGAACCATTTATTTCACCAGTTAAATATATAAAGGGCTTTGATATTAATAGATTTATTAGACATTGCTTGGTCATCGCCCAGTGTTGGATCTGGCAAGCATTAATGATGGTTACAGAATATTTTATATGGAGATTTGGATCGTTAAAGTGCGTTCTATTTTAGTTCTGAATATATTAGTGTATGAGATGGAATTTGTATCTATGGTTGTTATTTAATGATATACTAGCTAGCTAGCTGACCCGGCTAACTTAATACCGTCATATTCATTTTCGTGATTTTTTTCAGAATTATCGTAAATCTTATTTTAGTATACCCATGTCAACTTACCACAGAGCCGCAGTGTATACGACTTAGTGGACTAAAATAGTATAACACCTCCGATTTTCATTTATTATTTCTTTACAAACCTTATCCTGACAATAACAAACACATAAAAATATGTATCCAATTTGGTGCAGTCGATCGAAAGATATGCGCGTACACACATTTCTGTGATTCATTATTATTCATACTGATTATACAGGTAACCAGTATTCTATTTAAAAACATATTAAAGTAAATACTGTACTCCATTTCATATTTGTGTCAAAAGTATAACCGCTGAGTTCAAAGTTTGTGTAAAGTAATGTGTTCTTAGTTCTTAGTACATTAGTCGGGGTGGGTTGTATTCCAACTCTCTCTCTTTCTTGTGATTAATTAATTGAAAAAGCTATTTTAGATGCTTGTTTTATAGTAAAAAAACAACAACAGCCCATAATGTCCCACTGCTGGGCTCGGGTCTCCTCTCAGGAGAGGGTTAAGGCCATACATCCCCACGCTGGCCAAGTGCGGGTTGGGGACTGGCAAGAATACGTTGTGGCTACGTAAATCTTGCCGTTGGATGTTTTTAAGCCGCCCGAAGGCCTCCAACTAAGCTTCACGACTGTTATCGTATGATAACAACCGGGACCGACTACTTAACGTGACCTCCGAATCACGGAGACGCTCATGGTAATATGCCACTAGCGGTCACCCATCCAGGTACTGACCGCGCCATCGTTGCTTACCCTCGGTGATTGTTTCTAATCACCGAGTGCAACTGGGCTATGAGCGCCTAGAGTTTTATAGTATATATACTAATATTACAATTGCGAAAGTAACTGTCTGTCTGTCTGTCACGTTTACGGCTAAACCGTTACACCGATATTAATCGAATCGAACCCGAGTCCCGGGTCGACTGGAGTTTCTTACGCTTACCACTAGACCAACGAAGCAGTCAATACAGATAAAATCTTATTATATTAAAAATACAGATGGAAAGCCAAATAAGTGTCAGCCCTGCGTATCTATTGAATGGAGGTTTTACTTTAATATGTTTAGAGTTTTAGTGAACAAAAACTGAACTTAAATTGACAACCTTGGTTACGCTACCTAGAAGGAAATCAGCTAGTGTTTTTGTTTATTCAGACTGCTGGAGCAGGTCTAAGCTACTGTTTTTTTTCAATAAACTTTAAGTCGCGTGACACAACCTAGGCTAAATGTCGAGCAAAATTCTTGGTTCAGACCTTAAAAAATACTTCCTTATTTGTTTAGAAAAAAATGGTCTTGACTCAACAACGATTCAATGATCAGAAAAGAGCTGGTGGTCTATATCATTGTCGTCTTTCGAATCTACTTTAACTGTGGAATGAACTGTCGCCTGCGGTATTCCCGGACCAATATGACCTTCAAACCTTCAAGAAAAGAGCGTACTCCTTCTTAAAAGACCGGCAACGCACTTGTGACGCCTCTGGTGTTGCGTGTCCATGGGCGGCGGTAATCGCTTACCATCAGGCGATACGTCTGCTCGTTTGCCAATTATATCATAAAAAAAATAACGGCCATTTTCAATAACCTATCTCCAATCTTAAAATGATAACCTCTCATTTCTACACGCAAATAGCAGATTAGCATTAATATTTCTTATATCTAACACACAACGCCATGTAAGCTGAGCTTGTACTATGGGTACTAGACAACTCATATAAATACATTTATACTTTTTTGAAAACACCCAAATTCCGAAACAAATATTTGTGATTCATACATACATTTGGTCGGACCCGGGAATCGAATATCAGACCTCATGCACAACATAACAGTCTGCCAAAGGTGGGAATTTAAAAATGACGCTTGGAGACGGGCTGAGCAGTCCTGAACGGTGTGGTCCTGAAAGGTGTGATGCCATTACTAAGATATAGGTAATTGAGAACGATCTGACTGTACCTTAAGAAGAATACAACCAAAACTAGTCAAAAAAACGAAAAATAAATGTCCCATATGTCAATGAAAGTATTAAATCAATCATTATAATTTTTTTCTAAATAAATATAGCTTATCTCCAGTTTTAACTAAATATATGTTGTGGTAAAGTCTCAAAGCCATCTTCGCAAGACGGAGCCTAAGTCATATTTCGCATTGAGATTCGAAGAGCATTCCGGGAGACTAGTCCACTTGATTAGCAGAGGCGCTTCATCGTCTGCTTACCAATCTCGGGGGACCACGGGAAGAAATGCGCTGCCTCTACATAGGCATCATGCGATGCATGCTCCTCTACGGGCATCCGTCTGGTCTAAAGACTTAGCAGGTGCCTCCCGCAGTAAGGCACAACTCGGGAATCTGCGCGACTGATGATGCGCATCGAACGGGGTTACCATACGATCTGACTGATTGAGATGCGATACAGGCCTTCCCAATCGCCTTAGTGGCTAGACCGGTTTGCACCACATACGCCCTTTGTGTCTCCTACCTCCCCGCACCCTTCACCACGAAGGGTATGGTTGGAAAACATTCCCCGCGTAGAAAATAAAGGTCATAATTCGCATAGGGGGGATACACCAGAAACACACTGCATAAATGTTTTGCGGAGACGGAGATATCTGAGGTATCAAATACAAAATAATAATATATCCTCTTTTTGAAAGCGATTATAAACATTATGTCTCATTTTATCACCTCGTTCTTACTATTCGAGTACATGTAACCTTTGTTTAAGGTTACATTGTGTTAGTAATTTGTTTATTAACACATACATGACATAATATGCTAATATGACGATGACACAGAAATAAAGGTACACATGAATAGCTTGAACGAAATTCTCGAATTTTCTTATAGAAATAACCTTATAAAAACGGTGAGATTGACTTTTTCATGGTTTGATACACATTAATCATTAGATTTTGCTTGTGTCTCTATCTGCATATCTGTCAATTAACGCAGTTAATAGTAGAAGACTATAGGAATAATACTCTTGATGGTTGGCATTTGATGGAACTTGTTGCAATTCATATTAGTACTATGGAGGAACGGGTGTCATGTCCCTCAAACACAAGGGAGGATCCTCCGACCAGGCGAGATCATCATGCCTGGCTGGCCACTGCCCAACGGTTGCTGTTAGGAAGTTGTATATATGTTAATCGGCGCGAGAACCTCCATCGCGCGATGCAGGATTGGTAGCTTCTTTGTAGCTTCGGCAGATGGTACTTGGTAGTCATAAGTTTTTGTTGCCGCTGTTTGGAAGTCGCCACAGTATCAAACTCACTTGTACTTCTTTTTTTTTCTTCTTTTGATGAATGGCAATCAGCCGGATCAGCTATTTCTGCCAATGTCAAGTATTTCGAGTCTTCAATTATAAGTCTTCAAGTCTTCAAGTCTTCGTCGTGATGGAGTTAATGATAAAAATTATAAAAAATGTGGATGACATGAAATGGGGACCGTCTTTCGCAAAAACAAAAACCAATCCTCCTCACTTGTACTTATTCCACCATTTTAATGAAGTTTACACCTGACTGGTTTCACCTTTTGACATTATCTATTATATCTATGGAAGACTATAGACAACACAAAATTATCTACTACCAACAGGCGTTAAGTTTCCATTACAAAATTCAAAAACTTGTTAAGAATATTATTTGATAGATGCGGAAGACATTACAAGGGTCAGTTTGTTTATACTCGTATGTGTAGGTATAACTGATTGGTACACGATGTTCATAGATGTTAATCGTTATTTGAAGTGGAATCTTTCGAAAGTGCATACTACGTTAAATGGTATTACTTAGCTGTTAAGATAGATGCGGTCTAATTACAAATAGCACCTTTCACTGCAATTATGGACTCACAAGCGATCATTCTATTTCGTTCAATTAGTATTTATGTACTTGCGGAGACTTATGTAGTGCAAATCTATACTAATGTTATAAAGAGGTAGGAGGAGAGGAGGTTTCTAACTTTGTTTGCATGGTTGTAGTGATTTATCTTTGGAAACTTCTATCACTAACAGAAAGAGACACCATTCAGAATTGACATAAGCTATATTTTGTTATGAGTGAAAAAAAAATACAGTTAAACATAATGGTATTTGTAAATCTGGTCGAAGAAAAGCGTGCTGTTAATGCCCAACGAAGTGGGCACGGGTTGGCTGGTATCTTTTAGTTGGATCATATCTACAGAGAATAGTGGTATGGTATGCCATAGCTGTAGTAGTTAGTAGGTAGTTTTCAATAACCTATCTTAAGTTAATATTTTATTTTGACTTTTTGAATATTTTACTCCTAAAGGAGTATAATAGGGATGAGTTATTGTGTAGAAATTTAAGATTTTCTAACATAGGAATACGAAATAATCAAATGTAGAGCCACATTTGATTTCAGTAGGTAGGTAAGCGGCACGTAACTTGGCCAGATTCGTTAGATAAGCAGAAGTCGTTTTTAGCTCCCTTTGGTTGATAGAGGGACGCGGGGATTGTAGTAGCTCCGTTCCGAGCAATCGATTGGAGCGTCAGTATACAACACTTCCATTTTGTTTGTTTTGATTTGTTGCACTAAGTGTACTATGCGCGAATTTACCTCCACTAGGCCGAAATCTGGCCAAGTTACATGGCAGTGCCTACAAAGACCGGTTCGACCCAGAAGATGAATCAAAAGCGACAGCATTCGTGCTGTCGTGTTTCGTTGGTGAGTGCGAGACAGGAGGCCCAATGATGCAGAAGCAACACTATGTCGCCATGGTGTGTATCGCCATGCTGCATTATTGCATTGTCTACATTTGCAATGTGTATAGTGACCACCACTATTGGACTCTGCTTATGTTTTTCCTCAGGCAGAATAAGCACTCTAGAAGGCTTATACATAATAAAACTATGTATATGTACGTACACAAATCATGGAAAGGTATAGCCTAGAAACCCATTTTAACTGTGCTTTTGTAGGTAAATAACATTCCGACCTGTAGATATGAGAATCAATTTGGTCTTGTTTATCTGTGCACAACAAATTAACGTCAAGTGAAACGGGTCATAGAGTCTCCATCGGTATGTCGACTTTAATAAATATTTATACTTTAATTAAAAACTGACTGATATACTTTGGTTAGTTTAATAGTAAGGTATTTCTATAAATCCCTCATTCTCTGCCAGACAGGGTCAAGACTAATCTATATAAATAAATAAAATTGAAGAAGTATCTGTTTGTAATTTCAATTCACGGTACACACACCAAAAAAGAAATTTTGAAAATTGTTGTTTGACGTCGGTTTATTACGACTGAACTCTAAAACGGCTGGACCATTTTCGACGGGAATTTTACGGTCAAATTGCCAGGCTACTTTTTGTACTAGATTCGTTTGTGTTGTTGCACGACTGATAACATCGCGGGGCTCAGCTAGTATTAAAAAAGTACGGTACTATGTCTATTTCGCAATTGTTTTAACTGAATTCCATGCCCCATAAACACTTGCCCGACATACAACCACACTGTGGGGCCGACGCACGCGCGTTTTCCTTCACTGTTGTTTTCGTTATAGAAACAAATATTACAATTCTATACCTTACGATAAATACGAAAAAGTCTTTTTTCAAATAACCTATCCTACATTTGCATACTGTTCTATTATACATTTCTAAGCTTCCATTCATATTAAAACAAGCCCACTAAGTAAACCCATTCGTATTTAGGTCTTGTACTTCGTACAAAGTGTTTGAACTACAAGTTAGATGTTCTACACTACTTGCTTGCGGTATTGATTTCATTCATGTAATTTTTGACAGAAAAAATAGCGTATGTGCTCTTTGGATATGTATGAAATCCACAAATAATGAAAATAGAAATATACTTGAATGCCATCTACCGAAATTACACAGAACTACGGAGTAACTACCAATCCTGTATCGCAATAAAAGTTTTCATGTCTTTCTTTTTCTCTGTTTTCATGAGCATCCATTCTTTGTTTTAGCCGTTAAGTTCAGACGTGATAAGGTATCAAATAGCCATGAGTATTATATACGTCAGGCAGAAAATACCTCATGCAGATATTTTTGTCAGTATTCCCTTACTGTGCGTGCTTGCAAGATAGTCTTAAGAACTATGTTTTGAAATAACATTGTTATACAAACCGCTGATGGCCTAATAAATATAAAGCAGTAGAAATAATTCTTCCAATGAATGGCTCTAACCAAGTCAGATTTAGCGTTCAAAGTTAGTTTTTGAGTGTACATAGGTATTAATCTATATTTCTTTGTATCTTTTAATTAATTTGCAGTAATACTTAAAATACTTGTTGAATTTTAACTTTAGTTAGATTAGTCTTAATTATGAGACCCTATCCTTCGGAGACATTATCCCATAGACCGGGTCTTCCTCAGAGGAGAGCGCCTGAGACCGGCCACTGGGGTGGATCATCACATTTCTGACTCCTCAGTCCAGCCGGGGATCCAAAGGGATTTTCCACATCATCGTCAAACAAACTAAATTGTCTTATTTATTTGAGTAACTGTAGGCTTCAAAATTGTTTCTAAGTGGGAGAGCCACGCTTCGGCATGAATGGGCCGGCTCGACGAGTGAAACCATGGCCTCACAGAAAACCGGTATGAAACAGCGCTTGCGCTGTGTTTCACCGAGTGAGTGATGTTACCGGAGGCCCATACTCCAACATTTTTGAGCAAATATACGTGTATTTGTTCATTCGCCTTGTCATTTATAAAGTTTCACATAAACATGCAAATGCCTATGTTAAACGCTATCAGTTATAATAACCACTTTAAACATCACATACACGGAAGTCTGAAATTAGGCAGAGCCAGACTGCTGACAATACTTCTGTCATTTTAAACACGTACACAATGTAGATAAATTACACCCAGACACAGAACAAATGACCATGTTCTCCATTAACGGAAATATTGTAAAACAATGTAAAACAAAACTGTTAATTAGTATTTCTGTGTTACTACTAAGATGAGGATGAAATATCTGATTCGATCAATCGATTTTAAAATCCTCTTTTTTTATGGAATAGGGGGCAAACGAGCAGACGTATCGCTTGATAGTACCGCGATCAAAGCCGCCCATGGACATCTGTAACACCAGAGGCGTCACAAGTGCGTTGCCCGCCTTTAGGTGAAACTCACTCGGTGAAACACAGCGCAAGCGCAAGTTAACATTTCACGTGGTCTGTGGACGTCCAGGGTAGTCTGTTTGTAATATCATATTAACAGCATTTCACTAAATACATACATTTTATATATATTTAGTGAAAACTATTCATTTTATATATACGGTTGTTACATCAAAATATCTATATTTCAAATTTTTGTCTGTCTTCCTGTTTGGTCTGGCTAATCTGGCTAATTTACATTGTTTTACTCTTTTTTTTCCTTTTTTATTTTTTAAATTCTTATTGTAATAATTGTATTAATGTGCACTACTAAAAACCATACATAACAATCTGATGTCCATGATGGTTGTCTGGAAGAGATCGCCGTGAGCGATAAGACCGCCAATTGTTGTAGTAATCCTTTTTGTCACTCATTTTATTTAGTATTTTGTAATATGTACGCAATGAAGATAAATAAATAAATAAATAAAAATCTTTGGAACACCTGGACCAATTTTGACGGGCCTTTCACCTGCAGATAGCTGATGTTATAATATACTCTTTATGAATTACTTACACTACTCTTTATAAATAAGATATTATTTTTACAGACATTAAACACCAGCTCTCAGTGCAACTGTTCATAGTGTGAAAAGTAATAAAAACCACATCTACTTCCTTATTTTTTACGGCTTATCAACAATCATTATAAGGAAAATATCACATTTTTTGTCACTAAGCAAACTAGAAACTGTACAGTACCTTTTTTTGTTGGTTACCAAACCAAAACCTAAACTTTTAAGAAGATTAAAGGAAACCTTTTATAGCAGAGAACGTAAATCTGCAGTTTTTTTTTTTAAAAGACCACTCCCGCTTTAGCAATACATTTATATCCTGAGCCGGTATTTTAGAAACACACATGGTGGCACGGTCTTGGCGTACGTAACGTAGTGAGGGACGTCCAGAGGCCAGGTGGAGTGATGACCTGCGTAAGACAGCTGGCAGGAGCTGGATGCGAGAAACCAAGGATCGAACTAAGTGGCGTGAAATTGGAGAGGCCTATGTCCAGCAGTGGACTACGCTGATTGCATTAAATACATATCTTTCATGTGTATTTAGTAAAAAGCTGTCAATTTGATTGACATTTGATTGAAATTTTTGTCTGTCTTCCTGTTTGGTTCGGCTAATCTTTGGAACATCAGGACCGATTTTGAAGCGACCTTCACCTGCATATAGCTGATGTTATAATATACGCTTTATGAATTACTTAGACTGCTGTTTATAAATAATATATTATTTTTACAGACATTAAAAACCAGCTCTCAGTGCAACTATTCAAAGTGTGAAAAGTAATAAAAAACCATGGCTACTTCCTCATTTTTAACGGCTTATCAGCAATGTCATTATAAGGAAAAAAGTATATTTTTTGTCACTAATCAAACTAGAAACTGTACAATACCTTTTTTGTTGGTAACCAAACCGAAACCTAAATTTTAAAGAAGATTGAAGGAAACAAACCTGGTAATACTTATTACCTTTTATAGTACAGAACGTAAACCAGCAGTTTTTTTAAAGATTAATCCTGTCCCTATAGGCGTACCCTATGCTATAGGTCAGGGGGGGCCAATCCGGTTTGTATAATTCTATAATATAAGCTTTGCCCCGCGGCGTTACTCGTGGCTACAACAATAATAGCAGGGAACACCGCGGGGCTCAGCTAGTCTAAAAAGGTAGGTGAAAGTCCCGTCAAAATCGGTCCAGCCGTTTCAGAGATTAACCGAAACAAACAGACAAACAAAAATTGAAAAATGTGCGGTTAAAAATATAACAAACAGACACTCCAGCTTTCTTTATTTGTGTAGATATTTATTATTTATATTCTAAAGATACAGAAAAGCTAAAATATTTTCACTTAAGGAATTTGAATTTAAAATACATATTTTTATCAGGAGTCTGCTTACCGTACAACGGGTTTTGCTAAATCTATACGTAAACAAATATAATTGAAGTGTGTGTTTGTAATTTCAAATTAACAACTTTTCACTAAACGCAAATTTAAGTATATAATATACTCACATCAAAAAATCATCTTCTTATTTTTGTCTGTACGCCTGTTTGTTCCAGCTAATCTTTGGAACTGCTGCACCGTTTTTATGGATCTTTCACTGGCAGATAGCTGATGATATAAGGAGTAACATAGACTACTTTTTAGACTAACATCACCCCGTAACATTACTCGTGTAATCCTATACGACTCCACCCGTATATAGTCAGTTATCGCAATAAATGGTAGCCTATGACCTTCCTCAATAGTCAAAGTATGTTTAAATTTCATTGAAATCGGTGCAGCAGTTTAGCCATAAAAGCAAACAGACAGAGTTACTTTCGAATTTTCAGTTTGGATTTTTAAAATATATTGGAATTAATCTGCAGACTGTACACGTTAAATAGAAAACACATCTGTACTCTTGATTTCGAAGCAAGCAAGCATCACTTAGTACAGGTGATTCATGTATACGGATGATTCACTAATGACCACGAATTACTTTCGGGTTAACGACTAATCTCAATTTAAAACCGACTAGTCATGTAGGTATGATCTTTCCAGCCGATTGTTTAAATTCTCCCTTTACCTTTTCTTGCCTTTCTTCTTATCTACTATTTCTTTGATTTTTTTTTCATGGACTTGTGAGCAAACGAGCACACGTATAGCCCGATTGTAAGCGATTACCGCCGCCCATGAAAACCCGCTAAACAAAAGGCGTCATGAGTGCGTTCCCGGCCTTTTAGGATGAGGAGGGGGATGGGGGAGGAGTTGGTAATGGGCCTCCGGTATCACTCACCCGGTGAAACATAGCGTACGCACAGTTTCACAAAGGTTTTCAAGCAGCTATATTCTGAAAAAGATAAAAGAGAGGAATCCAGCCTATTCCTAAAGGACCCAGCGATTATTTTTGATTCATTCATGGTTTAAGAGAAGGAAGGAAAGAAAGCGGAAGTACTTTCTCTCAAACCCGGTGACAACCAACGCTCCTCAAGGGTTTGTTGAAGATAAATATTTGTTTTTTACCAAACTCCTTCGAAAACGCTGGACCGATTTTTACGTAAATTTTGTGTGCATATCGGGTCTGAAAATCGGCCAACATCAGTAAATTTATTTAATTCTTTTTTTCTCATTTTTATAAATGGCAAAACAAACGTTGGCCGTGTCAGCTAGTATAGTAAAATATATTGCAATTATTAAGCTTCAACAAGTAACTAACAAACAAATACACACTTTGCTTTTATTCTACACACAAATTACAATTTCATTCAAATGTTGCTATACTTATTTTGTTTTTTTATGATATGAAATAAACAAACAAATATTTCCGACATTTAACACACAACGCCGTATAGTCCCAAGCTAAGCAGACTTTGTGTTATGGGTACTAAACAACTTATATAAATACATAGTATACTTTTTTTTGTAAACACGTACTTATTATACATAGAAAATACCCAAACTCCGAAACAAATATTTTTGAAAATCATACAAACATTTGGTCCGACCTGAGAATCAAACTTAAGACCTCAAGCACAGCAGTCGCATATGCTACCACTGCGCCACCTAAACAGTCAAAAGATATAAAAACCCGTTACAGCATAGTCACAACCGAAGTTTATAATAGTTTTATCGATAACTAAAGAAACAAAAATCCCTTCACAGCTAAAAGATTAAAATACAGATTTTCAACTTGACCTATTTTTACTTGAATATACCTATCGTACATCATACTCTAATTATAATTTTATTCATTGCCTTGCTCACGTGTATCTGTGAATAATGGTTTGTTTGATTCAAGCTTCAATAATAGCACATGTGGTTTCAGAGTACTATACTGTATAAATATAGGGTACTCACTCGCGAGTGTAAGTGCTTCAATGTCAAGGAAGATGAAACATACCTTTATGATGTAATGAAACTCGAGTTATTCATGCATTAGGACATTGATGGTAATTAGAGAAAAATAATCCGTCTGAAGATTTAAAGACTGGTATTGTGGAGGCACCGGTGTCTTGGCCTTGCAGCACAGAAGGAGGATAATTCGACCGCCGCAGCCCGACGTTTGATTCTGGGAAGTTGTATTTATACTAATAGACCCGAGAATTTCTATATCGCGATTCAGTTACTCCCTAGTTTGGTGTGTCGTCGACAGATGTCGCTGTAGTATGTTTTCGGTAGTGTTTCGGTTGAAGTCGCCACAATATCATTATTTTTTGTATAAAAAGGGAGGTTACTAGTATACCCACCTGATGGACTACCGCTGCATCTGTCACAAGTGGTTTAACTTTCATCTATAAGCCTACCAAAGTGCCTCTACTCTGCCCAGTGCAAACCATGTGAAGAGCCAGGAGTAATGGTCACCATACTAATTGAGAATACACACAATGCAACAATGAATGCATGCTGACCAACATTATGGAGTTCTATTGAGATGTTAAATGCAGCAAAACAATGCATCATTGGGCCTCCGGTCTCACACGACAGCACAATTGCTGTCATTTTAGGTAGTTCTTCTGTGAAAGGTTAGTACCGACCCAGTCGTGCTGGCCCGTTCGTACTGATTTCAGCGTGCCTCTTCTGTAGACCTTCCTCTCTCTCTTCCAGGCAACCTTAGAATAGGCCAAAATATTTCGAAGAGGCAGAAGTAAGTGACTAATGTGCAATTAACACTAAATGGTATTTTAGTTTACAGCAGTACGGAAGAAAATTCCACAAAATCATACATACAGTTTCAAATAGAAAGACAGGATGTTCTTCAAGCGAAGTTTTGTACTGAAGCAGACAAGGTTTACGTCACAGTTAAGTAAGAGTGAGTACCGTTCATGGTGAAATCAGCGTTGTTCCAGTACCTTTTAAATTTACAATGATATTCTGCTACCCGACTACGGCCACGGTGGCCAGTCTCAACGGAGACAAGCCAACTATGCAGGAGATATTATAGTCCACAAGTGTGTGCGAAAACACAGGTGCACTCTCTGTCTCTCTGTTCCCTCTCTCTCATAATCCGATGGGACGGTTAACCGACAATCGTGTCCATCGGGGAGAGATAAGACGCAGGACCGACAGCTTTACGTGCTCTCCGAGGCACGGGGCTTCAGACCCCAACTTCCAAACTCCGAGCTGCTATTAAGTATTTATATAATCAGAAAAACTCAATAACACGTTTGGCCCGACCCGGTATTTGAATCCGAGACCTCTTGATTGGCAGTTGCATACTTCAACCGCAAGAACAGGGAGTTTTAATACGATGTGTATGGTATGGTTGTGTTTAACTCTCTGCGTGAACAAACCCAAATTACTACGCGCCTATCGCGTGCTTACAAAATTTATATCCTAGTATAGTTCTTAGTAATCTATTAAGTACGATATAATTTCTATAGAATTAAACACCCAGCACGCCAGAAGCATCTGGCCGGATAATTGAACTAATGCTTGTAATTTCCCGTGAGCCGTTTTCTAGGAAAGCCAAATCAAGACAAAATCTAATAATAAATATATTGAACTGTGCCTCGTTTGTTCTGCAACAGACTGGCAAATATGAGTAATGAACAATTGTTAGTAAACAAATACCGGACGCTAAATTAAGAATTACGCACAATCGAACTCCATCAGGAGTCATTCCCCCCGATGGTTATCTAACTGTGGACAAACATACTTATATCTTTACAACTCTCGCATAAGGAATATAAATTCTTTGTCGCGGGGGACTTTGAGCTGGGACCCAAACTCTAAACAACGATTTATTAACGACACAAACACTTTGAAACCTTGAAACCACAACATTTGGCGTAGTAGAGAGTGGCGTGGCGACCGCTTAAACTACTAGGCCAATCGTGCAGTCCGTTTTTCGCATGTCACATTTGACGTTTGGTCCCAAACGTGGCCACTCTGGACAGGGCCTGTGCTAACGCGACTGTTCATAAAAATACTTGAACATGTCCATATAAATTAACTTGTGTAAGCGGCTATGCTCGCGCATATGTAGCTTACAGCGGTGATTCTCTTAACTGATATAACTTTTTTATTTGTCAATCGGTTCAAATAAAACTAACACTTTATTTTCGGTGAAATTTACCACAATACATAAGAGAAATCTGTATCCAAATAGGGCAAATATGAGATTAATTAGGGAACACAAAGACCAACAAATAAAACTGTTGTTTTGAGTATTGACTTTAATGAAGATCCCTTTATTAGTTTTCTGCTATGTCTATGATGTACAGACACCGACTTGTTTCAATGTATAGATATAAGACATGTTGTATTATGTATAAATAAATAACATCTAACATAGAGCAAAAGACCCAGAATGAAACATAATTATATAATTATATTATCTCATCGATTGCCTTGATGGCGCAGTGGTAGCATATACTACTGCTGTGCTAGAGGACTTGGGTTCGATTCCTGAGTCAGACCAAATGTTTGTATGATCTGAAAATATTTGTTTCGGAGTTTGGGTGTTTTCTATTTATAATATGTATGTTTTTTTTTAAAGTATATATGTATTAATATCAGTTGTCTAGTACCCATAGTACAAGCTCTGCTTAGTTTGCTCTCTGCTAGATGGCGTTGTGTGTTAAAAATTTCCGGAAAATTGTAAAACCACAAATTATGTAAACAACAAATTACTAATTCAAACAACAAATTGACTGACTGCGCGGACGTAGCCGCGGACAACAGCTAGTCAGATATATATTCATTCGTCAGTTGTTGCAAGAGAGATCTGTTTTCGTAGTATCTACAGACAACATGTAGACTAAACACTCCTACAGCATAGAGAAACGCAAGGAGATTTAATCAACACGATTGTTTTTGTTATTGTCTCTGGGCGTATTATTTTATATAGTATTATATTCTAAGTATGTTGACGGATTAATAATAAGGAGACGCATCATCCCTGTTAATGGGGGTGTCGTAAGAACTGTCCAAGCACCATTTCATCTCATTCGAATTTTTATAGTTTTATCATTATTTTCATCACGACTAAAACTTGAAGACTCGAAGACTTAAGAATTGAAGACTTTTAACACTTGACATTGGCAGAAATAGCTGATTAGTTGGTTGCCATTTCATCCATCATCAAGGAGAAGAAGAAGAACAGTCCAAGGGCGCAAGCCACATAGAAGGAAATTGCTGTATTGAGAAAGCAAAATTTAAAACAAACAATGTCCTGTCTACATTCTAAAATCTCAATATTTAAACTCATACTAGTAAAGTTGAGTGGAGGAGAATGCCTTGAGCATTAAGTCCGCCAATGTACAAATGTGCATGAAGTTTTAAATAAATAAACATTTACACTGGCTTTAACCCATGGAAACATCACAAACATATTTTTTTTCTTCCCACGTCCAACCAGCACTTTAAAAGGAGACTGTACACCGTGGTGGGAGGAACCAATAGCTAAATCACCCATTTGACACTATTGTTCTGAGACGCTAGTGTAACTTTATTTCACCAATCACATGAATGTGAAATAAACTCAAACTAGACCTCTGAAAGTCTATGCGTGCCTGCTATAAGGTTACATTTGTGGGTAAAGTATTCATTTTTCTCAAAACGAAATTTACATTTCACTTATATGAGAATATGTTTTCGTTCTTCATACATTATACATAGTATACACTACAGTACTCGACCATAAAGAATTCAATAGGCTAAAAATTTCAAATTTAACGGTCACACTTACATTAACATTTTGGTACTAATAATATAATAATAATAATAATAGTAATAATATAGCCTCTTTATTTCCGTAATGATCAAATTATAAAAAAAAACATATGTATGACAAATCATTAGTACATAACAAGTGCATGCATGAATTAAATGATATGCTAAAATTACTCAAATTACTTTTAAATTACATGATAAAATAAATTCAAATTAGAAATATAAAATAGTATTCAACAAAGAAATCTAGTAAAATTTAAGCTTATACATTAAAATTCCAGTTCATATAATTCACTATGCACCCCTCAGCGGGTAAAGGCCTCCTCCATTTTGTTCCAAGTCAGTCTGTCCTTTGCTTTTGTAAACTAGTTTTCACTCGCGTTTCTTACTATTTCTCTCAATGTTTAGCTTATATTACTTTTTTATGAGAAATCCTAATCCTACCCCATACCGACCTTGAGTTTCTCCGAAATAGCAGGAAATATGCTCGTCATCTTCTATGATTCTATATCCCGTTCTTCTTATTTCTGCAAGCCCTGTAATATCGTATTTTATTTTAGAAATTGCTCTTTTAAAATCTGTTAATCTTTCATTTGACAGTAGAGATTTAACATCGTAAGTACAGACGTAAACAGTACTAATAAAATAAAATAAATTTATGTGGGTACTCAACTTATCTACAAGTGAAACCGAAAATACGAATATACCCTCGCATGGTTGCTAAGAATGTGGACTCGTGGTCAGATTATAGTTAGAAATACAATAGTACTACTTTATTTCGCAAAATCGCATCAGTTAATTTTATATTATATTTAAGTGAATGTAATATTTTCAAGGACATGTTTTTTTTTGAGTTTACTTATAAAAATACCTAACGAATTCGCATTCCTGAAGACTTTGCGTTATTAATATCGCACTTCGTGATCTACAGTTTTAATTACTAATTTAAGACACTTAAAAACGTCATATAATATTAAATTCGCTCATTTGTTGCACATGGCGCCAGGAAATAATTAATTAATAGAACTTGACCCAATCGTCGCACTAATCATTATTTTGTAGATAAACAAGACAAGCCTTGGATTTTGGCTGGTATTTATATCACACTTGCTATTGCTGGTGGCTTCACTCCAATGTTTATTGTATAAAAAAAAAAGTGCGTGCGTACAAAGTACACATGTCAGAAGTGAAGCTTCTTAACTCTTTCCCACCTCTCGCTCCATGGCACTGTGCGTGATACGACAATCGCTCTATCTCACTTTTTCTCTCGATCTTTCTCACTTGCTTGCTCCCTACTCTCACTCCATCGCTAGTTGCTTCATGCTACGTTCGCCCTGTCTTACTCTCTCTCAATCGGTCTCGATCGCTCTCTCTCTCTTTTTCCACACTTCCGTTGCATACTTGCGTGACGTTACATTTGTAAAAATTTTACCCTCATGCGCCTAAAGAAGTTTCACTTCAAAAACGAACTCTTACACAGCCCTTATTCTACTCTTAATGGTGAATCTTTTACAAACCTCTCCTTGTGGATTCTTACAACACAAGTAGTAACAGCAACCAAAATTTCAATTTTGTAGCGCCAGCTGTTTAATGAACAAACAAAACGTAATTTAATAATATTATTAGTTGGAACGTGTATTTATCTAACATTTACAGATAGAGTCACCTTGATTTGGTGAATGTCGAACTAAATATATACAAGATTTTTGCGACACTGTTACAAACAGATCGTATGAAGGTTTTAAAAAAGAAAGAAGAAGAAATATTTTAGTTTTTGTAGTGAAAACTTTTTAGCGGCGTTATGCACTTTTTTGCAATGGGTAAAAATAATAATAAATATGTTCAGACATTTTAACACACAACGCCATCTAGTCCCAAACTAAGCAGAGCTTGTACTATGGGTACTAGACAACTGATATAAATACATATATACTTTTTTTTGTAAATACATACATATTATACATAGAAAACACCCAAACTTCGAAACAAATATTTGCAGATTATACAAACATTTAGTTTGACTCAGGAATCGAACACGAGATCTCTTGTACAGCAGTCGCATTCGCTACCACTGACCCACAGAGGCAGTGTAGTCTAAGTTACTCCTTATATGATTAGCTAACTGCCAGTGAAAGTCCTGTCTAAATCGGTCCGATGTTCTTAGGCTCCCAGGAGTCTGATCGACTTCTGGGAGCCCGACCGATGTAGGCGTTCCGGTAACCACATCCTCCGTAGAAGAGCGTTCACTTGTCTTCTTGAACTGTCCTCTACTGTTCCTTTCCTGCTTCTTCTTCTCCTTCTCCTGTTCATTTCCAGTAAGCTTGCCGTTTTTCGTTTGAGTATTCCGATCCGTTAGTTTTTTTGTTGGTGGCAATTTGTTGTTGTTGTCAAAAAATGTTGAACTTGCGTCAGGACACGTGACCTGATCGAAAACTCGTAAGACGGAGGGAGAGTAGACCATATACTAACATACCACTCGGGTGAACTCGGGACCGCCGACTGTGCACGAGCGAGGAAGATATAGTCAGTTGCCTTTCGCTGTTGTGTGTATTTAGTATATACAATTAATATGTTATAATTGGATCGTTATTTGTGTTTTCGAAAGGCGGTCCCCATTTCATGTCATTCACATTTTTTATAATTTTTATCATTAATTTCATCACGACGAAGACTTGAGGACTCAAAGACTTAGAATTGACATTGGCAGAAATAGCTGATCCGGCTGGTTGCCATCTCATCAAAAGAAGAAGATGTTATAATTGTCTTAATTTTTTATCGCGCAATTTGTTTCAAGGTTCATTTCAGTTATTTAAACTGTTTGTTTATAGTTTTGAGTTTTCACTTCTGTCGGCAGTCCTGATGACTGGCTTGTGTTTTTTTTTGTATGCGTGGTCACAGGTTAAGAATACAGAGTGAGCAACCACTATTTATCCTGTGGAGTGTCGTAAGAGCTAATTAAAGGAGCAAACAGCGTAAGACAACATTAGTACTTAAACTTTAGACAATTCCTATACCTAACAAGTCTGCTGACCAAAACATATTGTCTTTTTATCTTTTTATAGACCACCCTAAGGTATGCTGGTTGAAAATACCTTTGACATAAAGTACGCGATTTAATAAACTTTAATACATTTTTTTTTTTTATATTTAAGCTGTCAAAATGACTCTGCCCTGCCTGATGGAAAGCATAAGCAGAATCCAAGAGCGGTGGTCACCATCCTCAATGCGAAAAAGAACAATGCAGCATGGTGACCCACACTATGGCGGCCTAGAGGGAAGGGGGATGGTGAGGGGGCGTTGGATTGAGGTATGGGCCTCCGGTATCCTCACTCACTCGATGAAACACAGCGTAAGCGCTGTTTCACACCGGTTTTCTGTGAGGCCGTGGTATCGCTCCGGTCGAGCCGGCCCATGCATGCCGAAGCGTGGCTCTCCCACGGTTAAAATGTTATATATGATGTTCTCCTAGCCGATTACGGCCACGGCGGCCAGCCTCAAAGGAGACCAGCCAACTACGCTAACTAAGATATCATAGTGCACTAAGGTGTGCGCAAACACAGGTGCACTCTCTGTTCCCTCTCTCTCATAATCCGATAGGACGGTTAACCGACACGACCGGGTAGAGATCAGGCGCAGGACCGACAGCTTTACGTGCTCTCCGAGGCACGTGGGTTCAGACCCCTACTTCCAAACTACGACCTGTTATTAAGTATTTCTATAATCAGAGAAACAAAATAAAACTTTTGGCCCGACCCGGGATTCGAACCCGAGACCTCTTGATTGGCTGTCGCATACATCAATATCTAGACCAATGAGGCAGTTTATATATATCATTATCACACCACACCAGAAAACAAGTCAGCCTTAATCAATTACACGCAGATACTGGTAACCGCTGTCTATTACACGACTGTCCTCATTTACCTTACCGAACGTGATCAATAAATAACTATAATACTATCATTTAGCTCAAGGCGAATGAAATCGAAAGATTGGCCATAATGAGGACCTTTTTATAAACAAAGACTTTCTTTTTAGGATTCCGTTAGTCTATAGTAAAAACGCTGTGAAAATAAATTAAATTTACCTAAGGGTAGACAGATGACTCCTTACATGAATATAAAATATGAACAACAACAAATAAATTCTAAACACAAACTCACTTGTACTTACTTATTACACTGCACTAATTAAATTTACACCTGGCCGGTTTCGCCTTAAGGCACTATCAAAAAAAAAAATACAATAAAGTTTCAAAAGTATAACTTTTGAACTAAAATGGCCAATGCCACTCGGGATATTTCTACGTATCTATTAACACCTCATTCATTCAGTCAGACGCTACAGTGGAACACACTAACATACATAAACTGCCGAAACTACCGCCCTCCTTACGGCTTCTTTCTCTCCTTATGGTTGGGTAAAAAGCATCCCCCGTAATGGTTTTCAAGAAACGATATAGAAACATATTACTTGAATGGGATAGGCCTTTTCAATTATACGCCATTTGATTGGATCCTCGGCTCAGTTTCCATAATTATATCTGCCTACGGTCACGAGCTCAATCCAGCACTCAAGAATTGGATTGTTGTACGGAACCGTTACAGCATGAGTCCGTTTCACACATGACCATTATTTAATAAACTTCATTCTCTTTTTTTCCATTATGCTGTCAATCATTCATTGTTATTCAATAACTGGCAATATCTACGTAGATGTATGTTGCATTTAAAAGAGATTTCTTAAGAAGACAATATGATAAGTTTCTCTTAAAAATCAAACTCGACTGAATACGCTGTTGTTCCTTAATTAAATGTAATTGTGGACAAACACAATAGAGTAAGGTGTATTTTTCTTAATTTGACTTCTTAGATCAATAATGTCAAACGAAAAATAATATGAAGAGGTCTTTTGTTATCAATACTTGAATTTTGACTTCTGAGTTTCCACATTATCTAATTTTAAATTATATTAAAACATATTGTGTTAAACAAAAACTGTGCTCATTTAAAATATCAGGACATATTATAAATACTTAGATTTGTCGCTCTTTTAATTGAGTATTCTTATTATTATACTTATTTATTATTCTGGTGTATGTATAAGATTTATTATGTATAGATTTGCCAGCTATTTACGCGCCGGGAATATACGAAGGAGATTGGAATAAAAGTTTAACGCTCTAACATACACAAAGTAATTAATGGACCAATACGATCTTCAAACCTTCAAGAAAAGAGCGAACTCCTTCTTAAAAGGCCGGCAACGCACTTTTGACGCCTCTGGTGTTGCGGGTGTCCATGGGCGGCGGTAATCGCTTACAATCAGGCGGATACGTCAGCTCGTTTGCCTCCTATACCATAAAAAAATGTAGGGATAGAGCCGAAAATTCTTGGGGAGTTGGGCTATTTGAAATCACATAATCTGGGTGAATCGACTAGTCTGCTCTGTCTGGCTAAATATTATGAGAGAATTCCATTCCATTCCATTACGTAAGAGTAATGGTTGAAGTTCACATCTGTGAATAAAAAGACGTGTTAAGAGGGAGGTTCGCCGAATAGTAGATATTTGTTTTAAGAAACATCTATAGATAATTTTTTTTATGTCTAAGCTGCCAAAATGACTCTGCCCTGCCTGATGGAAAGCATGAGCAGAATACAAGAGTAGTGGTCACCATCCTCAATGTGAAAAAGAACAGTGCAGCATGGTGACCCACACTATGGCGGCCTGGTGAGATGCTTTTTCACGCCCCGCTTAAAGGACCCGGGATCATAGTGGGAAGGAAACTTTCTGAAGTTAGCAAGTTTGAAGCGATTCTGATAGTCTACTAGCAATGTTGATTTCTCTCTGAGCCAATATAAATAATTGGGCTCTGCATTACTCTCCAAAAGATTTTCTTTTCAATTCTCTAGAACAGATTTTTTATTAAGGACTATTCTTTGTACTGTCAGCAATGTATGCAAAATGCAACAGAGCCGTAATATGAAGAACTAATACCCAAGAGAGAAAGCGACTGACTAACAAAGATATCTGCAATCACATTGAACTATAAACAACGTACTAAATATAGCTACACATACAAGTTCTCTATTATCTTCTTATTCTACTGTTAAGGGTGAATCTTAGAGTGAAACTAATACTCAGGTACACATGGCAAATATCCCATTTCTAATAACTTATCAAGTGAAAGCGACTGACAAACAAACATACCTGCAATCACATTGAACTTTAAACAACATAAAGTATGTCTTTATTAAATATAGCTAAAGGACACAAACACAAAGTACACTACACTAAATACACACACAAAGCACAATACACTACACTACAAAGTGTATATTCAGAAAATTACAAGAGAAAGCCTCAGGCTGCAACCGGCTTCTTGATAGCAACATCGAAATGGGGCGTATCATATCACGACGAACCAATTTGTAAACAAACCCGTGATAAAATTGAAATGTTACAACAAACAACTTGTTTTATTATCGCAAATAACTATCTCATATCATATTACAACTGTTACTCTCGTTTCAATATTTAATTATTACAACACTACAACAGTCACACACATGTGTTTACTTTTTAAAACATGACCGACCATCAGTCCCGATTTGATCATCACCTGTCCAAATAAAGAAGAATAGATATTTGCGAGTTTGTGATAGCAGATCGTGTTTGTTGTTATCCACATTTTTTTTTATTTTTATTATAAATTTCATCACGATTTGAATACTTAAGATTTCAAGACTGTAAATACTTGAAATTGGCAGTAATAACTGTAATGTAATGGTTTCAAAAAAAGAAGAAGAGTTTTTATATTTATTACAGATTAGTTTCTGTCAACAATTCTGCCCACGTATAAATTGATTATCGCTATGATTATGTATCTGATATTGTTTTTTTATTTGTCAACCGACCGAAATGAAGCAAACAGTATATGTTTAATGAAGTTTATCGCAATAATTAAGACATCTCTTAGTAGTTGAGTCACTTCTAAGATTAATCTGATGTTACTTCGTTTATCGGCAGTTTGAAATATGAATGCGCATTTATTCTTAGTGTTTTTTCATTCCTAAAAAAATGAACTTCGTACAATGTTTAGGTAAATTATTTATCACTTTTTCATTCAGACACAATTGGGGCGATAGAATTTCTCTGCCGAAGGTCGTGTCAAATTTTGGCACCTGCACTACATATTTCACGCATGTGCATTTATTTAGCCAATCTAAAAATAAACTGGAAAATATAATTTTAACTAGATATTTATTGACGTGCTAGCTGAGCCCCGCGATGATACTGCGGTACAACGATATTGTGTGAATTTTATCTTTATAAATTGTAGCCTATGTGTTATTCTGATGTATAAGCTATATTATTGTAAAGTTTCATTAAAATCTATTCGGTAGTTTTTACGTGAAAGAGTAACAAACATCCATCCATACCTACAAACTTCCGCGTTTATAATATTAGTGGGATCAAAAACTGTATGGTCTACCGCTGGACATTCTTGGGTATGAAGATTTTGGCCTGGACTTCCAAACAGACCTGGTTTTATTTAAAAAAATTTTTATAAATGGGCCTGCCATGTGACTCTACTCGGCCTGGTGAAAAGTATGCGCAGAACCCAAGAAAAGACATCATACACATTGTGAATGCAGACAATGCAACGATGCCATAATATGGGAGCTTCTTCTGCATGGTTGTTTTTCTTTGCTCATTAAGAAAAAAGCGCTCATAGCCCTGTTACACTCAGTGTTTAGAAACAATCACCAAGGGTAAGCAACGACGGCGGTTGCATGTTTCCATGAGCGTCTCCATGATTCATGTCACGCTAAGAAATCGGTCCCGTTTGTTATCATAGGATGACAGTCGTGAAGCTTAGTTGGAGGCTTTTGGACGGCTTAAAACACATCTAACGGCAAGACTAGCTACTATATTGTCTTGCCAGCCCCCGCACTCGGCCAGCGTGGGGACGTATGGCCTTAACCCTCTCCTGAGAGGAGACCCGAGACCGGCAGTGGGACATTATGGGTTTTTGATGATTGCTTTCCTTCTCTTAGCAGTTCCGTTGTGCTGCGTCGTTTGCTACCTTGTTTGGGTGGTGACTCTCGGTATGCCTAATCCCTCACCAAATTCATCTAATGGATAAATTACTATATCGAGATATTTAATCTAGGACAAATTTATTGTTAGCCTTTCTTGCTGATACTAAACAATGATTTTACATACAATAGCAGATTATTTTAACTTAAATCTAATACATCGGGTTTTCCGGTTCAGTGATCAGCGTGGCCTGTGACACATAGGTTTCTTCCAGCTGCTTCCATTCTTTTCTATTGGTAGCTTTTCTGGACCAAATTGTCCATCCAATCATCTTGAGATCCTCTGTCCATCTTCTAGCTTGCCTACCTCTTTTTCTTTTGCGATCACGCGGCGGCCATTCTGTTATAATTTTAGCCCATTTCATTCTGCTTACTAGGACTAGGACAAATAGGTGCCAAAATAAAAACTTTTGTATTTATATTTAACATTTTATTTATTTCATTCATTTGTTCTTTACTTGTTCTTTTTACATTTTTCATTTGTTAGTTTGAAATAAGGAAACAAATGCTTGCAATGGATAGTTATTTCACAGAAATAAATTTAGTACTTACATTTCGTAACATTAATTTCTAGATATATACAAATTTAGGCAGTGCAATTACAACTTAATATGCTTTGAAGTAAAGTATTTTTTTGGTCGTCAGCATAAATTGAATACTTATTTTAGTAGTACAACAAATAACAGTAATCACGAGGCTGATTCTTATCCTGTGTAGAAATAACATCAATTAAACCATTTTATGAAATAAAATTATTTTGATAAAACTAGCTTTCGACTGCGACTCCAAACGCGTGTATGTCGGTTATCGCGATAAATAAATTGATATTTCAGGCATCTTACACACAACGCCATCTAGTCCCAAGCTAAGCAGTGCTTATGTTGTGGGTACTAGACAACTGATATTAATACATATATACATTTTTTTGTAAATACATATGATAGATAGATAACACCCAAACTCCGAAATATTTGCAGATCATACAAGCATTTAATTCGACCCAGGATACGAACCTGAGACCTCAAGCACAGCAGTCGCATACAGTCACCACTGTGCCACCGAGGCAGTCAAAGAGTAGCCTACGTCCTTTCTCAAGAATCAGAGTATCTTCATGCCAAATGTTATTGAAATCGGTTCAGCGGTTTATCCGTCAAACGTAATAGACAGACAGCTAATTTAGAATTTATAAAATTAGGAATGCAAGTACTGGTGTCATTAACCGACTACAGCAACGACAAAAGGAAGGGTAAAAATTTTGGCAACACGTATGTTATATGTTACAATGTCGCGCCTAAAGTACTGAACCGTTTTTATTGAATGAGATGTCAATAGATTCTCAACTGACAAAATTTAGTAAAAGTTTTTACGTACTTTGGATATACTTTTATTAAACTTTTTCTTATTCCATTTTTATGACGTATCATTTTTTTAAATCAACAGTCATTTTAAGTTGTCAGCGTAGTGCAACAAAAAAGTTTTGGCAAACGTCTGTCAATGTCATCTTGGTTCATGACATTGACAGTTGTAGTTAACCTTACGTTTGCTAGATAATAAATTCTCCCTACTTCCGTACTAACCACATTTACTAAACACGAAATAAAAGTGTTTTGATGCAAAATATTCTCAATTAATATCAGATTGATAATGGCAGTTTGAAAGCATCATTAGGCATTTAGACATAAGTTTCAGTATCGACGGACTGAGTGGCGGCGAAGATACTATTTCAGTAACAATTAATCCAAGGTCACTCTATTTCGTTGCATCAAGTACAGTTGTGCGAAGAAATTAAGATTGAGTTTATATTGTTACAGAATTAGTCTCTTCGCCGTCACTCCATCCGTCGGCGCTGACCCTAAGAATTATTACTATTTGAACATATACGTTTTTAATATTCAAAATGGCTTTAAAACTTGGATTTCAAATTTTATATCAGGTAATATATGGATGTCAACATGTCACAATTATTATATTTATTATTGATGTTCAAGCTCGTTATATTAATTTATTGTCAGATTTATCAGAATATTATTGTTATACAAGAATCATATTGTCGTGTAATATATTGTAGTGTGTAGCCTATGTTATAATTAAAAAGGTACGTGATATCAGTGCTTCAAAGAATCTGAAATTGCAATGGATACCATCGCACATTAATATTAAGGGCAACGAGGAGGCGGACCGATTAGCCAAATTAGCGATAAAGGAAGGGCATAATATTAATATTAAACCACATTACTCCGAGCTATTACATAAATTCAAAATTAATTGTTACAATAAATGGAAAGAGTATTTTAATGAACAGTCGAAAATAAAAGGAATTTGGTACAAGACTATTCAGTCCGAGCCTCCTCATGTACCATGGTTCGGTAACTTAGAAATAAGTAGATCGTGGGTTACAATAGCTCATAGATTACGTTCTGGACACATTCCGTCAAAAAAATTTGAATATCTAATACGTAGAGCTAACTCACCAAATTGTGAGATGTGTAACATTGTGGACGACGTTCAACATTTGTTGATGGAATGTGTCAAGAATCAATCTAAAAGAAATTTAATAATGGAGCAGTTGAACTTGAATTATTTGGATGTCGGTATAATTCAAAGTGTTTTGGCTATACCAACATCAAAAAAAGCTATAAAATTGTACAGTTTAGCATATAATATTTAAATGTTATTTGATTAAATTAAGGCCTTATGGGTCTGGCATACCCTAATAGGGTAAAAGTCCCTAAATAATAAAGAAAAAAAAAAAAAAAAAAAAAAAATATTGTAGTGTAACTTTTTTGTTTGTAAGTAAGTAAAGGATTTATCTTGACAATTTAATCGTAACTTAAGTTTCAATGATATATTATATATTTTAATTTCATTTGATATAAGTATAGATTATCTGTTTATTTATTATTCTGTATCTGTATAGTCTATAGTAGTGACCCGGCCCGACTTCGCATGGATGTGTTTGAAATTCTTAAGTTTCCTCTGCAATAACAAACGTGTATATGAATGCAATAATGCACACGTAATCCTCCCTCTTGTATCACTCTTAATTATGTAAATTATAATAATGTCATACAAATTAGATATATTTATTATAAATTATCGGTATATTTATTTTTTTATTAAAGCTAAGATAATGCTATGGGGCATTATCTGTCATTCAACCTTGGGGTGATGTAAAAATGTGATGCGGTGGGTGCAAAAATAGAATTCTAAGTAGAACTTAACTTAGGAATTAAAAAAACATATGTACACAGGATCTTGGCCTTTTCGGAGTACCTACTATCTTCTTCTCAATTTATTCATAAAGGTAATATCTATTAACTACAATAGAATTTCCTTTGTTTCCACTCTCTCCTTTATAATATTCTCCTAATTTTCCCATCTTCTATTCTTAAATCACCGCTAAACAACATGAATGGCATCAAATTTTTACATTTACAGTTATAAATACTACAAATGCAGTTATAAACCTTAAGGTTCTGTTCTTAGAACCTAAATTGACGTCGAACAAAATGAATCTTTGAACATTGTACATCAATAATAAATCGAACGATATTTAAAAAACTAGACAACTAAAGCTACGAAAGCACTTCTATGTGTAACGAAAACAAAACCTAAAAAGAAATTAATTAAGAAATATATCACTTTGCTAGTAATGTTTACTAGTTTGTGTCTAAAACAAAGAAACAATATATGTCGTAATATAAACAAGCACAATTGTATTGTGGTAGTATTAATAAACTGCAGATACATTCTTAACTGTGTGTACATTTTTTAAGAATGTAAATAAGAAATCCTTTGCTTTTTAAACACAAGGCAAACTAGATAGGCTTTGAAATCATAGACAACGAAGCGATTAAAAAAAAGTGTGTGTGTGTACTTATGTACACGCGTTAGAAGTTATACTTTTTTGGCGTAACAAGATAAAAATATGAAAAACTAAAATTTTGACTATTGCTAACTTCAGGGTATCGGTTTATCGTGACGGAGTGCGCGCGCATCGTAAAAATTTACTCTCATAATTTTTCCCTAATGCGCCATAAGATGTATAACTTCAAAAACGATAATACAAAATTATAAAATATATGACCTTAAGAACTGGACCAAGTTAAAATGGGACTACACGGGAAGTACCAGCTTTCAAATACAAAGAATCTCCAAATTCGTTCACGCATCGAAAGTTTTGAAGTAACAAACATTAAAAAAATACAGTCGAATTGAGAATCTCCTGTTTTGAAGTCGGTTAAAAATACGTGTGACACGACTTCAAATTGAAACCTTTCTATTTAAAAGAACAATATGTCATAAAAAATGATTCTTCTAATTCTCGATAGTATTTATTTCTAGAAGCAAAGATTTTTCCTCTGCTGTATCCCTGGCAACATACTTAAAAACATATGCAAAAAAATACATACAGTGATGAGAACATGAACCTCCTTATTTTAAGTCTATTAAAAAGTATGGCAGTGTATGTGATTTCACATTAAATATAGTTTCTATATCAATATCTTGGAAAGCTTCTATGTGGCACAGTTGTGTCAAATCGAAGATTAATTAAGAAGAAAACTGATACGTATATTAAATAAAACAATTTTAAAAGCGGCTTGTGTATCGTTACACAATTTCAACTCTATCTGTACATAAGTTTTTGAGATTTAAAACGTACATAAACCTACTTTACCATTTTATAAAATAGATAGGTTTACAAAGGTTAAAGATTATGTACTTTTAATGAATCATTAATTGTAATCCCTTGCCAATTATATATAGGTATTTCGTAGTACTATTAGATGGCTTTTAAACACCAATACCTCGAATTTCCGAACTTTACTTGGTATTTTTTGGT
This sequence comes from Hyphantria cunea, assembly GCA_003709505.1. Classification (NCBI taxonomy): domain Eukaryota; kingdom Metazoa; phylum Arthropoda; class Insecta; order Lepidoptera; family Erebidae; genus Hyphantria; species Hyphantria cunea. The sequence goes on along the minus strand of PKRV01003525.1, from coordinate 1,308,025 downwards.
AAATTTTCCAAAAATCCTAGCTAGACCAATTTATCGCTCCCGAAAACCCCTGCATACTAAATTTCATGGAAATCGTTAGAGCCTTTTCCGAGATTCAGATTATATATGTATAACAATTACTCGTTTAAAGGTATTGGATATTTTTGGAAGAATTAATTATTTCTGCTGCATGCCTACCGCGGAAATTGTTGACTTTCAAAGTTTTAAGTTCTATGGTACATACTTATTATTAATAAACAAAAGATTCAAAATAAATCTAAAGTAATACAATATTTTTTAATTGCGTTTGCATAACTCTCGTTAAATCATTATAAATACTTAGAAAACTGTCTTAAAGCACCTCCATAGTTCAAATTGTAGATAAAATATATATTTTAATATCAGAATATTAAATAAAAAACTAAAAAATGTTCACTTTCATGCAACGTTTTTACACACAAATATTTAAAATTCTAAAATGTCATTATTTTAGTCTAAGCCGTCACTGTTTCGCGTTCGCACTCGACCTTCACTCGGTATTTTATTAATAATTACAATATCGTTACTCCAACGACACTATACAGGAGCGAATTCAACAATTTTCACACAACTCCTAAGTCTCAGGCCTTACTTGGTATAGAATACACACCAGCATACAGTATAAATTCCGTCGTTCTTTCCACTATCATATAGACAAAAGGTCTATTCGCTTTAAAGTCTACACTTGTGTCGTTCTGAGCCAGAAATTCAGCCCCCGCCGTAACCCCTTCTTCATCAACAGTAATATGACTGATCTGGGTCATTAAAGACGCATACACTCTATAGTTGCTAATGCCCCTCAACTCAGCCAGGGTTGGATTAAAAATCCTTTTAATACCCATATCGTACAGCAACTCGGGTAAGTTTTCAATCTCTGTTAGCTGACTAAATTTGGGTAAAGCTACATTCACTAAACTCAATCCTTTCCGTTTGAACATGTTAAAAATTGCTGTCAATCTAGTCTTTTGTAAACTGTAAAAAATTTCACCGATCCAAACTTTATCTGTGGGTAAGAATACAAGCATAGATATTCCAGGGACTGCAAATGGTATTTCTAAGACCTGAGCATTTATTTGAGGAAAATCTATCAAGTTGAAATAGCCGGTTTGATGCATCATACTCACTGCGCCGAGCTCGCCTCCAGAGCTTGAAAAGAATGACGTTGGTCTAGTGTAACTACTCATAAAGGGGGTTCTCCAAGCACTATGGAAGGCATTCGCATCACTCAATAGTAACACTGTGGAATTAAAATCATCGTAATATAAAATTCTGTCGATAACTTTTCCCGTTCCTTGCTTGATTGCTTTATTCACTTGGCTTGCTGATTTCGCTGGTTGATTAAAATTCAACAACAACACTTTAATACCGTATAGTCTTTCGACTTCTTTCACGAAACGTTTCTTTACTGCCATTAGCTTATCTATGGTTATGACACTCGTTCTACTGCTTCTGCCTTTCAAAGCCCTATTCAACTGTGACATGATATCGCTCATTTTTTTCCTGAAGCATCTGTTTCGGTGGTGTCTCGTTACTTGCCAGATTTCTTTGAAGGTAAATCCCGTTGCTCCTTCGGATAGGGCTGTCATTTGCAGCCATGTAGTCAATGGGGAGAAAATGAAATGTCCATCGGTGTCTTCGGCAACTCTTTGTAGTAATTTGATTGAAAAGTCGTAAGTTGGCCGTTTGACTAATCGTAGGGCTGCTTGTTTGTTGCATTTGTAGTCATTGTAGGCTAACACACAACACGATAGAGTCACTATAACTAATGTTTGGATCTTCATTTTCGCGGCTGTTTTGTCATCGACCGACCGTACAGCGCGGCGTTCGCCGGTTGAATGAGCATAGCTTCGATGCTGCGTCTACGGCTTACAGTTATTTATAATGATAGTCTCTCTAAGATGCTTGATACTTTAACTTTGAATGAAGTGACGTGTGGTTTGATTCTTATCATGTCGGTCCTAACCTAATTTCCTTATTCACGATGCAACGGTGTTTTATCTGTGTAATGTGTATTCTAATTGTTTGTTGTTGTTTTGCAACACGCAATGATAGTTTTTCGGCTCTGTTGATCACTTTGCTTTAGAAAAGACATCGGCTGTGTTACCAGTCAATAAACAAATTCTTCATACTCTTTCTCTTGGTCTGTTACTAAGCTGATTTGATGAACTAGGCAAAATTTGTGCTGTGGTAATGAGATTAGAATCCTGATAAACATACAAATAGGTTTTGAAATGTATGTTTGTAATTTAAAATTAACAATTTTTCACTTAAATGTGTATGAAAGTATAATATACGATACTTTTTTTAATAGAGGGCAAACGAGCAGGCGTATCGCCTGATGGTAAGTGATTAACGCCGCCCGTGGACACCCGTAAATTTACCGATACTAACTAACAATCATCGGGATCGTAGGTTCAAATAAAATCATTCTTAAATTTTCTTACTATAACAAGTATTCCGTGGGAGAGCCATGCTTTGACATGAATGGGCCGGCTCGACCGGAGTGATACCACGGCCTCACATAAAACTGGTGTGAAATAGCGCTTGCGCTGTGTTTCACTGAATGAGTGAGGATACCGGAGGCCATACCCCAACCCCTTCGCCCATCCCTATCCTCCTTCCCATCCCCCAAAGGCCGGTAACGCATTTGTGACGCCTCTTTTGTTGCAGGTGTCCATGGGCGGCGGTAATCGCTTACCATCAGGCGATACGTCTGTTCGTTTGCCCCTTTCCCATAAAAAAAAATTTAAAAACTGGTTGTTTATGTAAGCGGTCACTTCACCTTTCTACGCAGTATTGTAGGTTCTATCCTGGGAACTTTGTGTCATATACAAATTGTATTTTTGAATCTGGGAGTTATTCTATCCATTTGATGTATATATGTTTGAATATCATCAACAATAGCCCTTAAAAATGCCAGACACACGCCTCGCCTCAGAAATTATGTTTTGGTCTATACCACGCTGGCCATGGGCCTTGCTTGGGCCTTGATATAGGATTTATTTTTAAATGCCTTTCTTTTTGCATCAATCTTTCTATCTCAGTTGTTTCTTACATCACATGTGAGATGGATAGTTATGACGATATTCTATATTCAAACTCTTTTTTTTTTATGGAATAGGGAGCTAACGAGTACCTGTATCACCGGTAAGCGATTACCGCCGCCCATGGACACCCGCAACACCAGATGCGTCACAAGTGCGATACCGGCCTTGGAGGATGGGGAGGTGGATGAGGGGAAGGGTTGGATTATGGGCCTCCGGTATCCTTACTCACTCGGTGAAACACAGCGCAGGTGCTGTTTCATGCCGGTTTTCTGTGAGGCCGTGGTATCACCCCTGTCGAGCCGGCCCATGCATGCCGAAGTGTGGCTCCCCCACGGGTGTAAATACTCTTTCACCACACGTACATGTGTATATATATATGTATATTTATTCTAATATATGAAGCTGAAGAGTTTAAATTTGCTCGAACGCGCTTATTTTAAGAACTAATGGTCCGATTTGAAAAAACTTTTCAGTGTTAGATAGCCCATTTATCGAGGAAGAATGACCACCAATGAATAATGTTACGAATGAATACGGGGAATAATTATTACGCTGCGGGCAAAAGGAGACGTTAACGAGGTGTGATGTGTGTTATATTTATATATAAAATTCCACTGCGACACAAAATATAGTTACAGTGCGATTAATAATAATAATATAGCCTTTTATTCAGATCTCTTAATTAATTACAATGCGTTTCTCTTATAATATAATAACATTGGATTCTTAAACTAGCTAAACTACTTAAACTAACATCTGTTGCTTGGTTATCTTTCCTAGATCTGTTTGCCAATCGACTAAGGCCTTTTCTTTTTTTTAAGTGGTGGAATGCCTTTACGCACTTCGCTCACCCCCGCGAGGACAGGGGGTTCGCTTTGTGTGGGACTCCTGACTGACTCGCCAGACTACCCACTAAACCACCACGGTGTGCCACTCTGCGCCTGAGATGGGAGAGATCCGGAAACCGCTTTCTTACGCCATCCGGGCCCCTCCCAGCGCTTGCCCGCACTGAAGCGGGCACCGTCTGATGGTAAAAACTCTCAACTAAGGCGACGTACGGCACACGCGTAACGTCGCCCCCTCTCGGGTGGCCTGTGAAGCGGATGGGGGGGAAAACCCGTCCCGCAGGGCGGCATGAGGCGCTGGTAGGCGCGCCTCCGCCGCCCGGTTCGCCGGCGGCGGATTGGGTCCGAGTGCNCGATTCCCTGACGGGCGGAACGTCGACCTCGATGCCCCCGTCGTCTTCGACCGAACTGGTCATCGACGGGGGCGTGTGTTCCGCCCGCGAATCGACAAAGGCCTCCTCCAACCTTTTCCATTCTTTCCTTTCCTGTGTCACTCTGTTCCACGTGACTCCAGCCACTTGTCTAATGTCGTCATCCCATCTTTTTGCTGTCTACCTCTCTTCCTCTTGCCCTCCCTGGGATACTACTGAGTAACCCTTTTGCTCCATTTGTCGTGTCCTCGTACGATTAATTACTTAAAATTATCTTTGCTGAGGATAAAGGTTCAATGTCGAATTATATATAGTGCCGTACCACAGTATATAGAATAACTGACCCGCACAGTTTCGGTTGAGTCTCTCAAATACTCTACGCACGATTTAAACGGTCTCTACGCCCCGTTTTCTACTGCACTGGGTGTTGTGGGTTCAAATGTCACTTGGGACAACACCTTGCATGTTCAATAAATTGTTGTTCTGAGTCTATGTGTTATTTGTATCAGTTTCTTGTACGTTCATAAAGTCCCCCGCAACACAAAATTCATTCCAAATGGGGCAGTTGTAGAAAAAAATATGAAATAAATTTTATTCATTCAAACATTTTCATCACTACTGATGGTAGAGCAATGTTATATAGCCTATATCCCTTCTTGATAAATGGGCTATCCAATACTCAAAGTCTTTTTTAATTTGATATAATAGTTTCTGAGATGAACACATTCAAACGAACAAACAAACTTGAAGATTTTGTTTATATGTATTACTATATCGTCCAACCAAGGACATGGGAAGCCATGTTTTGTGAGCTACGTCGTTCAATAACCGTGTACTTATATTAAAAATAAACTATGATATAATACTCATAAATAACCAGTTCGTATAAATTTTGGATGAATTTCAGTGATATTTGTTTCGGAGTTTGGGTGATATATATAAGGATATGTAATGTGTATGTTTTTATAAGTCTATATGTCTAATTGTCAATCCAGCTTTCATAGTAAGTTCTTTTTGGTTTGAAACTAGATGGCTTTGTATAACATTTCCTAAATCACCAAGTCGAGGATAAAGCATCACCATTCTCTTCTCAAAGCAGTTAAAGCCATTTTCGACTCCTATTAATATTATTTCTGGATAAAACTGTAACTAAGAAAAAAACATAGGTATATGCCTCAGTGGCGCGGTGGTAGCGTATGCGACTGCAGTGCTTGAGGTCCCGGATTCTATACCCGAGTCAAACCAAATGTTTGTATGGTCTGCAAATATTTGTTTCGGAGTTTGGGTGTTTTCTATGGTTAATATGTATGTATTTACTAAAAAAAGTATATATGTATTTGTATCAGTTGTCTAGTATCCATAACACAAGCTCTGCTTAGTTTGGGATTTGATAGCGTTGTGTGTTAGATGTCCGAAATTAAATATAAGATAATAAAAATAAGATAGTAAAAATATGTAAATACTAAAACTGAAAGGGAAATCCGGCTACTAACCGGTTTCCGGCCCATCCGTACTTTTAACTGTGCGGCCGAATGTCTTCTAATTTTAATGACAGTTCCTGCAAATAAATTGCTCAAGGCATACTTCATTTACATCAACAAGTAAATAAATTATTAAAACTTTTTAATGGAATAGTGGCAAAAGAGTGATTACCGCGGATAGGGAGGGGGAAGGGGGGAGGAGTTGGGATATGGGCCTCCGGTATCCTTACTCACTTGGTGAAACACAGCACAGGCGCTGTTTCACGCCGGCTTTCTGTGAGGCGGTGCTAATACTCCGGCCGAGCCGGCCATGCATGCCGAAGCGTGGCTCTCCCACGCTGTATTGTCAACAGATTTTTAAAGAACATTGTTGGACCTATGGACAAAATCTTCTTTGTAAGGAGTAGCATAGGCCTACAATACGACACCACTGACTAGACGGATTGGTATAGGGTTTCAGCTAAGTTTTTCTCCTTACTTACGGACATAATGCCATAGGTTTTTACTAAGACATAATCTTTGCCTGGTGCAGATCTTATTTATGGCCAGAAAGAGAGGCAGAACATCATTACTACACACAAATCAGAACATATTGCCTCAAATACAAAGCAAGTCATTGTCACTTCATGTACTTAACTAGAATGTTTTAGGTATATTCTGCCAGTCTGGATACCAAAGCACTGGCTCTACCTAGTTAGGATTAGGTAGCCGGCGTGTAAGATGTGTAAAGTTAATATTATTACTTGCTTTCACCCGCGAAGTATCCTATGTTACTTCTAATACCCCCATAATATGTGTACAAAATTTAATGATGACCAGTTAAGTAGTTTTTGCGTGAAAGCGTAACAAACATACTTACTTTCTCACCTTTATAATATTAGTGTGATTATATTATGTGTATGTATGTTACTCCGTAGTTCAATGTATCTTCGATTGATGGCGTTGTTATATGTTTTTGTTGTCGCCGTATGTGGAAGTCGCCACAGTAATATTATAAATTCGACTTTTACTGTGTCTGACTTCACTTAAATCATTCACGATTCTCGCTGCACCGGTCCAAATACTATTTTGGCATGGAGATACTTTGATTCTGAAGGAAGGATATAGGCTAATCTTTGCCACAATAACCGACATACACGCGGTCGGAGCCGCAGGCAATTGCTTGTCAAAGTATAATAATTAAAAAATATGTGCTCATCCCAAAATAATCTTAAAATAAAATTGTAATCTAGTTAATTCGTTTTGTTTTTACGCTAACATGGCTCAACGTATCTGTATGAAATTGTGAATAGAAATAGATTATAGTCTGCAGTAGTGAATTGGCTACTTTCTTTCGAGAACATATCACCTCGTAATTACTCTGGTCAGGAAAAAACCTTTTAATTCGTAGTAACGTTGTTCGACATTTATACACCTTACGACAAAAATCTTACAAATTAATTGATGTCCGTCTAGGAAAAGACAACTAAATCGCGCAAATGTATGAACCGCCTTCGTTACCCTGACCTGCTACCTGAGGCTGGCCTCTAGGATAGAGGTCGTTCAGCTAACTGTGGCCTTTGAGACATCTTCGGTAAATAATAATTATATATGGACCTGCCAAAGTAATTCTACTCTGCCTGATGGAAATTATGAGCAGTATCCGGACGGCATGGACAGCAAGGTGACCACCATACTCATGCTAATGCAGACAAAGTAGCAATGCACCATGGTTGCCCACACTATGGCGGCCTATTGGATCTGGCTTGTTATCGGGCCTGATGACGAAAGACTTCTTAATATTTTTCAGTCCCATTCTACCCTCTTTTTCATTCACCTTAATATTATAACATACAAGTAATCAAGAAATATACACAGAGAAGGACATAGCGAAATTTTATTACACCACAAAATTAGTTGTTACTTTAAAAAATATTATTTAGTTTATCAATACAAGTATAATCAAATTCTCTGTTAACATTTAGCATTAGGATACAAGTACCTATACTGTTCTTTCATATTAAGAATCTTGAATTAGTTTTATTATTTTTACAAAATCACGCCAAAGAAAAAACAACATAATATTACAAAATAAATTAAAATAAGTAGGTAAAATGAATAAAATATATTGACACATAAATATATATAAATTTAATCTGGATATCGGAAACAGTTTCAATAATTTTGATACAATTTATAATGTCCTCTGTTTCGGGGGATAGATAAATCGATCTAGCTATAATTCATTTTGAGAAAACTTAGCAACAAGAAATACCTCGCCAAGCTCGGGCATCCAGTTGCTTACTATTTAAGCAAAAATCTTGATCATATGCAAACTAAAAAGGTTTTATTTCCTATGCAACACTAACCTTAAACACCGATAAAAAAAAATCGCCAAGGAAGAATAAGTTATAGAAATCTGTTGGTTTTATCGCACATTTCACACAAGTATTTAATTCTTAAGAAGCACTGTGATGTTTTTCTCCAACAAAGTATTATTGGGCTGTCACGTCACCAATTAATAATTGTAATTAGTATGTTTTAGAACGTCACTAGGATTGTCATGTAAAATAACCAATCAATCAAACACAACAGGGGAGATCGTCTTTTGTTTTTTCGACAAACGGTCTCCATTTCATTTCATCCACATTTTTTATATTGTTATCATTACTTTCATCACGACGAAGACTTAAGACTCGAAGACTTAAGATCTAAACGCTTTAAACACTTGACATTGGCAGTAATAACTGATAAACTGGTTGCCATTCCACCAAAAGAAAAAGAAGACAAAGACAACAGGTTATATTAGTAAAAAATATACTCATTGAAGCGGTTCCAGAATCTTATGTTAGCGTATACAATACGACAGTAATAGCCACACACATTTTCTCATACCACAGCTTAGTATTATATAAAATAATATCTCCATTGTCATCGCAACGACCCTCATTTAAAACAAAGGTTCTAATTCCCGGCTCATTTTTATCATAATTCTGCAATCTGCCACTCAAACATAACTAGGTACAGTATAAGCACCGGCGTATATGATAAAATTTATTGATGTATCGACGACCATATACGCAAATGGTCTATCAGCGATAAAGTCCACACTACTTTCATTGACAGTAACATAATCCACACCTAAAGATAATCCCTTCTCGTTTACTCTCATGTGAGTTATTTGTGTCATCACTGAAGCATGCACATTATATTCACCTATACCATCCAATTCCGCTACATCACGATCAAATATTCTCCTAATGCCCATATCATAAACTAACTCAGCCAAATTCTCTACTTCAGTCACTTGATTAAACTTCGGAATTGCTACATTTACAAGCTTCTGATCTTCTATCTTAAAGAAATTATAAATTGTAGTCAACTCCATCTTCTCCAAATTATAAAATAACTCACCAACCCATGCTTTAGTAGTTGGCAAAAAGAAAAGCATGGATAGTCCAGGGATACCTAGAGGCATCTCTAAAATTTTAACACCTATTTGAGGTATTTCTATCATATAAAAGTAGCCTGTTTGGTACATCATATTGACTGTTCCAATAGCAGCTCTGTGCGATGAAAAAAACGTTCTTGTTTGTGTGTATCCACGGAAAAATTCCGTCTTCCAAACGCTGTGAAAGAAATTTGCATCACTCATTAGTAGCACTGTGTCAATAAAGTCATCTTCGTACACAATCCCGTCTATAACTCCTCCAGTTGCATCCTCAACCATGCGGTTAACTTGGAAGGATGATTCCGTTGGTTTATTAAAATCTAACAACATCACATCGATCCCATACACTTCCTGCATTTCTACTATGAAGCGTGTCTTCGGCAGCACTGCTTTGTCTATCACCATAATGCTGTATCGCTTGGCTTTGTATCTTAATCCCCTCTGTAATCGTGGTATTACTTCACGGAACTTTCTCTTGAAGCATCTGCTGTGCTGATGTCTGGCAAGCGTCAGGATTTCATCAAAGGTTTTTCCACTAGCTCCTTCGGATAAAGCTATTATCTGCAACCATGTTGTCAATGGCGACAAAACGAAATGTGCATTGGTATCTTCTGCAACTCTTTGAAGTAGTCTGATTGAAAATTCGTAAGCTGGTCGTTTTATGAGTAGCAGAACCGTTTTTCTCTTGCAAGTGAAGTCGTGGTATGCTAACACATAGCACATCAGAGGCACTAGAATTACATATAATTTCATTTTAGAGTATTTTCTATTTATAAGCTGTTATACCAGCCAACAATTCAGCTCTGAGCGCATCAGGCCAATGCTTGTACTTCGTTCACTCAGTGTCTAATACATATTTATTTATAATGTTAGTGTGTTTCATTCAAAGAAATATTAATATCTCAACTTAACCCTCGAAAGCTGCAACATGTGTTGTGTAACCTCGTAACTTTACTAGCTTGGAATAGCTTATGCGCTAGTGCAATTAGGAACATAAAAGTTATATATTTCTATTCATATTTTGGTCTTTTTAATTGATATGAATAGTATTGAATTAATTAAAACAAGTAATAGCTATTTTCGTGTTCTCGATTCTCCAATTTCAGGCACAGTATGGCACTGTGGCTTTAACCGTTTCTATACCGATACACTGGCTCGCTGAGACTCTCCGTGAGTGGTGTAACAACCCGAAGAGGGTTCCAAAGTAAAGAAATAGCTACTTACCAATTGTCCTTGAAACAATTAAAAGTAATCTGTCCGGTTTAGGGGGCTTGAAGTTGTGCTTACCAGTTGTATAGCAACGTAATTGCGATAATACAGAAGAAATTTCGAAAGGAATAAATCAATTAAAGCTTAGTATTACATGGTTTTTGTTGGGACAGAATGGCATTAAAAATAATATTTCTAACCGACTACGAAAAATAAGGGTAGTAGTTTTGGCAGTCTTTGTATGTTTGTTCTAACGTAACGCTTAACTACTGAACCAATTTTATTCAATAGTTCGCTATAATGGCTCGGGTACCATAGGCTTCGTAATTTTTTTTTCCTTTAAACGTTAATATCTTCTAGCTTTTGTACGAGTTGAAACCCTTTTTCTCTTCAATTTAAAGGAAATTAATGAAGACGCATTTTTAAACCCATTATTACAATAAGTGGAATAGAGATCCATTGCACATTCCAAGGGTTAATGGTATGTAAGTACATATGTAGTGACGTAACTAAACTACAATGACTGAAATTCACAAAACATGACACACACACTACCTGTGCAAACTGTGTAAACAAGCAGTCATTCTATCATAGCCATATCATACCAGAAGTTTACACATAAAAGTTGTTACGAACAAACAGTTGTTATTGGTCCATATTTAGGAACCTATTTAGTTGACCTATTTAGGGCAAAGGTTAAATGTCATACGATAAATCATGATTACGTATAAAATAAAGTTTTATTTCGTTGCCTTATTTCGAAGATTCGGGAATCATATTTTATAACTAGCTGAGCCAAACAGTGTTGCCCAACCACAGCGGGTAACGCTGCGGGGTGAAGGTAATCTAAAAAGAATTAAGTTACTCTTAATATTGTCAGCTATCTGCCACTGGGAGTCCCTTCGAAATCGGTTCATCCGTTATGGAGATTAACTGGAACAAATACACCACGAAATTTGAATACTTGGGTTTTTGATGTAAGTGCCATATATACTTTCGTATGCATTTAGTGAAAAGCTGTTAATTAAAAAATACAAATGGACACTTTAACTTTATTTATTTGTATTTGCACAATTGGCACAACAAGTATTTCTAAACTTTTCATCATCATCATCAACCCATAATGTCCCACTGCTGGGCTCGGGTCTCCTCTCAGGAGAGGGTTAAGGCCACACGTCCCCACGCTGGCCAAGTGCGGGTTGGGACTGGCAAGACAACGTTGTGGCTACGTAATCTTACCGTTGGATGTTTTTAAGCCGTCCAACTAAGCTTCACGACTGTTATCCTATGATAACAACCGGGACCGACTGCTTAACGTGACCTCCGAATCACGGAGACCCTCATGGCAACATGCCACCAGCGGTCACCCATCCAGGTACTGACCGCGCCGTCGTTGCTTGCCCTCGCTGATTGTTTCTAATCACCGAGTGCAACTGGGCTATGAGCGCCTCTTTTACTAATAAGTATTATAGTATACTCTTTTACAAGAACCTTACACGAAGAATGCATTCTGTGTAGCGGGGTTCTTGACAGACATTCGTCCAGAGGGACACAAAGAATACGGGGCTATTTGGCGTCTCTTCTTTAACTTTCTTTCAGATCCAGTCAATAATTTATCGCGGCACAAAGTGTTGTTTCATGTGGAGATAAAACCCATTTAACTTGGCGCAGTAGGAAGCCGCGAATACAGTAAAGGTGGCCTGGGTTTCTCTGCTTTAATATTATTAATGGAGAGAAAAAGTTATAAACGCTTTTTTCAACCAATGTTTGTCTGTAATCAAATCTTTCAAGTGTGGCGACTTCCACATACATCGCAACAACATAAAATATATGACAGCGCCATCTACCGAAGAAACATCGAACTACGGAGCAACGAAGAAAACTAAGAAACTACCAATCCTAAATCGTGCAATAGAAGTTCTCGCGCCGATTAACATATATATAACTTCCCAACATCAACCGTTGGGCAGTGGCCCGCCAGGCATGATCACCTCGCCTGGTCGGAGGATCCTCCCTTTGTGTTGGAGGGACATGACATCCGTTCCTCCACAGTGGTGACCCCACGTCGGTCGCCACACAAGTTTTTGGTCTACTCCCCGATTTCCGATTGAGCTGAAATTTGAAAAACCTCTTTAGTTCTGATGACAATGCAATTATACAATCGGTATTATATTTCATCTAAAATGGGCGCCGTAACAAAGTGGTGGCTTACATATTTCTGAACTACCCACCTAATGTGGGTATCAAATGAAAGAGCTGAAAGTTTTTTTTTAATTAACAAGTAATAAAAGTTTGTTTTTTAAATAAACCTTTTTAAATAAATCACTTGTTTCTTGGACTATATAAGACCAGTAACTTTTGACAGAACGATGTTTGTCCGAGTAGGTAGTTATCACTACGTATTATAAAACGTAGTCCTCCGCCGCGTCTGTCTGTCTGTCTATTCGCGGTAAACTCAAAAGCGGTAAACTAATAGATAGAATAATTGTTAAGAAAGGTTTTCGTATATAATATCTTTTTTATTAAAAAGAAAACTTCCGAATTAGGAATATACATTCTTGTGTCACGGGGATCTTTACAAACATACATGAAACGGACAAAAAGTACACACAGACTTAGAACAACAATTTGTTGTGTGTGTGCACACAAAGTATTGTCGCTTGTAGGATTTGAACTCACAACACTTGGCGCAGTAGGAAGCGCTGTGGCGACCACTAAAACCACTAGGCCAACCGTGTAGTTTTTAAAACATTAAATTTTTGAGTATATTGGCTAAAATTTAATGATATTTGTTGAAGACGACGAGAAAAATTAAACCGCACGTGTTATCAGGGTAACATAGGCAAAGACGGGGCGGGTTGCAAGTTATCCCTTAAGAGTATGATAAAATCTAATTATCAAAGGCATGCCTTAGCATTGACATAAAGACTCGTTAAAATTATGTGAATCACAATTCCACTGATTCATTTACTTTTATAACTGCACAGCTATGTTAGGGATGCCTTTAATATACGGTTACTCTCCGGCTATTGTTGGAATTAAACTAACAATTCACGAAGGGAGTAAGGCATCTCATCTTGTATATGTTTTTGTTTATTTATGTGTACAGAATTATGTTTATGTATACATAATTATTATCTGGTAAAGACGGATAATTATACTTTTTTTTGATAGAGAGAGCAAACGGGCAGACGAGTTACCTGATAGAAGGTAACTACAGCCTGTAACTCAGGAGTAAAAAACGCGTGGTCAGCCTTTGAGAAACGAGTGGAGTACTCGTTTAAGGTTAAAAGTCGGACCGACCTAATTTCTACAATAAAAATTAAAATAATATCTTTTAAATATAAAAAACTAAAACACAAGCAATAAACAAATCGCATGAATTCTTTTTACATCATTTTCATTATTTTTAATAACCTATTCAACCTGTAAAATCCTTCCCTTAATGTTAGATCTGTAGAAAAATTAATTAGCCGGATATCCGACAATTGCGTAACTGACTTCTCTAATATGTATAGTAAGCTCATAGCTATAGGGACCTCTTAACCTTCAGGGAGCAATGCAGCGTAGAAATGAGATCACAGAAATGACATCAGCCAACATAACAATAGATCACTTTAATATTGTTCTGTATCCGATTATCATAAATCAAATTCGTTTGTTATCGATACAGAGCTGAATTTTATCTATATATCGTTTGTGAAATGGCCATATTGAATTTTTATTGAAAAATTCCGATACGAATAAATATACGAATACATGGAATATCAAATAATATTGTATTATGTTTGTATTTAAACTCTTAGACACTGGTTTGGCCCATTTACTGCCTCCGTGGCGCAGTAGTAGCGTATGCGACTGCTGTTCATGAGGTCTCGGGTTCGAATCCTGGGTCGGACCAAATGTTTGTATGATCTGCAAATATTTGTTTCGGAGTTTGGATGTTTTCTATGTATAATATGTATGTATTTACAAAAAAAAAAGTATTTATGTATTCATATCATTGTCTAGTACCCATAATACAAACTCTGCTTAGTTTGGGACTAGATGGCGTTGTGTGTTAGATGAACGAAATAAATACGAAATAGTTAATAAAAGTACTTTTAAATCTAATCTTTGATTATATTCTCATTAGTTTATTGCGGGTTCCATGCCTTGGAACTTTGGAGCTTGAAATGAAAGTGAACAGCCGGGAGTTTTCGTGATTTTAGGCGTTTCTGCCATACATACCATAATCTTTTATCCATACTTCATACTCCTCCGTTCGCACAATTTTCGTAAAAAGTGGTACAAAGTTTTTGGTTGCTCCGTAAAGTATTCAAAAGGGGTACAAAATTGATATATTTAGACACCACACTAATCAGTATGCGTAGGACATATTTTCTGCATTCCGCAATACTATTTGACCTTTATCAAGAATGTGTTTGTAATACATTAATTAGCCGACAAGCAGAGGAAACTATAACTAAATACAATAGCATCTTAGACGTTTGAGGACATATTTTAATTTAATTACTAGGCTTTAGCTTTGAATTGTATTTTATAACCTGTTTATCAACCTTTCGACTATTTAAATAACATTTTTAACTAAAGAAGTAATGAAAAATAACCATGTAAATATGAGTCTTGAAAAATTTACCCTGGGAGAGCCACGCTTCGTCATGCATGGGCCAGCTCAATCGGAGTAATACCACGGTCTCACAGAATACCGGTTTGAAACAGCGCCTGCGCTGTGTTTCACTAAGTGAGTGAGAATACCGGAGGCCCATAATCCAATTCTTCCCCTTATTAACCTCCCCATCCCCCAAGGCCGGCAACGCACTTGTGACGCCTCTGGTGTTACGGGTGTCCATGGGCAGCGGTAATCGCTAACCATAAGGAGATAAGTATGCTCGTTTGCCCAGTATTCCATAAAAAAATCCTAAGGTAGTCCCCATCCTCCTATTTCAGTGGCTGAGTGGCGTATCGTTTGGTTTTAGTTGGTTCGATTCCGGTACACTACCTCATTGCAAATCATAGCAAAGTGACTGCCCGAAAGGTGTTTTAATGAAATAAAATAATTATACTTATACTCAAGACTACGGAACGGCAAAGAATAGGAAAATTAAAACAAACCCTGTTGCATCCCGCCTGGTCACCCTGGCATAACAGGCCAAAACACTCTTTCTGAAGAAAGCTATGTCCACTATTAAACATTATTGATGAAGAGTCTATACCATAGACCCTCGAAACATCCATCGTAGACAATTTGTTATTTTAACCGCACACATTTTCTTCACAATCGGAATATAATCAAATCTTTGTTTTGTCGCTTTTGTTTGTCTTCAAACAATTCTTGGCAAATATTATGCCTCATTGAAAAATTATATGTCCACATTAATAAGCTTTATTTGGTCAGGGTCTACAAACAGTGGTATGTTTTTGTTCAACATTCGACTATATATGGCTGATGTTTAAACTTTAAAAGGAAGCTATAATATTTTCCGATTTAATGTTTTTTTTTATCAAAGTACTTATATCATAAAAACAAATTGACTTGCAATGATTCTTGTTTTCAATTTAATTTGACCAGTTCGGTTTTGTCTTTCGGTATTATTTATACTAATTTAAAACCTATAAACGAGCAAATTTCGATCTCAGAAACGGCTAAAACGATTTTGATAAAACGTACGCAGTGGGTTTTTAGAAAATTTACCAAATAAAAATTATTTTTTATTTTATTTGTTTATCTTTAATGTACACACACAACAGATAGAAAAACAATAAAAGAGTTACGACCTACAAATGTGACAATTGGCGGTCTTATCGCTCATGGCGATCTCTTACAGACAACCTTTATACGGATAATTTGGTGATATTAATTAGGGTAGCAGTAGTAGGGTGCACAAATCTTCTGTTTACATATAAATAATAACAAAAAAAAACACTAAATTCAAAATATTTTACATTCATATATAAATACACATCTACTCATACTACATACACAAACATACACATACATATGTACTCATGCATAAATACTTACACAAAATACCGAGCAAAGCTCGATCATCTACGTGGAAATATAATATTATAAAGGAGTATAGTTTGTGAGGTTGTAAAACGTAATTCCTGGATCTACTGATCCGATTTTGAAAATCTTATGTCAATAGAATTTTTTCATTTGTGATTGTCATAGATTGGGTATATTTTAACTCGAAAAATTATGGGACTCCGGTATCTTCACTCACTTGTTGAAACACAGCGGAAGCGCTGTTTCACACCGGTTTTCTGTGCTGCCGTATAATTCCGGTCGATGCGATGTGAAGATCCGCTAGAGTATGAATTATACATTTTCAATATTTTGTGCCTTAAGATGAAAGAAGACTGCAGACAAACTGTATAGAGAGTTTGTTTAAGCCGTTTTGGAAGAGCCATTCTTTAACCTGTCATCATCAACAACCCATGATGTCCAACTGCTGGGCTCGGGTCTCCTCTCAGGAGAGGATTAAGGCCATACGTCCTCACGCTGGCCAAGTACGGGTTGGGGACTGGCAAGACTACGTTGTGGCTACGTATAATCTTGCAGTTGGATGTCTTTAAGCCGCCCAAAGGCCTCCAACTAAGCTTCACAACTATTATCCTATGATAACAACCGGGACCGACTACTTAACGTGACCTCCGAATCACGGAGACGCTCATGGTAAATTGCCACCAGCGGTCACCCAATCCAAGTACCGAGTGCGCCGTCGTTGCTTACCCTCAGTGATTGTGTCTAATCACCGAGTGCAACTGGGCTATGAGCGCCTCTTTTTCCTACGACTCTCTAGCGGCATGACACTACGGTCTGACAAAAAACTGGTGTTATTCAAATCCTTCGTTTTTAAATTCCGCTAGCAGAGACCCAAAACCAATTTCAATGTCTAGGATAAAATTATAATGAATACTAATGATATCTATTTTATACATCATCATCATCATCATCATCAGCCTATCGCAGTCCACTGCTGGACATAGGCCTCTCCAATTTCACGCCACTTAGTTCGATCTATGGCTTCTCGCATCCAGCTCCTGCCAGCCGTCTTGCGCAAATCATCGCTCCACCTGGCTTGTGGACGTCCTACACTACGTTTGCCGAGACGCGGTCTCCACTCAAGAACTCGTTTACCCCAACGGTTATCGGTTCTTCGGCAAATGTGGCCAGCCCACTGCCACTTCAGCTTGCTAATCCTGTGGGCTAC